>OZ012680.1:25872183-26329683 GCA_963942445.1 Argyra leucocephala
AATTTTTAATCATAAATAAATCGAAATTTATTATTTTCTTCCACATAAAACCAATAATTTCTTAATAACTTTTATTTTTAATTAGAATTCTTTAATAAATTTGCTTTTTTTTTTGTTTTATTTCCAAAAAACGATAATTTTTCAAATTCAGATTATAAATTTAAGGTGTCAAAAAAAAAAAAAAATTTTTTAATTTTGTTTTAATATCCACAATCAAATAAATCTCAATAAATTTACATTTTAAAGAGTTTTTTGTTTATTGTGTTTTACGTTCAAAGTGTTGAAAAATTTGTTGTGGTGTCATTTTGTAACCATTACCTCCGTACACCTACTTTTGAATTGTGAATTTAAGTTTTGGTTAATATTTTAGAAATGCCAAATTTTAATTTCTTCAAAATATTCAATTAGCAGCAGCGTTCGACAAGTAGTAGAAAAAGTAGTAGAAAGAATTTGATAAGCCAGCGTTTATAATATGTTTTGTCGATCTAACAAAGGCATTTGACCGCCGCACTAAGCTAAATGACATTAACGAGATATTGCAAACAAAACATCATGTTCCACTCGAAATAATCAAAATAATTGAAGCTTTAAACACAAATACCTCAACGAATTCCAATATCAGCAACAGAAACCTCAAAAATTCCAATATCAGCAGAAATAAGACAAGGTGATTCTCTAATTCCATTTATTTTCAAACTAGTTATGGGCGAATTTATATCAGAAGTGTTAAGAAATATGCAAGACGTGAATTTAGAACCCATAAAGGACAAATAAAAATTGTATGTTTCGCTGATGACGCTGTGCTAATATTCGAAAACACATACCGAGCTGCAAAAATTATTGCACCAGTTTTACCACCAACATCAACAAAACTCAACATGGGGATCACGGTTGCAAAGACAAAATCACTCGTTATTGCAAAAGATTCCATAAGGTGTAAATTGGCTGTAAACGAGTAATGTTGTATAAGTACTTGGAAATAGAGGTTTCTTCCACACAAAACCAAAAATCGGAGAATATGCAAAAACTAAACAAAACGACGCGAGACTCTCTGAATGGTTAAACGATATTATATGGAAAAATAAATATATGAGTAAATCACTAAAAACAAAAATATATAAAAATGTGTTAGCCCGACTATGAAATATGCAGCGGAAACGAGAGCGGAAACGAGTTGAACGAAAACCTCTTCAAGTGCAGCCGAAATGAAAACAGTTCTCGGAAAATTACAAAGCACACAAGGGACACTTATCTGAGCGCTCAAATAAGAAAAGCCTGTGATATCCAAGATGTTGTGAGAGGTTGGTACGACCATTTGCTCTCGAATCCAAAATAAATGCATTGCAAAAATTGCAGATATAACATCACCAGACCATCAGGCATACCACCAAAAAGATGGACCGAATGTTGACATCAACTACCCAAGAAGCTGGCTAATTGGGAAAAAACACGTTCTAAGCCTAAAAAAAGTAGAAGATCAATTTCTAGGACAATTCGAGTTTTCATTTCTTTAATTTTCTCTTTTTTGCTGGTAAACATGGTTGGTTGGTAGCTTATGAAGTGTATGAAGTTTTAGCTTATGATATAATTATGCCTAGTGATTCACTTTTAGTAATCAGAACTGGTACTGTAACGAATGAACCAAACGGATGATGTTACGGTATCTAAATTAACAAAATTCGTTGATAATCGTACTTTGGTAAACTAATTTACTTTCGTTTTTTCTTCATTTGCCAGCACACCTATGTTTTTGTTTATGTTATTAGTATTGCCAAATCCTGTAAGAAGAATCTTTTTTGGCCCATTTTATTTGGCAAAAATTGGTAAAACATAAATAAATTTTTATTAAATATATACAAATTTTTGAAATATTCAATGTTTTTAAACATTTCATAATATATTTGGTTGAATTGGTTTCTAGCTTTCGTTGTAGTTGTCTAAAAAAATGAAAAATTGCAAAAAAAAAACCAATCAAAAATCCAGAAGATTTTCGCACTTTATTTTAACACGGCTAACGTGAAATTAGCGTGGATTTAATCCTATATTAAAATTTTACAATTTAACAATGATATTTATTCATTTTTAGGACCGATAATTACTGCTATACTTTCCCGTATTTTTTTTTGTAGATATTTTATTCTTCATTTCAGCATCTTATGTTCTTAAATGAAATGCGATACGAAAATGTATGTCTACTGTAAATGTATGAATCGATCAGATTGAAAAAGATGTTCAAACGTTCAACCACGGTATCTTTCTTCTTCCCTCGGCCCTCGGTTTACTTCCATTTGATAATGGAAATACAAATG
The DNA here is from genome assembly GCA_963942445.1 of Argyra leucocephala. Lineage (NCBI taxonomy): Eukaryota > Metazoa > Arthropoda > Insecta > Diptera > Dolichopodidae > Argyra > Argyra leucocephala. The sequence continues at coordinate 25,874,493 of OZ012680.1, forward strand.
ATTTGAATAGGCCCGAAATATTGACATATTTTGGATTTGATATTATTACTTTGTTTTTCATTATCTGCAAGAAAACCGCTCCATTCTTTTCTAATACGATTAAAAAATTATTTCGGTTTTAATTTCAAAATTTCAATTTGTTGTAGATTTCCAAAATTTATCTAAATCTAGAAAGTATAGAAAACATGTCTTCGTTGAGTTATGGGTTAAGAGTAAGAGCATATAAAGGGAAATAAAATATTTCTGCATCAGTTTTAGAACCAACTAACCTAAAACTATCCTGCATCTTATAATTATAAACATAAAAACAAGAAAAATTCGAACTCAACAGTTTTAAAAAAAGGAAGTGTATTCAGTAAGGTTTGAATTAATTTTTGATACCATATCCACGTATTTAAGTCGGTAAATAAAGTAATTCTTAGCGAAATTTTGATATCACCGCTAAATTAAAAAAAAAAAAAATTTAAAACAATATTTTTTTGTTTTTTTTTTTTTTTAATATATTCAAAAATTTAAATTTAATCCTTTTCAAATTCTTAAAATGATAATGGATTTTGAATTGAGCGGGTGAAATAAATTAGTTAACGCAAAATAAAAAAAAAATTCCAGAAGATAACAAAAACTCATTTTGAAAAATTTGATTTTTTTTATTGTATTTACCTTCATTGAAAATTTAATTTTAAAAATATATATATGAGATTTTTGACACCTCTTTAGCATATTAAATTGCGATAGGATATAAAATATAATTAATAATATAAAATATCCCAATTTAAAACAAAAAACAAAAACAAAAAAATCATTAAGTGGCTCGTGATTAAATTAGAAAATTTATTTGTTAAATTGAAGAGCTTCTGAAGAATCTGACGTTTGTTTTTTTTTTGTTTTTATCTTCTTTTGTTGTTGTTGTTGTTTTTGTTATGTATTTTATAATGAATTCAGTTAAAATTAATGAATTTTAAAAATGTTAAAATTTATTCGAAATTTTAAATATATTTTTGATTATTTTATTAAATTTATATGAGTTGAGAACTCATATAATAAAATTCGTTTAAAATAATGTAATAATTTTTGCAAGGCAAAAACAAGTTGATGGAGCTGAAAAATTGATCAGTGTTAATGTATTTCATATTTCTGGAGGTGCTGAAATACTCGTATATGTTCGAAATTGCCACGTTTTTTGAATTTGATATTTTTTTGTTTTGTATTGAGTTGCTTTCCATAATTTCAATTTATTGTTGGCACTATATAATATTTTTTTTTATTGGTTTATCTTAGACAACAACCGTATTATATAATAACTAGCTTTGTAACCCGTCATAAATGACGGAAGCAAAATAAATCCTAGTTTCTTTTTTTCTTTCATTAGATTCTTTATTCCGAAATAACAGTACTTATGTTTATATCACTTTTTAATTTTCTAAAACACATAAAAGAAATATTTTTTTTGTAGTCAAAACTTGGCCAATTTTTTTTTTTTGTATTTTTCGTAGGCTGGTGGGGATCTTCAGAAAGATACAATGAGCCCCGTAGCTTGACACTGTATGTAGGATTCTTAGCTACTAAACCACACCCTTCCTTAAAAAAATAATTTTTTTTGAGTGAAGTTAGTTATGCACACAATAATGACAAAAATAAAAGGTATAAGCAGGTATAAGTAGTATAATGTATAATATTATACAATACAAATATGCTGATACACATGTATATTATTGTGTATAATTTTAAGTAATAAGAATAACCTGTGAGTGAATTATGTTTTTTTTTTGTGTTAAATGCTGTTTGCCTTTTGGTTATTATACCATATTAAACTATTGATTAAAATTCTATTAGTCCTTCTTATTATAAATCAAAAAAATTGTTTGTTTTATTTATATTATCATTAATATTTTGTATTTTTCCATATTATTTGCGAAGAAGACTTACATTAAATTAAAAAAATATATTTCATGCAATCAATTTTTCCTGCAAAGGTTCAGCATGGTAGACAGGGGTTAAAAAAAGCACCAAAGCAATTTGTATATATATGCATTTGTATACATATGCAATTTGTATATGTGTTGGAGCGTTCCGTCGAACTTACAAACATCCAGATAAATGCAGAATAATATATATATATAATTTATTTAAAAAACATAAAAATAAAATTTAATTCTGAAAAAAAAGAACTTGTGAACATAGGTGAGTTGCGGCAATTTGATAAATTAAAATTTTTGTTTGTTAAGATGGTGGGGTACGAACTCTTCTAAAAAACGTTAAAAACATGACGATGATTTAATTCAAAAATTCATAAACATTTTTGACTTGTCAGCCAGTTGTTGCGAAAATCTCTGCAAAATACATTTACCTTTTTTGTAAGAACGTCAAATTTTATTATTGTTTAATTTCTGTTTTAAGTAAAAGACAATTAGGAGTGGAAGTCAAGCTAAAATATTTTTTTTTTTAAATTATTGTTTAGTTAACGTTTACATTTGCATAATATTTTTAATGTTTGGTACAATGTCCCCAGTTAAAGTTATTAATTAGTACTAGTTAAATACGAAGAAGTATTTCTTATCACATTTATGTCGCCTATAAGACGAATTCAAACTGTGTTCAAAAAATTTAAAGCAGTTTTTGGCGCACCTGCCCATAAACGTGAGCTATACTTGAGTTTGGGTCGTATATATGCTTTATAGATTTTTAAGAGGTTTCGAAATGCAAAGATAAGCTTTGCAACCACTCAAAGGCACAAATAGCGGCACTTTTCCTAATTTCAGTGCATATTTTGATTCACTCGCATTCCGAAAACTCTTCAGAAGAGTTGATTCGAACGATTTTTGCTTGTTACTTACAACACAGCTTTAAGTTTTTGAAGTGTTAAACTCAACTATGTTTGCTTTACCCCAGTCGACAATTTTGATTAAGTTATGATTGAGCGTACCTTGTTCTTTTGAATTTAACTGTGGAAGCTGTCGCATTAGTTTTTTTTAAACAAAATCAAATGATGATCCTACAGTACCGTAATCAGAAAAACTATATGGATTGGATTAAAAGTTAATTTGAGAAGGTCATTAATGAAAATTAGAAATAGGATGGGTGAAAGGACGGAGCCTTTTGGAGCAACAGCATTCAGCCAACTGAAACTATGATAGATCGATTTAAGAGAAAGATTTCAATCCGTTTAGAAAAGGTTGTACCAAAACCTATAGCGTTGCATTTTGTTATAAGAGCAGAACGCCAGACTCGATCAAAAGATATATCCGTTAGATATATGCAGGGCTATAACAGCAGCTTAACCAGATTAATGAAGACTGATGTTGAGCTTTTGGCAGAGATATGTTATGAGATCACCGGTGGCATGTACAGCTCGAAAGTCATATTGACTGTCGTGAATTATATACCTATATTACTACCAAGATATTTCTTCAACTTTTGATTGATTAAGATTTCAATTGTTTTTGAAATAATGGAAGTAATATAGCTATGGGCTTATAGTTCGAAGAATTGCTTTTGCCACATTTTTTAGTAATAGGATAAACTTGAGCAATTTTCTAATAGGACGGGTAAGTTTTTGAAGAAAAGTACAAATGGAATAAGCTGATGCGCAAAGGTTTAGAAATGGCGAAGGCAATGTGTTGCAGCACAATTACAGGTATACTATCAGGACCTAGATTTTTTTTTGTCGATATTCTTTAAGACTTTTACTATATAGCTCTTGTTCTAAAGTATGTAAATCCTTCCGAAGCATTATATTTTTTTTATTTAAAACAATAATAATGAAAGTTTGTAACATAACATTTTATTGTTATAAAAACAGATAATTTATTTATTTATTTCGAGCTTAATTCAAGCAAGTTACAATAAATCATACTTAAATTAAATTTATAAACTAAAAATTAAACATTCAAAAAAGAATTAATAAAATAATAAATAAATAAATAAATAAATAAAAACAAAATTAGTGTTATAACACCCCTATATGACTTCCGATAAGCACTAAATGTGTTATTATGATGTAAATGGGAATAATGTGATTAATATTGCTATAAGAATGTTCGTATAGCAATTGCGGGATTTGTTATAATGGGATTTTCAGTAAGTGCTACATCAATGATGTTATAAGTCTAAAAGTCCTATAACAAAAGTTAAAGTGGTGTTATAAGAATAGAATTGCTAGAATAGCAGTAGTGGTGTTATTATTTTACTGTATTCCTATAAGGTTACTAGTAAACTTACTGTAGCTTTTGAATAATAAAAACATATACATACATACATTAATATATAATCTATAGTTGTAATTGACAAGCATTTAGGGACCTGCGTAGTAGACACCTTTTCATTTTATTTCGATTCTCCTACTTCTTAATGAACTTCTAATATAATATATAAGTTGTATATAAAACAATAATGCGCACGCAGTTGAAATTTTTTTACTCATATGGTTTTATTATTAACCAATTACATTATGCATATGTGAGATCTTATATAAAATAATAAACAAAAGCAAACAAATCAGTTATTATAATTTACATATGTACTTGAAAATGAATCTATGTACATATGAAAAAAAAAAACAAATTCATCTAAAATAAAAAATATAAAAACAACAAAAAAACAAATAACTTCTTCATTTTTATCTTTTTAAGTAACTGTTTCTGAATTTTGGTTATTTGTAGTAATAATATAGTTTTTATTAAAATTATGTATTATGTAGGTATATATATATATACATACCTCTTTAATGACAGAATTTTTTATTTTTAGTAATTTTATCCACTAAATGCCACTTTCTATAGGGAATATATCGGAAACGAAGCAGTATATGAGGGACGTGTATTTATGTGTCCTAAATAAAACTTACTAACCACGAGTGTAGTAACTTCTTTGAGTGGTTTCTGCTATATCGTGCGAAGTCTACGTCAGTACGTAAATTACTGTTTTTTTTTTTAACTTTAAATTTGACTTCAACTTGAAATATAATTACTCAACAGGGACCCCTAGTATGTATGTATAATATACTAATCCTATACAATATTACAGCAATTGCTCCAGTAGTATATTTATAATACTTCGCAACAATTATTGCGGAGCACACAAATTAACACTAATACTTCTATAAGAGTGTTTGTAATAGTGTTAGAAGAGTACGCAAGAGCCTTATAGCAATAAAATTGTTACTTTTGTACCGTACTTTTTTCTATTTACAGATTAAATTTAATGATTCAATTTCTGGAAGCACTACTGTTATTGAAACCAATAAGTAAAAATGTAAATTAAAGAAAATGTGATGTAAAGTGATTAATTTTTCCTTTGAATTTCTTAGACCAGTGTTATTTCAACATGTGTATTGTAACATTACTTTGTAGTTTAATCCGCGGTTGAAGCTTAATTTTGTTTTAAAAATTTCTTAATTGCAAAATTTTTAAATTATTCATACTGATATTCGCATTTGAATCAAACATAGAAGCCTAATTCATAACTACCATAACATGTCGGACAGCTTCACGTTAACAAAATATTTGCATTCAATATAATGTACTACAATATAATTCCTTTATCTCATTTTTCTTTAAAATCATGGTCAAATCATTAAATTGTTATTATTGTTGTTAACAACAATGTAAGGTAACTTCAAATAAATATTTACGAGTAAAACTCTTTAAACAAAAATAAAACGTGAATTATATTCAATTCATGTACAATTAAAAGTGAATGCCGAAATATTTAAAGAATTTAAACCTCTTTAGGCTATTGTTTATATTAAAATATTATATAGGTATATAAAAAAAAATTAAATTCTTTAAAAATATTTAAAATAACAATGGAAGCTGAATATAACACCCGTCATCTCAAAAATTGAAGCTATTTGTCTATATATAGGTATATATATAATGTATTAAAATAAAAAGAAAAGAACAAAAAATCTTATTAACAACAAATCATACACCGCATTTTATTCGAGATCAATCGATTGATCGTCCTCCATCGAAATTATTGCGTATCTTTGATATTTTATTTTATTTTATTTTATTCAAGTTTATTATTTTTATTAATCGTCGTCAATAATAAAATATAATAATTTTACCAATAACGATGACAATCGCTTCTTTTTGCTGGTTTTTAAATTATGTTTTTTTTTTGTTGTTAAAAGAGCGCACCTCTTAAATATAGTGTGTTTCTTTGTATATTGAATTTGACCACCACCTTTTTAAATCGAATAATTATTATTTTTATTATTGTACTTTATTTTATTCACGCTATGAGAAATATTCATATTGACACTATTCCTTTTTTTTTTGTTTTTGATTTTGATTTGTTTTAAAACGGGGCAATTTCAAATTTTAGAAATTGTTCTTTGAATATTATTTTGTATTCCAATATTCTCTTCGATTGAATATTTTCTATCATTCAAACGATGTTTGGATGAGTTAAAGTAAGTAGTTTTATAGTTTTATTAGATAAATATTTTTTTGTAAGCTGATTATTTGTTAATACATATAAAATCACAATGTGTGGGAGTTGTGAGATTCCCCTATGCTTCAATTCACCACTCATAACCTATAATTTAATAAGGGAGAACAACTTTTATCTCCTAATGGAATAATTTTTGTTCTGTTGTCCTGCCGATTAAACTAGACCGAAACATTGAATACTATGGTCATTAAAATATAAATAACTATATAGAAAAATAATCTATTCACCATTTTGGAAATTTTTTGACGATTTGCGGTGTGGGCATTGATATGGACATAATACAAAATCTAATACTTTGTGTTACTTCCCTATATCATCGAATTAGTGGCTTGGCTATATTTTAAAAAAATCTACTAAAGATACAATAATAAATTATAATAAATTTATCCTAGCTATTTTCAGCGTACCGGTCAAACCTTAGAAAAATGTTTGTTTCCTCTTCATTTAATAACTCAAAACAAAGTCTATTCTATTTCTTCAAAACAATTAATCTTTCTTAGCATGTTGTCCAATTTATGCATAACATTTTTATTACAAATAAGGTAGTAGTTGCTTTCAATAATCTTACTGTTATTGTTACCACCGTGGACTCTCCGTCAATCCTATTAAATATAATAGTTTTCCTATATGGGTTTAGAACTTAGATATGTTTTTCTATAAATTGGTCTGTAGGTTAACTCGCAAATTTATATAAATTTACGTAAATTTATCCAAATTTCTGTATGTTAACTTTTTTATTTGCATGCTCTTTACAAATTTGTGTGAAATTTAAGAGAATTTTGTGTTTAAAACGTGACGTCAGAGCTCTCGTAAATAAATTTGTTCAAATGAAATTTATATTTGCAAAAATTTGTAAAAATTTACTGTCAATTTTTTGTTGTTGTTTTAAATGTCAATAGAATAGTTTTCATATAAAAACTTGTGTACCTAACCCGAAAAACTTATTTATATAACTTTTTACCGACAAAAAGACCAAAACCACGAAAAAATATTTAATTTAATTTTTTTTCAACAAAATTATTCATTAATTTTACAAAAAATTTCAGAAAATTACTAAATTAATTCAAATTTAAAAAAAATTCATAACCTAAATAAAAATCAATTATTTTTAACATAAAAAAATTTGGAAAAATTTAAGCAAATTTTGCGTATGTCTACTTTTGTTTGCAAATGAGATTACTTGAACTATTCTCGCACAATTTTATAATCACGTGATTTTTCTTCTCATTAATAAAAGTTAACATACAGACCTAACGATTTACTTGCAAACCGGACACAAAAATTTGTACTTTTTAATTAAATCCTATTAAATATATCAAAGTCAATCCTATTAAATATATAGTTTTCATATATGGGTTTAGAACTTAGATATGTTTTTCTATAAATGATTTATTTGCAAACCGGGCACAAAATTTAGTCAATTAATTATTCTTTCTTAATCGGTAATTTTTTGCGGTCATATTCTGAAAAAGCTTAACATTTAAATTTTTGGGTTCGTGTCACCGCTTTTTGCTTTAATACACCGAGGTGGAAAGTTTTACAAACATTATTAGCGTATTAATATATTAGATATTCCATACAATAATCCAACCTTGTAAATTTCTTGTCCTGTAATTGCTTGAACGAATAACTTATAATCTATAATTATAATTGACAAGCATTTAAGGTCCTGCGCAGTAGACACCTTTTTATTTTATTTCGATTCTCCTACTCCTTAATGAACTTCTAATATATATAATATATAAGATTGTATATAAAACAAAAATGCGCACACAGTTGAAAATTTTGTACTCATATGATTTTATTATTCAGCAAATACATTATGCATAAGTGAGATATTAGGACCGTTCCCGTACTTTTCTGGCAAAAACTTGAAAATGAGAGAAAAGAGAGAAAAAAAAAAAAAAAAAAAGAAAAAAAAAGAAAAAAGAGTTAAAAAAACTCTCATCTGCAAGTAAAAGTACTGGAACGCAATTCTTGTAAAAACTTGCAGCTGTCAAACAGCTGACAAGCAATCTGACATTCTGAAATTAATTTAATTATAAACAATCATTTTGAATTTCCGGAGGTGTTTTTTTTAAAGAATTGTACATAATTAAATTTAAACGAAATGGCAGCGGAAGATATAAAAAATATATATTACTAAGTGGCGATTCGGATTACATTTTTATTACATTTTTTTAGTGAAAGCGAAACTGAAGAGTTAAGGAATTTAATTCTAAAGCAAGTGCTGTTGGAGAACTTTTTACATAAAAACAAAAGACATTGCATTCGAAACTATTTGGAAGAAATAGTTCCAGGTTATTGTGAAAAGGAATTTGTAAGCAAAAATGTTTTCAAATATTTATATGAAGAACTGCAAACATTTGAAAGTTTTGCAAACCTACCTGCAGATAAAAAATGTAGCTCAGAAAAACATATAGCTGTATTTTTATGGTTTGCGGGTCATGAAGCTTGCTGTTATAAAGACTTAGCTGACGATTTATCCTTATCAAGTGTATCCGTATTATTAAATTAAATTATACATATATTACAATAATAAAGAATTATGAAATTTATCCTCCACTAAATTATATTTTTCATTTTTTTTAATAAATTTCATTTAAAAAACAAAATTTTGCATAACAGACACATATGAGAAATTACAAAAGTAAATAAAAACATAACCTAAAAAATACAAAAACAACAAAAATTTAAAGTATAAGTTTTTACAAGTTAAAATTTTACTTGCAAAAACTTATTCGAGAGAATGTTGTTGAACTTCGTTGAACGAAGTTGAAAACATATGTTTTCTCTCGTTTTTAGAAAAAACTCTCAGTACAGGAACGACTTCTGGTAAAATCTTGGAAAAACTTGGATAAGTTTTTACAAGATGTGCGTACGGGAACGGTCATATTATGAAAATAATAAACAAAAGTAAACAAATCAGTTATTATATATTATGTACATGCGAATGAATCTATGTACATATGCCAAAAAAAAACAAAGAAACAAATTCATCTCAAATAAAAAATATAAAAAAGCAAAAACAAAAAAAATCAGTTGAATTGTTCATATGACGAGCAAATTTATTTTTATATAGTAGAGTTAGAGTACTTCATTTTGATATAGTAGGTCACTTGAATTCTTCATTTTTATCTTTTTAAGTAACTGTTTCTAAATTTTTTTTATTTGTAGTAATAATATAGTTTTTATTAAAATTATGTATTATGTAGGTATATATATACATACCTCTTTAATAATAAAACTTTTTATTTTAGTACTTTTATCACTAAATGCTTCTTACTATAGGGAATATATCGGAAACGAAGCAGTATATGAGGGACGTGTATTTATGTGTCCTAAATAAAACTTACTAACCACAAAACTTTTTATTAAGCACGAGTGGTTTCTGCTATATCGTGCGAAGTCTATGTCAGTACGTAAATTACTGTTTTTTTAAAAACTTTAAATTTGACTTCAATTTGAAATATAATTACTCAACAGGGGCCCCTAGTTTTAATAAAATACGGTAATGCCACAATATTATTTGTAAAACGAGAGAGGTACTTGTTGAGAGAATTAACTGTAAATAATTATGATAAATTGATTTTTATCATTAATTTATTATTCGATATAAATATTTCATTATTGTAAAATTATAAACATAAAGAATTGTCGCATAAAACATAAGACCCAAAAATTGTTGACAATTTTTATGTAAAAAGTCAAAATAGTTAGGTTACATTTTATTACTCCTGTTATAATTTAAGTCGATTTATCTTGAACTAACGGATTCTATGGATTTTGTTATACTTACAATTTTCTATTTCTATTTATTTAATAAAATCGAACAATGCTGTCAGTTTAGTTTTTCACATGGATTACCCTCCAAAACAAAAACAATTTCTACCCAACCATCTAATATCGATATTATGAACCCACTACAATTTTTCCTTAAATATTTAAACATATAACTATATACAGTATTTAACTAAATATAAAAAAAAAAAAAAAAATTTAAGTGTGAGTACTCGAAATCAAAATAAAATTAATCGATCATTAGTGATTCATCTTATCGATTACAATTCATATTTTTTTTTTTTGTTTTATTTTCTTAGTTTTAGAGAAGTTTTTAAGATAAACTTAAATTTATATAAAACAAAAAAAAAAAAAAGTAATGCCGCCGCAATCGCCACCGCTGCTGTCATATCATTCAATCGCAATATTTTAATGATGAGAAAAATCATAATCAAAATATGCAAGAAATAATAAATGTGAATGAATGGCAGTGCCATACAACAATAACAATCAATAAAAACAGCAAAAACCAAAATTAAATCTGTCAAAAGATTTAGAAGAGTATGGACCATAATGTAATGTCTTATAATATGTACCTACATTTACAAAATGGTTCATTGAGTTGATTTCGAGGACTATTTTATTGTTGATGTGATAAAAAAAAATCACTGTGGAGAAGTTAACACGCATTTTTTATTTTATTTTTGGTTTTTTTTCTGATTTCTTTCTCTTAAATTTAAAATTTTGATTTGTAAAGAAATAAATATTTAAAATAATAATAATAAATACATATATGTAAGTAAGTATATAAAAAAAAGAAACTCTTCTATTGTATAACTAAAAAATATGATATTTTTAAATGGTATGAAATTATATTTGTAATGGTTTGTAATGTGTAGTACAATTGATGATCATTGTTGATCTTAACATGATCGAGCCGACACTGAAGAATCTATATATATAATTTATTACTTAAAAAAATATATATACATACACATATATTTCCAATAATAATTGGACAACTCTTTTGTTATTGATACTTCTTGTTAATACAATCAATCGATTGTAAATATAATCGATTGAAAATTTCATCTGTCATTTAAAGGTATTTAGACATGTGTGTGTATATACAAAATAAAAATGATAAAATTTAAAATGTGCTGTTTTGTGATATGTGTGCAAAAATATGTATTCTGAAGAAAAAATTCATTAATGATAGTTAATTTTGACATTTTATAAATTTCACTTTCATGAGATTTATGACATTTAATGTCATAATAGCAGTTTTTGTAATGAGGTCATATTTTTGAAAATGAAAATGAAATAGTATTACCGTTGAGTTGTCGATAACTGTCACGTTGTTAAAATTCAGGTTAGTGACATATTAAAATGTCAAAAAATTAAGCTGTGTAAAATTATATTGCAATCATTATACGCGACGACGATACGACAAACGTGATGACGCTTATGACGTTGTGCTGGGTGTTTTTTGCTGGAAATTTGAGCATTTTAAATTATGCAAGGTTAAATACGTCAATTTACAGATTTTTTTTGAAAATAAAGAAACAGTTGACAACAAAATAAAGTTAAAATTGAACTGTCTAAAATAACACGATGAACGTGATGACGTTTGCGACGTTGCTTTGGGATATTTTTTCAATTTGAACTGTTTAAAGTTATCAAAATTTAATCACGTCAATTGATACATTTTTTTTTCAAAGCGAAAGAAGCAATAGAAAAAAATATAATTGTCAAGATACAAGTATATGTTTTATAAAAATTTACTTTAAATTGTGCTGGAGCGAACAGGGACAAAGAAATACCAAACATAGAATAAAAATCTGGAGGTATAGTAGCAGTGGGAAAATCAAGAAAATGCTGGAAAGATTCCGTAGACAAGTTAACCACTATGATTTTTCAACTGAAGAAGCGGTATTTGAGCGGAAAACATTTGTTGTGTGATGTACAGGTGGCCTTAGTTCAATTTTAAATATCGATTCAATGAAGAGAACCGTAATTTTAAAGATTTTATACTTTAGTTCTGTAATTATTATTTAGCATATTTGTTGTCATTTGATTGTAATATAACATCTGAAGAACAATTTAACCAAGTTTTATTGAATTCACAGTGTGGAATTGCAAATCAAATAAAATCGCTGTATTGATGACAAAATAAAGAAGATTATTCTAGCTATACAAGTGTGCTTTAGAAATACCTCCAATACAAGTTTAGACAATTCACCAGAAATTAAATACAGAAAATACAGCTAGCTTTCGTAAAATTGAACAAATTTTATAGAACAAAATGTGGAATTTCGGATGAGTGAAATTCCATTCGATAGCTCTTCTATTGATTTTATTGTGTAAGAGATTGTCACTACGTCCTGAACAGGATAAGGGGAAGTGGAATAATAGAGAAAACATCAGAATACAATAAGTTGAATGACAACACAAAATAGGTGCAATTGCCAGTTAATAGGTAGAAGGATCGAACCAAGGTTATCTAATTTCGAATGTCCCAATATCTTTGCATCCGGAAATAAGCTTATTGTGATTACCCGTGTTTGTAATTAGTCCTCTGAGTTCTTAAGAATACCTACCTGATTTTGTGGTCACACTGAGGATATATTCTTCAATAGTGTTCTGGATAGGTTCCATTGTTCGGAGAACGCTGTTCCCAATTCGCGAAGTATGCTACGATTTACTCTTTCGATCCTATGTGATTAGTATTCATAGAAGAAGAAGCCAAAGAAGAAAAAAATATAATCTCTTATTTATATCTATGCCATCTAAGCGATTTTGCCAAGACTTAAAGATTTTTAAACGATTGCTTTTTAAAATGCGATAGGTACTTAACCTGCCCTGAACTTTTCGTAATTTAAATACATATTTTTGTGCATTTTTTTTATATAATGCATTTAACTAATTTAAAAATATAAGATCACATTTTTTTTTGTAATTTTCGCAAAAACTTAACTTAAAACAATTCTTGACATCCCCATCCCTATCGTATATACCAGGTGTTCCAGAGCATGCGTATCAGCTTTTTAAGAGGTGAAGGAGTCATTATTTTAAAATTAAAAAAAAAATTTATCAACTAAATCGAGGGTGCTCTATCGATTGGTGATATTTTCAACTTCCGAGCAGGACCGAAAAAAGGTTTTTTAATCCCACAAATGGCCAAAATTGGCCGAAATCGATATTTTCAAATAGGATGAGGTACTTTTTTATGTTTTTACGTCAAAAACTAAGAATCTTTTGTAAATTGATTTGAAAATTTCTATTTCGTCCAATTTCGGCGATTTTTTGGGCTTAAAAACCCCTTTTCTGATGACCTAAGTTTCTTAATAAGTTTCTGAAGGCTTTCCAACAAATATTTGATCAACCATCTCTTGCAGTTGCTTAAGTCTTTACAATAAGCTAATAATGTTCTATAATCAGTGGCGTTTCGTAGTGTAACATTCTGGGTGGGGAAAATGAAATTTTTAGAACAAAATATTCAATAAAAAAAACTCGATTTTAGACTGTGACAAAAACAAAAAAAAAAAATGACATAATATTTTTTTATTGAGATTTGAAATATAAAATAATTAAATAATGAAAAGGCTAGAAAAATAAATTTTCTAGCGGTTCGAGAAATTTTAAGACAATTTATGTAATCTTAATAAATTGTTTTTATTCGTTAATAAGTGTTAATCTTTTTAATTATTAGAAAATCGAAAATTTCCCATTAGACCCAGACGTATCTAGCTATGATATTTGCTTATTTTATGACTGAATGTTCTAATTAACTCCTATTTGATATGCAGTTTTCAATATTCTGTGTCCAGTTATTGTTGTTGTTATTTTTTAGGCCAAAATTGTATTGTAATATATTATTTTAATTTTAAGACATTTCAGTTAACATTATATTGATTTGGGAAGTAGATTCATCTGCTTGTATTTGTAATTATCATAACCAATAAATAAATAAATTCCATATATGTAGCTATCAGATTGGGATCTATATTTTATTAGGAACAAATACTATATATATACATCAGAAACTGCTTCATATTTATCATTTAATTTATGAAATTTATAGTGGTGCGATCAGAGATTTATCTACATGCTATATCAATATTGTATTTTAACACCTTTAATAAATTTAACAACCTACTTGATTACTCTGAAGACAGGTAGAAGTGTCTCTCTCTATTAATTTGTTTTTTTTTTTTGTATCAAATTTTTCTCAATTTTCCAGTTAAAAAAAATAAGTAATCCACCTAAGCACCTATTGTATTTATTTATATTCTCTGTATTTATTTATTTTTTTATAGGTGAACGCCGACAATTTAAAAGTGTCTTTTTAGAATTCAATTTTTATATTATTTTTTTTTTGTTTTATTTTTTATTATTATTATGCTTATTTTTTTTTTTTTTTTATTATTTTTTAAATCATAAAATTTATCACAATACTTACCACAATCAAAATCTATTGAGATCGTTGTAAATGATAGCTTCCATATTAAAATAAAAAATTAATAAATATTTTTTTTTTCATTTTTTATTTCAATTTGGTGTGAAAATCACATAAATTTGGTGAGTCATTCTTGCAGATGATCAAAACTAACAAAAAACATATATTTTATAATAATATCTTGGTTATTTTGTTGCATGGTCTGCTCTGTCTTCTCTTTGTATCCAATATCTTTATGTTAGCAATTTTGTTTTTGTTGTTTTGTTTTACAATTTTTAAATACATATTTTCAGATTCTTTATTATAAAAAAAAAATAAAAATATACAGTCGCAGTCTATAAAGATTCAGATAATCGAAAGTCATCGTTAGTTTTTTAAAGTTTGGTTAACTACACTCTAGTTATTAAATTCAACTGGTTGGAATGATGTACACATAATAATATCATGTATATTGGTAATGTTCTATAATTGGAATTAAACAACAAAAAAAAAAAAAAAGAAGAAAAAACAAACTTGCTAATGGTGTGTATTAAATGGACGCACCCAAGAGGTTTTTTTTTTAAAACATTTTTATTTGAATTTGTTATTGTTTCTTGATATTATATGAGTACTGAAACATGCTAATCTGTGTTTGGGTTAAGGATAATTGTTTTAAAATAAAAAAAAGCACAAGAAAAAATAAATTACATAATTCATTAATGAGCACTCATTAATTCTAGTGTAATATAGTGTTATAGTGCTCATAAGCTCATTGTCTTGCTCATTTTATTTGATTTCCTCAATTAAATTTTTTTTTTTAAATTTTTATTTTAGTATAGGAGGTCAGTTTTGTATATAGTTGGAAAAAAAATGTTTGTTTTAGTTTCTAATTCAATTCAATTGTGTGTTTAGAGGAGGTGGTATCGGTGCATTGTGTATAGAATGATTAGTTGACAGATTTAATCGATATATTTTAAACTTTAAATATATATTGAATTCATTACCGAAACAGAAATAACACCGGGAATTATGAGTACAGCTGCGCGTACTGGAACTGAACCACAGAATATTGAATAGCTTTAAGAAAAGTCGTGTATGTACTCCTAAGGGGAGGAAAAAGGAAAAACGTGTTTAAATATACACATTTAGAAGGGATATCTGGTACGTATAATGTCTTATGTACCTATATTTACAAAATGATTCATAGTTGATTGTGCATTTCTTTAAAAACAATTGTTGGATTTGAAGTGAGATAGTCGTAGGTAAAGCATTTTCTTCAAATCTTCAAACTTATTTGTTCTAAGAACTCATTATCTTAGATTAACTTTTAAATCGTTATATTTGAATAAAGTGTTTCCAAACTATAACCTGATATGGCGCTTCAGAGAAGTGATTAGGTAGATTATATCATTATATCGAATATATAAAATTGCATATAGTGAGAGGGAATCTAATCTCAATTATTATATTGGGGTTTTTAAAGATTAATTTTCAAAATGATCATTGATCACAATAAAATTGGAAAGAAGGATTGGAAAAAGACAAGTCATGATTACATAAAGTAGACTGAAGTTCTCTTCTAACCAGTATTGCCAACCATTATCATAAAGTTGCTTGAACCAAAAGCTATCGCCCTACAGTCATATGTAATTGAATTTTCATCACACAAAATATTATTTGAAAATCGTTTATCACAAAAAATAACTGAATTAAGCTCTGAATCAATAGCAAGCGATTTTTGAGCCACTCTGTACATGAACAGTATTATTTTTTTCTACAGTTTAACTTTGTAATGAAAGCTTTTTCTTTTGCTAAACATAAATTTGAAAAATTTAAATTAAATGATCATGATTTTTTTCTTCATATTTGGCAAGATAGTGGGAGACTCATACAAACTCAGTATAAGCTCTTATTTTACAAAAAATAAATGTCCATTTGAAATTTTTGTGCCTGCATTAATTTAAATGAAGAAAATATTATCTATATAGTAAAAATAACTTTGCCTCTTTATTTCATAATAGCATTCATCACATTAGATTTGATAAGATAATATAGGTAGGGAATATGGCCCCTATGTGATCGTAGCCACAAAATGGGTTTATTGTGATTACCCGTATTAATGCCATTAACGATATTATCGTCCTTAAGGATATCTGATTTAGTGATCACACTCAGGATATAATGGTGTACTGGATAGCTGCCATTGCTATTTTTTCTTCGATTACTTAATATTTTGTAATTTTCCATTTTTACCTTTGCAAGCTCAGTCTTTCAACAATATCTATTGATGATTGTATCCTATTTCAAAATGAACTTAACAAATTTTTCAAATGGTCCTCCACCATAACAACCTTGAATTAAATGCATCTAAATATCAGGTTGTTAGCTTTAATGGGTAGTTTCAAAGCTCGCTTAATGAATTTGATTAACATGTTGGGAATCAAACTTACAACGGTTTTGAGTTGGCTCGTGGTCTGGGTGATATTCTAGATCACATCAGGCTCAATTTTACAGCACATTTCAATTCCATTATTAAAAAAGCGAATTCTATGCTAGGATTTATAATGCGTTGGGCCAAAGAGTTTACAAATCCCTATACATTACAAAATATTTATATATCACATATGTTAGACCGGCACTTGAATATGCTTCATAAGTCTTGTCTCCATATCGTAAAATGTTCACATTTAACGTATTGAAGAATATTACGTTTATCCACCAAATTATTGCCTACAATATCCTGGCACCTACGTTTATCTACCAAATTATTGCCTAAAACTACATGGATTCTATATAAAAGTAATTATTTAGAGATAATCCGCGTAATTTTCGTTCTCGTTGACCTGTTTAATATTGCTAACCTAAGAACTGACTACGGTAAATTTCAGCCCTATGTCTAGAATTTACATGAATTTAACTCGAGAGCAGTTTGTTTTGATTCTAGTTTTAGTAAAAAAAAGCCTAAAATTACAACTGTATAATCGATAAATAGTTATTTTAATTGATATTTCGTCTTTTTCTACTTTCTTTTTGTATTTGAAATTGTCTTTTCAACATTCTACTAGATAGATATATTTTGAATTTCGGGAGGGATTCAGTCCTTATATCACCACAACCACAAATGAGCTTATTGTGATAACCCGGTTTTGTTATTAAGTCTTTGAGTGTTTAAGGATACTTGATTTTGTGATTACACTCAGGATATTCATCAATGGTATACTGGATAGCTCTCATTGATCGGGAACTTTATTTTTGTCTCTTGCTAACATTAGTTGCTAACGGTAACGGATACTACTAACCCACTGGATGATGATCTCACCGCTTAGGAACATGATGTAAGGTTTCGTCTATAATAGACGTCTGATTTGTTTGCACTGAGCAATATTTGACAGTATATATATTTTTTTTTTATATAATTCCAAGTTTATGGGATGTTCATCCCAAACTGCTTTTACACAGAGATTTGGAATACACAATCACATACAATAACACCTATAATACAATAGTACCTACAATAACTAAGGTACTGTCCTTCAGCAATACTTATTCTTTGTGTGAGTCCTATTCATTTCAATTACATTATAATTTATATGAAAATCAGATTAATTTTATTTTTTTGATATTAAGAAATTTTTGTCTAGAATTTTGAGTGACTTGGCATCGAAAATTTGACATACAGTTTTTCATTTGGGGTATTTATTGTACAGATTACTAGCGTGGTTTAGCGTATTAAAAAAATAGATAGTTTGTATAGTGTAGTCATTACAAAATGAAAAAACAAACCATGACATTTTTCTTAAAATAATTTTGAGACTCAAGTTTAAATTACTTATAAACTTTCTAAACGTGATCGAAATGTAGTTCCAAAGACACAAACCATTTTGTTAATTTCATTTGTACATGAACTTCATATACTACGTAGGTATACATGATAGGTTGAGAACTTGACTTGAATTATTCTTGCAACTTCAAGCTGTGTATTCGATTAGCCAGCTTAAGTGGCTGTCAGCTTGAAAATAGTTTGAATTTGATATAGTATGAATTTTTGGTAACATAAATTTTGACGCCTAAAATTTGTAAATTTTTTAAATAAATTTAAAAACTAAACAAAATACAAAATATTAAATTTTTTTTATTTATTTACTCTTTCAAATTTCATATTTTTTAAATTCACTCTGAATATTAAACAATATTTCGTAAATTTTTGATATTAAATGTCAACTGAAGCTCTCAAGCTTTATTTGGTATAAATTTTCAAGTCAAGTAAGTAAATTTTTGTGATTGGCTTCAGTGAAGCTGATTTACAAAAATTCGTGTATATATGATGCTCAAGCATATTACTTGAAGCTATCATGTTTATCTGCTGATAAATTCTAAAATAACAAAAATCTTACTGTACGCTCTTAGACTACAATTAATATAAATAATTTTTTTTCATTTATTCAATTTTTATATAATTAAATTGAATTGTCGATAAATTTCAAATCAAAAAATTTTAATCTTATTTAAATTTTTTCTAAAGAAAATTTTCATTTAAGTTTACGGAAAGTAAATTTTTATTTTCAAAAAATCATAAAAAATAATTTTCTCCCACGTTAAAAAAAATCGATCGAATTTCCAATGAAAACTCAGTATGATGAAATTCAATGATTTTTTTTTAAACTCTCTTCAAATTTCTCGTCATTCACATTTTTTGTGTGTTTTTTTTTTTTTTTATGTTAGCTTAGCTCCCTCTAGAGATAACATTATTATTATTTTTGTGAGTGATTTTGTTTCAAAAACAAATTATCTAAAACTGTGAATATTGATTGAGAGATTTTTTATGAAGAGTTCAGAAATATGACTTGTAATTTTTGGAATTTACTGATTAGATTGTCAAATTGTCTTTTTTTTTTGTGTTTTTCTTTTGTTTTCTTTTTAATTATGTTTAATCAAATATGGACTTATGATGGTAGAAATTTTCTATTTTTATTGTTTTTTTTTTTTTTAGTTTCAATAAAAATTTTTAAATTGATTTTAATATAATTAATTGATTATTGATTTTTATTGCTTTTTATATTTTAGAATACCTTGAGTTCAAAATTTATTACCAAATTTGTTTAACATGATTTTTAATTTAATAATTTTCATATAAATTTGGAGTAGATGCGTTTTAAAGTTAAAAAAAAAAATAAATAACAAAAAACGAGAATAATATTTTTTGGAGAAAAATAATATGGTGAGAAAAAAAATTTACAGACCAGTGGGTTAAATTATTTTTATATTGTTTTAAATTATTTATAATTCTTAGAATAACAAATTGATGGAAATATTTCAATTAATAATTTTTTTTTTTTTTTGTAGAAAATTTGTATACGTAAGGCTAGTAATGATGAACAGTTGCAAATGGTAGTTATGGTCTAATTTTTGAAAATATCTATAGAATAATTGAGTGAAGTTGAATAAAATATTGAGTGGAGTTAAATACTGTTAAGAACGAAAGACTTTAAAATATACTTTTCGACTGCAAAAATAAAATTGATAAGATTTTATAGATGGTTGTGAAATCTAGTTGCTAACAATGATTCGAAAAAAAGTATTTGATATTCAAGTAATACAAAAAGGTCCTCTCAACAAATATAATTTAAATATATTCAATTAATTATTTCATTCTCTCAAAATGAGTCATTTGGAGTATGTATGTATGGGATTTGACATTTTATTACATATCAAAACAATATAAATATTCGGTGCAACATAATTATAATTGTAACGATTTAGTATAATAAAATTTTTATATAGTTTTAACAATTCAATAAAAGTGAGAATAATATGAAAAAAACAAAATCTAATTTTAAAAATTGGACAAATAATGTATTAATTTTACAAGCTTTTTTCTTGACATATTTTTTATACTCAACGGAAAATTATTATGTTTATAACTTTACTGATTATTCATTATTAGTTCTATACCATTCGTATTAGCATCTGCATTGTATCGTAAGTTATTATTACTTTTGATGTAATGTTCATAAGTATCTCTATTTGACACGAGTTTGGTGTTGTTTAAGTAAGGCAATGTTATTATGTTAGTTAATTACAGATAAGCAAATAGAAAATTATACGAGTAATATACTGATTCAGAGTCGGGTCATCAGGACGTATTCAGTGTCGTTAAATCGAATACTTTCTTTGTCAATACTTCCAAATCACAATGAAATTATTAAAGAAAATTTGATAAGATCAAATTCCAGATATTTTATTATTATGTAGACATTTTTGCCTTTCATTAATCTGCCATATGAAATAAGCAGTGAAACAAACCCAAATATATTTAAAAATAAATTAATAGAATATGTTAAAACTATTTCGAATATGTATAATCTATTATTTTCCTTTTCTTCTTCTTAATAAAATATAGTTAGCTTATTTAAAATAAATTGAATTATACTAAAAAAAAAACTATAAGATCAGACAGCTTAAACCTAAGCTATGACCAATAAAACTAAATTTGGTTATCTATTTCGTTTTTGAAATGAGTACACATGAATTATAAATCAAAATGTATTATTTGTTATAAATAAATAAAGAAAACAAAAAAACTAAATTTAGGTAGTAATGTACAAACGATACTGAACAATTTTGAGTTATGTAAATGTATAATTAACTAAATAAATAAATGAATAAAAAATATACACATTATATAATATACTATAAATAACTATCAGTAACAATCGACTTTATTATTTAACTTTATGTCTACAGAATTTTTCTTCATTTAATATAATCGATATCATAGATGAGTTGATATGATTAAGTAAAAATAAGTAATACTTTTTCGATCGTTAACATGGTGCATGGTGATGGTGCATGGGCATGGTGCATGGTGCATGGTGCATGGTGCATGGTGATGGTGCATGGGCATGGGCATGGGCATGGTGCATGGTGCATGGTGCATGGTGCATGGTGCATGGTGCATGGTGCATGGTGCATGGTGCATGGTGCATGGTGCATGGTGCATGGTGCATGGTGCATAATATCGTTGATGGAAAATATATTAGGATTTTAACCTATCTACCAACTGAAGAAAAAAAATTAAATGTGAACCGCTACCGTGAAAAATTATAAGTATACAGGGTGGTCCGGTTTAGAGCAAAAAGTTTTTAAGGGGTGATTCCTTGGAGTATTTTAGGAAAAAAATTGTTCTAGAAGAGGGGTATATTTTTAAATTTACCTGTGCTACTGATGGTGAAAGAAAATCGGATTAGAAAAATTATGTCTAAAGAATATCAACTACAGCTCAGAAATTGAAACTAGAGCAACATCTTCTTCATAGCTTTTTTTTAGAATTAATACTCCTAATTAACGGTATATGTTGAATGAGTATCAGACTTACCGTTTTTGAATAATAACTGTATAAACTTAAAATTTTGCTTTTAAAAAGTTTTTTTTTTTTTTTTTTTATTGTGTTGATGCGCTACATCATCCCCTACAACTTTTTCATACACAACTTTCATATCAGGCGTGCCGTTTTTCAGGTAAAGTCCTCTATTGTACGTTGAGATACATAACACAAATAGTAGAGGGATTCTCAGGCATTATTTTCAAAACATTTCGCAACTCCTAGAACATAAATCGAAGTCAATTTTATAACACTTTAACTTCTATTGTTTTTCTATTTCTGATACAAAATTCAATTTTTAAAATATAAAAGCTAATCCATTATAAGATCAAAGTTTTAATCAAAATATTTGTTTAATATTAAAAAAAATAAAACATCAATTTTCATGGACTTAAAAAATAATTTATTCTGAAAACAAAAAAAAAAGCAAGTTGATACGTTATAAATTAAAAAAAAAAAAAAAAATAAAACCAAATTAACAAAAACAAGAAAAAAAAAAAATTTATTAATATCCGAAATTCTTCTGTTTAAAAAACAGTTTTTTTTTGTATATGACTATATATTTTTTATTACATATAAATTATGCTAAAAACCAAAACGAGCAGCAGTTTTGAAGGATTGATGACCACCGCGTCGATGAGTCTCAGATTTCATTTTAAAAAAATTCCTTGAATGTCATATTTTAGTGAATAATTAAAAATTCAAAAAAAAAAAAAACAAATTTTTATTGTTTTTGTTTTTTTGTTGTTGTTGTTTATTTGGTCTCTACCAAATGTATAAATTTGAAAATTTTGCAAATTAAAAAAAAATTTCTTATTTTTTTCGTCTTATTTTGCAAAATATTTTCTTAATTCAGAAGATTGATTGCTTTTAAATGGTTCTTGGTCTCTAAATGTATATTAAAGATAAGTAAGAGGGGGGTGGCACTCCTTAAAATTTTTAAAATAGAAAAATATTTTTTTTTTTCGTTATTTGAAATTCTATACCCTACATATTTTGGGTAATCATCGTTATTCTACAATCTACATTATCTACATTATATATACATACACATATATATGTATGTATTTTGGCTATTTAAAAATTTTAAATTCTAGGTATTTAGTGAAATATTTATAGAATGTTTTTTTTCTTCGTCTTATTTTTGTTCAATCAAATTTGAAATTTTACAGTTAGGATTAAGAATTCAATTTAAATGTTAATGGCATATTCTTGTTCTCTTTAAAGTTTATCTTTGAAATTTTTCTTCTTATGTCAATCTACAAAATTTGTTTATCCATTCAAACAATTCATTTCATAAGCATTTTATATTTTCAAATCCAATCATAAGAATTTGCATTAGTACGGAATCCAAAATATAATATTATAGGTGAGACAGAAATGTAATGGTAGGCACTATGATTAATATCAAGAACAGCCCGAAATAGATGAATAAATTTACTGCAGTGGGCTTCTAAAAAAAAGCTATTAGATCGTCGAAATACGATAAATAATTAGATCAGAGGTTTTCTTCGTCTTCCTATTACTATATTGATCACATGCATTTTTATAATTATAACGTTGGATTTTTGACGAATTATTTTCAGATTGAACTATATTGGTTAAGCCCTGTTGTGATTTTTTCCATGTTAGAAGCAGCAGAAGGTCTATTAAACATGTAATACATTTGGCCATGATT
This sequence comes from Argyra leucocephala, assembly GCA_963942445.1. NCBI lineage: Eukaryota > Metazoa > Arthropoda > Insecta > Diptera > Dolichopodidae > Argyra > Argyra leucocephala. The sequence continues at coordinate 25,898,226 of OZ012680.1, forward strand.
TTTTTCCATTGCTTTTACTTACTTTCGACTATCAACTTTTCTATCTTTCCCGTCCGTTTGGAAATGTGTTCATATTATGCCAGGTTGGACCGGCTAATTTTGTTTATGTGTTTGCATTTCATATTAAAATCGTTGAAAAGTAAAATGATTATAAGATGTTGGGTCCACGAAACTACAATTATTCTCCTATATATCCTCCTATAAATTAAAATTGATTACGGATGGTTTTTAGATGTTGGCAAATACTTAAATTATTTTTTCATTACTAACTGACATTTTTCATACATTACTGATTGGAATAATGATACTAGATTTGAATAAATGGGTTAATATTGTGAAGAGAAAAAAGTGGAGGTGATTAAACTAAGTATAGCGAAACTCCAAAACATTGCAATCGCCTTGAACCGCACCAGCAGATATTAAAGCTTTGTTGATTCTAATTTTATTGAATACCCCAAGTTTGGATGTATAAATACAATATTAATTCTAATGTCGCTCAACGGTAAATTTTTTCCCCATAATTATTAAATATAATATTTATAAATGACCTCCTATCCACGACTTACAATCAGATTCACAGCTTCGCTGATGATAGTACCCTTGATTTTTCATATTTCTTTAAAAAACCTGGTGAAGTGACCCAAACTCAGTTCATAGAGAACGAAATAACATATTTTGTTCTCTGAACGGTGACATAAATAAAATACAAGACTAGGGAAGTATAAGTACGATAAAATTTAATAATTCAAAAACCTATGAGTTACTTCATATCAACAAAACAAAATCCATCAATACCAAAAATTCTCTAAAATCAAAATAAAAGGCAAACTTTCGTGGTACGATCAAAATTTTTCTGTATCGAAGAATGCTGTGAATTGTTTAGTATTTTTAAGCAGAACTAGGAAATTCTTATAATCTTTCAACTTCTTATTAATAAACAAGACATTTATACATTTGAACTCAACTTGAATATAACTTGCATATTTGGGGAGGAGCACACACAGCACTAGACTTCAGTATTCCTTAGAAAGTAACCACATGAAATCTAGATTGATGGGAGAATGTTCGGAAGTCCGCATAGGGCTGGATACCGGGTCATAGTGTCTTGACTGGGAATGATAAGGTTAACGAACTAGCCAGATTATCGGCGGGCAACATTTAGCGGGAACCGACAGTTGGATATGTATATCTATTGGTAATATAAAATTATCGATAGAAAACACCCTGAAGGGGGAAGCAAACATTATTTGGGAGGTTATTGATGGCCACAGGGTGAGATAAACTACAAAAGTGAGCAATCAACATTATTAGTGATGGAGGTGTTACACAATACCTTACATCATTAAGTTATAGCCGTAATATACCCCGTTTTATAAATATCTGTTGGGTAACTGCTCTGATGAAATAAAAAGTATAATGTTCAAAATATAACCATTCCAGCGTAATAATTGCAAGGCTGCCCTTTCTTCCAAATTGTTTAGTACCGCTTCTTCGAACCGGAATTGCAGAATATACAAATTCTGCTCATCAACAGAACCTCTTAGCTACACCCTACTATTTTATGTGTTCCCACAAACATATTTCAGGAGGTTTTCAAGGGACGGGTGAATAAATATCTTTTAAGGTGTCTGTAATATTTATGTATATTCCTTTTTCAATTCTATTCTTTTCGATTCGATTCTATTCTATTCGATTCAATTCGATTCTATTATATTGGATTATATTTTGTTCTGAACAATTACTAATCTATTATATTCTAATCTATATGAACTAATCTATTATATTCTATTCTATTCTATTCGATTCATTTCGATTCAATTCGTTTCGAGTCGATTCGGTTCGATTCTATTCGATTGGATTATACTCTATTCCATTCTATTCAATTCGATTCGATTCGGTTCGATTCTATTCGATTCGATTATACTCTATTCCATTATTTTCTATTCTATTCGATTCGATTTTATTTGATTCGAATCGATTCTATTCTATTCTATTCTGGTGTTCTACATTTTCATTCATCGCTTTTGTTTTAGAAGTCAATCTGAGTGTTTTTGTAATTTATTCTCCTACTCTCTTATTGTTTTAAGTTGCAAATTGATTTCAATTTATTAAATTACTCTCTAAAAACTAGAAACAAACGTAAAAGAAAACAACAAAAATTACAAATATATAATGTGACAATACTTAAATGACAGGTGTATAAATGTTATGAAAAAATAATATTAAAATTTGACAGCACAAATTGAAAATAAAAAATTAAAAATTTCAAATTAAATTTAAAAGACAAGAGAATTAAAATAGCAAAACAGCAACAACAAAAACATTAAAGTAAAAAAAAATGCAATTTGTAAAGGCCGAAAACAAAAATTTATTATTCTATCCAAAAATGGTAATCACCAGCATTTAGTTTAAATATTATATTTAATACAAAAATGGTTAATACTTTGATATTATACATCACCTCAGCAGCTCACCATCATTTACGAAAAAAAAATGTATTTCTTTGGAATTGATCACAAGATATTCTCTGATTTCTTATTTTTTGGTTATTTATCTATTTGTTACCTACATATTATACACATATATAACTATTAATGATATCACTGTTATACACAATGTTAAATTCAATAAAAATAAAAATATAAAAATAAAAAAAAAATATTCACCTCAGTTGAGGTAGTGGCCATTATCTATTAGCCAAAAAAAAAAAAGACACTTACTGTGCACGGCTGGCGGTAAATTTAAACAAAACTAAAATAAAAAATTATTTCACCAATACTGGAATTTAATAAAAAAAAAAAAAAAAACTTGCTAAAACTAGTACATACTTACTTATAGATAGGTTAGTAAAATGACAGTTAGTTTAACAGTTTGTATATTTTATTATATAGGTAAGGTACCTAACTATATTTATTGTTTTGAATCAATGTAATTTTTGAATTGAGTAGAGTTGCGTATTATTTAAGAAAATATTTTCAGTTTCTATTTTTGTTGTGTTTTGTTTGTTTTAAAGAAGTTTCGAAGGAGGAAATTTGAGAATTCATGCTGGTTTGTTTTCATTAAATGGAGATTTTATTACAAATCTATTGAATTTTAGTGTCAATGTTTTGGTTTATGGATATTTGAAATTTTTGGTTTTTATTATTTTCTTTTTATGGTTTTTTTTTTTATTTTTAGTTTTTAATCAATTTGTTTTTTTTTCTTTTTTTTATTTAAAAATATGAAGTCTATGAAATAGTTTCAAAAATTTGACATGTTTTTGACAATTTATATTACAGTAATATTTATATTAGAAATCTGTTAGTTCAGATTTTGCCCTAGATTTTTTTTTTTTTTTTTAAATTGGAGAGTTCTAAGCAGCCGCGACCTCTTAACATCTATTGTACTTCCCCGTCCATTTCAGAATTGCAGGTCTATGTCCTTGATGAAAGCTATTATTGCCTTGATGTCAAGTTCAGAATCAGGCGATTTGTATCCCTGGAAGTGTATATATTTTTTTCGAGCTACAGCGTCGCAATCAAATAGAATATGGGAGGAGGACTCCTCCTCTTCTAAGCAGAATCTGCATCTATCTGTGATCGATCTACCAATCTTGAAGAGATGTTTATTAAGTGGGCCATGACCTGTGATAAACCATGTCAGCATTCTGACATTGAGTCTAGTCTCCCTGATTATCTGGTTCAATCCATGAATATTTAGCTTGAAAAAGAATTTGGACTGCGTAAGTCCTTGGCAGCCATGCCATGTGTTCTGGGTTTCTTTGGACTCCCACTTGGAAACAATTTCGTGTAGGTAGGCGTTTGAACGAGCAATACTTGGCTCTGGTCCCAACAATTGACTCTTCGCACCTGTTTTTGCAAGGACATCTGCCTCTTCATTGGCCTGTATTCCTTTATGTCCAGGAGTCCACATAAGGGTAACTCTGTTTCGTTCGGCTAGCTTTATTAAGCTTTTGTAACAGCTATAGATATGCTTTGCTTTAAAAATTGGGGAAGCCAGTCTTTTAAAGCAACTTGGCTATCTGAGATTATGTATATGTTGGCACCTCTGTGCCCCCTATTACTGCACTGTATTGCCGATGCCTCGATGGCATAGGTTTCAGCTTGAAAGACAGTGGGATATAGATACAAAGATCGGTCTTGACATACAGGAATATAAACATTCAAAAATTATCTTCTGCGATTATGCGGCCCTTAAGAGTATTAGGTTCAGGTGTTTGGGATTTATGTATTTGATAAACTAGAAGGTATTTCTATTATACCTTTTTGATATATGACTAGCTATTCCTGGCTTAACATTTGCCCGTAGGTATACCATTAAAAAATGTTTTCTTTCTTCTTCATTTAAATAACTCAAAACAAAGTTTTCTATTTCCGCAAAACAATTAATTTTTCTTGGCATATCGTCCTATAATATTTTTGTTACGTATGCTGTTTTTGTAATCACCCTGTTGTTATCTCTATGGAGTCAGCGATGTACAATTGTCCATTCTGGTTTAATATTGTCTTTTCCATAAAAATTTGCAAATCAGCACCAATTGAAGAAATAGTCAAAAATTGCCCTTGATATATTATGGTAATCTATAAATATCTTGCTTCTGGTGTTTTTCTTATAAGAAGGATTTTTAGCAAACCTAGTCAGCTTTTATGGTTGGCAAAGTAAAATTTACCACCATGGCAACAATAGTAATATTTTTATTTTGCTTGTCAATATTTTTTTTTGAACTTGATTCATTGAACTTGAAGATGTGCCTGAATTTGTCAATTAGAAACATTTAGAGGTGGCTAATTCAAAGACACAAACCAGGGAGATTTAAAAAATTTGGTTTTTTGGGTAATTTTAATTGTTTTGATGACTTCAAAAAATACAACCTTCATATTTTATTGAATTTATAATGTTTTGTTAATATTCAAATGATTTTATTTGGTTCTTGTATTAAATATATTGTTTTCCTATATGGGTTTAGAACTTGGATATGTTTTTCAATAAATGATTTATTTGAAAGATGGGCACAAAAATTTGTGCTTTTTAATTTTTTTTTATATTTCTTAATCGTTTTTCATATTTAAATTTTTGGGTTCTTGTCACTGCTTTTTCCTTTAATTCATCGAGGTGGAAAGTTTTACAGACATTATTAGTGTATTATATTTCATAAGCCCAGACTTTTTTGTCCAATCAATTAATACAATAAAATGAATTTTTATATGGTATCGATGAAAGTATATACGGTTGAAAATAAAACGTATTGCGGTAAAATGAATACATTGGGGTAACACATTGTTAATGTTTTATATGCCTACATAAGGGTTGTATGAATATTATATTTAAAGTAAAACAGGTAAGTAAAGTAGTTGTTTGAATTATGAAAAAATATTTAGTACTATGTTAGGCCTCAAAAAAATACTTGTTGCAATTTATTTTTCTTTCAGAAGATTCTAGATCCTAAAGGAGTCAACTTTAACGGAGACAACAACAATATTTTCATACTCACGATGTCTCCAACCATTGCTTGGAAGAGGTTTACTTCTATCAAATACAGCAGCTTATTGCCGCATCACTTTTGTAAATTTTGCAAAGCAAATGGTTTCCATCTCTCATAGAGTACCTCTCAATAAATTGCATATATTAATTCAATAATTTTTATGGCCGAGTCGGTCACTATAGTTATTGAGTTAATTTTTTAAATATTTTTTTTATACTAAGATGTTGAGAAGCATCATAGAATATTAACCAAACAGAAGAAAATAACCTTTTGTTTAATATGCAGGTTTTTATATACAAACATTTTTTTTTTCAAAATTTCAATATTTTCATTATATTGGAAACTAAATCCATTAACTGCAATTGAAACCAAATACAACAATGAAAAAAAAAATGTCTTATAACAAAAAATATAAATTTTTTCTTATTGCCATAACTGAAGGTGTCGTTATATTCTTTAACTTATTGTTTTATTGAAATTATTTACATCTGCTTCCTTGTAATGCGTGTGGTCAAATATCTTCATTTTTAACTACATCACAACATCGTGGGGGTGAACATAGTTAAAAAAAAAAATGTTTTTTTTTTCAATTAAGTCAGTAAGAATGATAACAACAATAACAAAAATTGTTTTTATGAAAAAAGATATAATTTTTTTTTAGGGAAATTTACAGAACTTAATTGGTTAATATTGGCACGTGTTGAGTTTTAGAAGTAAAACAATTGATCGTTTTCTAAAGTGTTGTTGTTTTTTTTTTCTTTAATTTTAAAATAGAAAATTGTAGAGGTAAAGTGTGACCCAAAAGATCATATTGATCATAAAATGTATTGATTTGGAATTATATCTAAATAATATACAAATAACTTAGATGTTTTAAATAATTGAAATGTTTGAAAAAAGTGTAAAAGGATGAAAATATTAAAGAATGGAAAATTACAACATATTTGCAATATTGGCGAAAGTATGTTAAATTTTAGTATGCGAAGAATTTGTAAAATTGATCAAATTGATAGTATGGTAAAAATAAGAACAGTTGTACAAATTTAAAATCTTTTAGGTTAACATTATTTTTGGAATAGTTTTAGTTTTGACTGCTTATCCAGTAAAGTTATAAGAATTGTAGTTCTTGAAGATGAATTAATAGAAAAATTTTAAATTTTGAACACTAACTTGAATAGCTAATATTAATTTAAAATATTAAACATCAATAGATTCTGAACATAAAATCAAATGTTAAAAATCCATACATCGAATTTGAATTTAGAACAAAATACATCGATTATCATACATCGAACATCAAACATCGAACACTGAACATCGAAAATCAAACATCAAAACATCAAAACATCAAAAGTCAAACATCAAATATCAAACATCAAACGTCAAACATCAAACATTAAACATCAAGTATTAAACGTCAAACATCAAAATCAAATATCACACATCAAACATTAAATGTCAAATATCCAACATCAAACGTCAAACATCTTATACCGAAAATCAAATATCGAACATTTTATATCCAACAATGAACATTAAATATTTATAGCTAGAAAATCATACATTAGTAATTAGTATAGTAAAATGGGAAGCTTACAATCAACATTATTGTAGATTGAATGTTGTATAATAGAATATCGAACATCAAACATCAAATATGAAAAATTGAGTATCGAATATCAATCATAGAAACGAACATTGACTATAAGTAAACTTATTTCTAACTTTTAAAGATTATCGGTATTTATCTAAATGCATGAGTAAATTATCAATATTATTTCTGAATAAATTTGCTGGATATTATTTGTTTACTGAACCTACAATGATAAATAAATTGTTAATTTTATGAACTACTACAATTATAATATTGCTTAACAAATAATAAGTTTCTTCATCATACAAAAAATTTGAATTTTTTGAATGAACACAATATCTAATTTAGGTAAGACCCTAACTTTTTCTCAGTAATCTATTTTTTAAAATTTACATGATTTATTAATAATTTACTATTTTAAAACGACGAGCTTGAATGAACCGGTTATATAAATGAACAAAGATGAATCATACATTGAAAAGTAAATATACTTAAAAATTGTAACTTTAAACTGAAAATTAAATATAGTTTCTAATTTTTTGCAATTAATCATTAGTGTAATACTAATCATGTATCTTCAAACAAAATTATTGTTTATACACTATGAGACAAAAGTTTGAGTACACTTTGAAAATGCGACTAGTTTTTTTTATAGTTCTGTTTCTGTATGATTGTAATTATTTCCGATATTTTTTAATTTATTTTTGTTTTTGTATTTATTTCTAATTTAGTTTTGTTTTGTGGGATTGTGGGTTGATCTCCACCAAAGGTATTATTTATTTTTCACATGTAAATAAATAGAGCATTGGAAAAGTAGGTGTTACTGTTCTGTACTAGATGACTTCGATTATGAATTGCGGGAGAGAATCTGTCCCGTATGTCACCGCAGCCGCAAATGAGCTTATTGTGTTCTGGAGTAAAGATTTATCTGTTCTCTTTTTGAATAAAGACAAAGAAGTAATCATGTAGGTACTGTAAGTATTTATGTAGTTGCATTTATTATAAAAATGTAAAGACAACTTCCAACTAGAGATATTTTTTCTCACAATACGACTATATCACTATATTAATGTCACCTGTATGACAAAATTACGACGCATCTGTATGAGAAAGTTACGGCTACGGTTTGGTAGTATTAAGTAGGCGAAATTACTTTGGAAAATATTTTGTTGATTGGTAAGTAATTCTAAAGTTCAAAGAAAAACTTATTGTGTTTGGTAGTTCGTATAATAGGACCTTATGTAAAGCATTTAAGGCTTTATAAGACTAAATCGATACTTCATCCCTTTACTGTCATATCTCTGTAATGAAGGTGAATTTGACCTCACAGATGCATTAATAAGGCCATTTTTGTCTTTGGGTGGGGAGTTATGTAGACCCGAACTTTTTATATATATTGTACTTCCCACTTTGTTACCTTAAAATTGCAGCTATATATATGTCCTTGGTGAATGGCTATTATTGCTTTAATGTCAATTTTAGAATTAGGATATTTATGTTCTTGGAAATATTTATGTCGTTTGCGAGCTATGGCAAACAATAGAATATAAGAACATGATCTCTCTTCTTTTAGGAAGAATCTACTTCTTGTTTGTGTTGGACTTACAAAAAGATGTCTGAATAGATGTCTGTTAAATGAACCATGACCAGTGATAAACCATATCAGTGTTCTGACATTGGATTTAGTCGACTTGGATTGAATTTTCTTCCAACTCTATGTGACCACTGAAGGCGGCTTAATTTGCTAATATTCAACTGCTGTAAAAAAAAAATGAGTTAAAAAAGAAAAATTATGAATGCAGACTTCTGAAGGTAAATGTAGTCATTTCTTGTATTTCTCACCTGTTTTTTATCATAACACATTCAAAAGTGTTATGAAAGAAAGGAAGTTTACTTTTTGAATAGTGTTAAATGGAAGTTTACCTTTAAATGATTTATTTAATTAAAAAAAATTATTTTGCACTTCATCGGTTTTTCAAATAGAGTAGTTGTCAAAATTTGATATGAAAATGAAATTACCAAAAAAAAAAACCCAAAAAAAGTTTCTCACTTAAGTCTTTTTATTTTTGTTGTTGTGTAAATATCAAGTAAATTCAAATAATTCAAAATTTTACTTACGGAAATGTTAATTATTATGTGTTTTATTATTTTTTTAATTTTAAATAAATATATTTTTTTCTAATACTCTAATATTATATTCGTAAGTGTAATTTAATTGGAAATGACATTGAAAAAGTTATTAACGTCACTGATGATCATTGTTAATTATTCACAAAATCATTTTTAATATTTATGATTATTTAAACCGATCATCTATTGCATATTATTATTATTATTATTATTACTATTATTATTGCTATTTATAAAAATAAAATAATAGATATTATTTATTAACATTTAAACTTAAAAAATATTACTTGCAAAAAATTGTTTTTTATAATATATATTTTCATAACATTCCGAAATGTCACTGCGGTGAAGGACAACAAGTTATTAGACATTTTATTATTAAAACATTTTCAATTTTAATAATAAAAAATTATTTAATTTTGTTTAAATTAAATTGAATAACTTTATTTTTTATGGTACTCTTATTTTATGGTACTGATGTTAAAATAAAAATTATTGTATTTAATTGTAAAATATTTCAAAAATTAATGTAAAAATTGTAAGTTGATTGACTGGATTATGTATTATTTGTCTGACAAACTGGAACTAATTTTAAACTTATGCCAGGTTATTATTGACACTACAAGAGACGCTGAACATTGCTTCATTGGCTTATTAACAATTTTTCAAATTGAGACAATTTTTATTGTTATTTTATTTTTTCCTCTACTTTAATATTGCATCTTACTTAACTATTACATCACTTAACTAATACAGTCTTTTGTTTAGGCTTAAGTTGATTATATTATTTATTTTTAGCCGCTACAAACCTCTTATAAGCTGTAATTTTTTTATACATAATGAAAACGCTAAGGGGTGAGATTTTATACCAATTGATACCCTTAAACGGGGAGGAGAAAAAAAGCTGGGAAAAGAGGAGGGTAAAAGGAAATGAGGACAATTATGATGTTTTAATGTTCTGATGTCCCAACTCAATCTGATCATTTCTGTTGCTTTTTTTTTGAAAAAAAGTCCGGGAACAGCACCCACTAGTCCCATGACATAAATTTAAAAAAAGCTATGCTCCATTCTGACGCCTTCTGCTGAATCAGCATGTAGTACGAAATCAGGATACATTGTCGAAGCTTGTAATTTTATTTGTTTTGTTATCTTTTACTGCGGTCTAAATTTCTTTAATTCTAAAATATTTCAAGAAATTTGATGGCTTCGAAGCGTTTAATGAAATTACTTCGAAATTGGAATATTTTTATTTTTTAGAATAAAGTTGGATTATAAGGATGAAAATCTGGAAAGACATAATTAGAGAAGAAAATTAGGAAAAGCATAATTAGGGGTTTATTGTCTTTCGGGACTATTAAGACCTATATATTCGGGATGATAATGAGGGTTTTGACATTTCTAACGAAAGGGTTATATTAGGTAGAGCATAATGTGGACATCTGATGAAAATTAGTACTATATACAAAGTTATGCGATTCGGGGCAAAAACAGAATTATAAAGAGACAATCACACTTGCCATCGATACAATTTTTATTTATTTTGGAATAAAAAATCCTTTTTTTTTTATTTCTATAACCTTTATAACCTTGTTATTAAATATTTGCGCTCACAACACAATTATTATTTTTATTTTTTCTGTTTTCAGTAATTTTCTACTTGATTTTAACTCTAAATAAATAAATAATTATTTAAATTATCTTCAATAAAATAAATAAGAACTAACATTCAGTGGGCGCTGCTCCCTGTAGATTTTCTTAAATTTTTTAAAATTTTAATTAGTCAAAATTAAATAAATTATTTAGAATAAAAAAAAAACAAAAAAAAAAAAAACAAAAGACAAACTTTTAAATTTATTTTAATTATCAGAAATATTTTTATTTTTGTTTTTAGTAGTTTACTTACGAAAAATTAAATGAATGTCATAATGCTCCCTGCTGTCATTTAAAAAAAAAATGAAAAAAAAATATATTTTTTTTTACGTTTTTAATGAGACAAAAAATAATTATGAATTATTAATTTAGTTCATTAAAAATAATTAAATATTAATATTAAATTTGTTGGAGGATTTAAAAACTGATCGAAATTTTTGTTATTTTGTTTTGTTATGGCGCTACAGTTTTCCTCTTTATTGAGTCATCTTTCCTTGACCATTTATTGTCGAGTAGCATCACAATCACAAAATGAAGACGTGATTACTTCCCATCTATATATATAGGAAATCAGTAAATTTGCTATGGTTTGTGTGAATTCCGTTAAACGTTGCCCATTGCTGGTGCGATAGATGAAATCATGATCTTGTATTAGTGGAATTTTTTATGGTTATTTCGTCTACCTGTGAAGTTGATGTGCACGATCTTATCCATTCGTGAAAAATTCAATTTTAAAGTAGGTGCTTGATTTTGGCAATTGGTGGGTGACGTGATTTTAAATATGAGATGCAGTATATTGATATTACTATGGATTGATCATTCGTTACTTAGCATTATTTTATTGTACTCTCTAATCAAATCATTTTCATGACTTAGGTGGGGAGGATATATGTCGCTGAGGACGGGTAATCATCTTGTCGGTGTTGATCGTATTCAGCCTGTAATGAGACGCATTGTGCTGTTTAACTTCATATTAACCTTCTTCGTCTATTTGCTGTAAACAGAATATATATAAACCTGCTGTGTGCAGAGACTCTGTATTTTCAACCCAAGAAGTACTGTTGTATTATGTTGTAACGTATTTTCAGTTTACCTGCTACATTGTGTATGTTCTGCTCTATCGAAATTCGAGAGTGATATACTATGTAATTTCGGAAATCGATTATGATTTAATATTAGATTAGGTAGTTAGTAGTGGCTGCCAACAGTACACCGACACACTTAGACCGGTAAGGTTCATTGTGACACTAAAATCTAAAATAAATATTAGATTATTATACGATATTTTCGGTTGTTCACTTGCTAGATGATTTGATGAATAAAAACAGTAAGCTAGTTTAAGTCCTGTGATGCAAATTTAACTTGACCACTTTTACTCCCACATAAAATTTTCATTATTTTTTTCTATGTTAATTTTGAATCTCTGAACGTTCGACAAAAGATATTTAAAAATTAGTATGTCAGATAAAACCACTACTAATACTTCTTTGATATACAGCTCAGCATATTTTTTAGGTTCTAATTTCCAGTATTGTTTGTTACCTTTTTCTAACAGTTTTCCTTCTTCTAATTAGCCAATTAGAGATCATACCCAAATTTGGTAAGTCCGTTTTCAGTCATTATATTTATATAAACTTGTTATTTTATGTTTGTGCTTCTTCTTTGCCATACTTCATCATGGGCATTGAATGTGTTTCTAATTTTGTTACTTCTTCTCTAAAGCTTTGCCCAAAAGCCTCTTCTCTTGATTGCTTTCAGATCAGTAGATCTTAATGTTTAATTCACGAAGTGTTCGTCTATAGACTATAGGTTGTATTTGATTTTACACCAGTTTTATTTACATTCAAATTTGTTGCATGTTTTCATATGTTTGATATTTCAAATTACCCTGGCGTAAACAGCCTGGTATCAGTAATGCTTCATTAACTTGTTTCATGCACTCTAATACGTCCTCGATAGACCTCACTATGTTTTGAATTCAAATCCCATGCACTTAAAACGTATTACTTGATTGATTGTTTTGTTTTGAACGACTATTGAACGTTGGGCTGGAGTTTATTTTTTAAAATTTATTATGGAGTTTATTTTTTTATAAACTGGAGTTTATTATACTTTTGTTTTATTGATTAAATCGCCATCTTGTATGGTTCTACGAATGCGGTTAAAACAATCAAAAGTCTTTAAACAATAATTGCTTAAAAAAATAACGGCTTTGATCCCGTTAGCAGAATATTTTATTCTATAATTTGATTCATTCCAAACTTCACTTTATTGAATAAAAATTGTAGTACCTTAGTAAATTATACTACGTAAGGTTGGAACGTGTAATACTGTAAAAGGTAATTAAAAGCTATACTTTAGTTACTGACAAGAGCATAAAAGTAATTGCACTGCGACAGTCATATATCGTTCTGGAATTTGATATCTGTTGTTAGTTGCTGACTTAGTTTGTATCCCATCATATTTTGATTGTTTAGATTTTCAATAATATGAATAAGGGTTACTATCACATTTCCGTATTTCATTTGCCTGAATCTTATTTGCATGTACACCATTTGCCTGTTTTTATATGTACAATTTATGAGTTGTCAAAATACAAAACATTTAACTTCTACAAAATATGTAAAATATAAGAAGCATTTATTTAACATCTGTTCTTTGAATACGAAGCGCTCACTTGTAGCAAATTTCGACACAGTGTTATTCGAACAATGGTAGCTATCTAGCATCCCATTGAAAAATATCCTGAGTGTGATAACTAAATCTGGTAACATTAAGGACTCAGATGACTAATAACACTAACTAACTCACAATAAGCTCATTTGCGACCACGTAGGGGACAGATTACATCCTGAAATTGCCTAATCTAAAATACAGGCATTTGATGACACGCTATCTATGAAAACAATTCGAAAATGAACATTTTTTTTGTAACTTAAAACGTCAAATAGAACTATTATAGAAGGAAAAAAGGGTTTTCTTTGGAATTTTTTAAGATGTGGGGATTACCTTTATAACTCATTCCAATAGATATAATTTCCATTTTTTACAACCATTTGGATTATTTTACGTTATGAAGGGATATGGAAGCTATAAAGGAAGAGAAGTGAAAGGATTGAAGAGATTGTTAGATATAACGGTGTTAATATTCTGCAAGTTATAAGTCAAAAACCTCTCGTATTTGTGGAACTCCTATGTCGATTTACAGTTTCACAATGCGCTCTAATAACATTTTTCAAAATTTGTGATTTTATTTTTGAGCTACAAGCTATTTTTTTGTTAAATTAATTACTTATTTAATTTTCAACCTGCATCCCCAACTGAAATAAATAATAAACGTGTGCCATACAACACATTTCAATTGCACTTTTTTTTCTTAATTTGAAATTACAGTAAAATTTCAGTTTGTATATTTTCCAAAATAAACAAATTACTCATGATTTTTGTTGTTGTTGCTGGTTTTTGTTTTTAAATAATCAATTCTGATATCATATCAAATCATTGCAAATCAAATAAATTTGCAATTTATTAAAATTAATTTTTTGTGTTTTTTTTATTATTATTATTATTGTTTTTTTAGTAAATTTAAAAAAATATAATAACAATAATAAAAAAAAAAAAACAATTCGATTTATATGGAAATTAAATTTAGCTGCTTACTTTAAATGCTATTTCCAATTTAAAAATTTTGTTTTTTTTTTTTTATTATTATTTTTTTTTTGTTTTTGTATTTTTGCTAACTTGACAATAATATATTAAAAAAAAATTGTTGAATGGTTAAAATTTGTTGCTGTTGGCTGCCGTTATTGCCGCCGCCGCCGTCACTATGACTCGGTGATATTAATTTTAGTTTGACAATTTTTTGCTGTTGTTAGTTTTAGTTTTGTTTTTTTTTTTTGGTGAATAATTTAAGAGACAGTCAGCAGCAGGGTTCATTTGCATGTCAATTTAAAAAAAAAAATGTTAATAAAAAAAAACATTTTTTTTTTGTTTTATATTTTAAATTTTTTACGGTCGTTAAAAAATAATATTGTGAATTTAAAGAATTAATAAAATATATATATTTATATAACATGGATGTATACATATATTTATGCATTATTGAATTAAAAAAATTAAATTAATATTTTCAATTTTATATTTGCATATTTTTATTTTATTTATTTATTTATTTATTTTTTTTTTTATTCATATAAATTTATTTTATATTTGCTTAGCCGACTTTAATTTCTTAAATTAATTTCGATTTTATTTAATCTTTGTGGGAAAATTGTTTATTTTTGTTGTTGTTTTTTTTCAATTAAAAAAAAAATAACAGTTTAATTTATTATTTTAAATTTATTTAGAAATATTATGATTTAGAGTTCAATAATTAATTAAATTTAAATAATGTCAAAATATTTATCTAATATCTAAATATGGATCAGTACTTTTGGGTTTTAAATCAAAATATAACCTTTCAGAGCATAGAAGCATTTTTTTACATTACACAATACTTAAAATGGGCCTTAAAGGGTTAATATGAAAGTTTTGAACCGATTACAATTAAATTTAATCTAATTCAAACTTCTTTACACTGTTAATTGAGTGTTGTAACTGTCTAAAGTAGATTGCCCAATTGTGGATAATGATGGCCGATATGTGTATTAGTTCAAATCCAAAAAAATCAATTTTACAGGAGGTCGAAAAACCCATTTTTGTGATAAAAAAACATTTTTAAATTAAATTAAAGGATTCACAATAAAGAACAATTTTGCTAATAAGTTGTCGATAAGTGAATTAAGTTGAAAGTTATAACATTTTTTGAAAACTAGTTTTATTTGAGATTGAGCACTGGAATAAACATTATGCAGTTTGAAATAAACCTATATTCAAATGACAAAAATAATCTATTTCATTTATTATATTTTTTGGAATTAGTCGCTTTAAAATCTGTAAATCTTCAAATCATAACCGTCTATGTCAACATAAGCTAAAATTGAAATAAAATAACCAATATATTTAGAATATCCGAAAGTATTTTCTGTCACAATTTGGCTTGATTCTGACAACTATAAGTCATATTTTTGCTAGAGTACATTATTTCTTATGTCAATATGACCTGAAAATGTTTTTGTTATAATCGGTTATTTAAGTTAAAATATTTTAAATATATTCAGGTCTATCGTGGTTGTCAGTAGTCAGAAATCTGATAACTGAAAAAATTTATCAGAAAGTGAATCGTGAACTGGTACTGATAAATTTTCTGACAAAAAATTGTTATTGTGAATTCTGATAGTTTGACATTTTCAAAAATTAGTTGATTCATTGAATGAAAGCCTAAATTAATTTTTTTGTTTAGTTTTATGAAATAAAATATAAAATAAGTGTAAATTTACATTAAATAAAATAAAAAAAATGTTTAAAGTAAAATAATTTAATATTTAAAAGAGAAAAATTTAAGTGAAATAAAATAAATTTGAAAACTTTCAGTAAACCAAAGAAGGTTTTGTGAAATAAAATATCATTCAAATGTAAATAAAAATTATTAAAAAAGGCCCATATTTCGAAATGGAACAAAACCTATAAAGTTGGCCTGCATATTTATCTGTAGTATCCACTGTCAAAATATATGTAAATCAAATCATTGTTAATAAATGTAAATCAAATTTAAAAGAATTTAATTAAATATTGTGGTTAAATCAAACAGTCTTTTATTTACTACATGAAAAACGCTACCAGCTACCTAATTAAAAATTAATTAATTTTTTTTTTATTTTAGAATTATACTTAAAGTTTTTTTATACTAAATGCATTTTTTTTGTATAATTTTAAAATTATGGATTTTTCTGTAAATTTTGTTTTTATCACTAGAAAAATTTTAACTGATACAGAATATAAAAAATATCAGAAAATATGACAAATTTTCAGCTCCACGATATCAACTTATTTTAGACGTTTAACAAAATTTACAATCGATCAGTTAAACTGACAGTTCTGACAACCACGATAGGACGTATCAGAATTTCTGAAACTAGTCATAAGTACTGATAAATAGTACTGGTAATTGATAACAACGATTGACCTGATTATTACTACAATTAACCATAAAGATTATAGCGCTTTTTACAAATTTGGAAAATCATTTTCAAATATCAAATTGAGTGTTATTTTTTACAGCTTATTTTACTTAAGCGATTTTTATCAAATTTTATTTATTAATATTAACATCCTTGTACGCCTGCAAAACATCGAAACTTTCACTGAACATCACCAGGAAACTCGAAGCGTATATAAACAGATGCCTCGCGCATCCTAAATATTCGTTGATAACAAACCATTTCCAGCATAACGCTGTGGATAAAAATAAATCAAAATCAAATAGACGAGGAAATCCAACAAAGGAAATGGCGTTGGATCGAGCATACTATGAGAAAATCTAGCAATAACATCGCGAAAAAAATGTTTAAATGATGAATGGAATCCTCCGGGTACATGTCCAACCGGTAGACCGCCAAAAGTATGAACAACAATCTTAGATGAAGAAAATTGCCGAAAGAACATTGCCAATTGAAGAGATTGGCCGCAGATAAGAGACGATGGAAAAATATTATTTGCGCCCTACCCTATTATCACGGATTGGGACAGTGATGATGATGATGATAGATATCAATATTTAACAACCACATAAGCATATTTTACAAAATAAAGTTTTTAGATTTAAAATGCTTACATAATTTAAGTGGTTTTAAAAAACCAATAATTGGTACAGTCCTTGTTTTTCCAATAATTGGTACCTTGCTATATTTTTAAAATCTTACTTAAACTTTTACATTGATTTTACCCAAAACATCAATTTCAGACATTGCGGTTATATGACATTTTACCACAGAAATATTGTAAATATAATTATTGTAGATATTTCAAATATAGAAAATTGATTAAGATTCAATTTTAGTTTAAAACATTGAGAGTTCCTACAACTTTAAAAAATTTGAAAACTTTCTTCTAAAGAACTGAACTTTTCTTCTAAAGCTTTAATATATTTAGAAAGTCTACAGACGACTCAAGATAGAGTATACGTCATATTAATTCACATTATGCGGGTGCACCAAACAGTACTCTATATTGTTTCATTATCATGGCACCATTCGTGTGGTAGATGTTGTAAATTAACATTATTAATCGCTCCGACTGGTCGGTTGCGGACTAACGTTATGCAATACTAAAACTAACACTTGCTGGCCTATTAACACTATTTTACAGTTATTTTATATGGGTTGGTATATGCTCAGGACAACTAAAATCTTTACTTTCATTCCTTAAGAAATTCCGTCGAAAGGGAGAGGCAACAAATGTCCATCCCTACACGGTGCAAATGTGTACCAAGCTGATTTGGTTAAAGAAATTTGTTCATACCCAGAACATATGAAATTTGGAATAAAAATTCCATTATGGGTATTCCCCAAAAAATATAAAGTTACACGAACATCAACGATATTGTTCGGTTTTCTGCCAAACCTCTCTTCAGTCCTTCTCTCTCTTTCTCTTCTTAGCAGACAGGACGAAAGTATAAAAGTACTTTAACTAAATTTTTACTAATCACATAAAAAAATACAATTGAAAAATATTTTATATTTCAATTTAAATTTGTCATATGTTATTTAGTTACCGACAGTAAAGTAAAAATTTGTACTAGAACTCCAACATTTATTGTACTAGATTTTGATTTGACAAATTTTTCGAAGTTTTGAGCTGCAAAATTAGAATTTTATTATTTATTATAAAAAAATACTTAATTGAAAATTACGAGGTTATTTTGAAACGTTATTATGAGCCAGTAAGCTGAAACGGCTAGAAAATATTGGAAATGTGAAAGAAATAGCAGCATCTTTTAATGTTAGTATTCAGAAAATTTTAAAATACAATCATCTGCATGTAGGTATTAGTATTACGGAATATTCAAAAATGTTTGTAAAGGTAAGCAATTGAACCACCAATCTGAAATGAAAAATACAGATTAGCCAGGAAGATGCTGAGATTGCTAAGGCTTATAAAATACAGCTAATTCAAATATTTGACAAATAGTCGATTATGTTGGTTTTGCTTATGTACAATTGCTATATCAAAATAAAGGTAGATACTGCTTTATTAATTACATGTCTGTTGCCATACTACATTCAGAAGTTGATAATTACTTAGAGGAATTTTAGGAATCTTATAAAAATTCCTCATTTTAACTTTTTTGTTACTTTTTTATTGTTTTAAAAAGTACCTATACTTATATAAATATATTATATATACATATAGCAAAAACATACATTTCTAAAATTACAAAATCCACAAAGGTATATCAAAATCCCATTAAAATAAAGAAACGGGTTCATATATATTAATCTAATACCATAATCCTCATTTGAATCTTAATTTCTTATCTTAATAGCATTACCAAAAAAAAAAAAAAATAAAAAAAAAAACTGAAATTAAAAAGAATAAAAATGCCAAAAATTATTTGGAACGATTTATTACCTTTGAAAACTGCTAAATTCAGATACCGAAAATCTTAAAAAAAAAAAAATTTACTAAAAAAATTCTTGAGACCTTACGTCGTTTCTTGTTATCAATAACCTTATAAACAACCCTAAAACTCAAGGCACTAAGAGTGAACAACAGAAAAAGAAACAAAAACAAATAAACATTCTATAATATCGTGGGCCAAGAACGATACACTTCTGAAAATATAAAATACTGATTATATTGGTTTAAATCAGGGGTTTGTAACTAAGATATCTATTTGTCATCAGTATAAACACGTAACATAGTGGGGTTACATGATTTGAAAGGATAATAGTAATCTCCTTTAAAGAAATAGCAGAAACAGAGGTTTGGTCATGGTGTATAGTGTAACTAAGTACTAAATCATCTGGAGGCAATTAGAAGAGTCAGTTGTAAGTAAAAATATTGAACACATCATGATTGGGGAGTATAATAATTTTGAAGGTAGGTACTCCTAATATTACTTTTATTTACTTATTAATATTACCATTACAATGTTCTGCTAAAATAAATTTTGCATTATTTTCTGATGCTCATTAACCATTATAAGACCAATGTGCGAAATATGAACTTCAACGATCTTTTTCTAACGCTATCTCCACTTCTGGAAGCTAAGCGATCACAGGAAATTTCTGGAAAATTTCTCGCGACATCTGACTGGATCAATTCTCAAATTGTTCTTAGCCCAATCCAGTATCTTACATTTCTCAGCCTAGACATCTGATTTATACCGATTTTTTTGATTTTGTTTGCCTTCGGGTCTTCGATAATCGATAGTTAATTGGAGTAGTTGATACCTGTCATTCCACCTTAACAATAGTGTATCAAATTCGTCGTATAGTCGGAGCTCTCTCCCTTTATAGATACCTCGTAGGCACCGGCACATGCTCAGTGGAAATTAAATCTATATTACCTCCACCTAAGCGCTTTCTCGGGAAACACGAAGGGTAGCATATGCTCATTAATAAACCGTTGAAATCCCTAGATTGCAAAAGATAAGTTATGGAAATTCGTTTAAAATCTCAACATGCCGAATGTGGTACCAAATTCTATCTTAAGTTTTCCGAAAACGTGATAAATTCTATATTAATGACTCAAATAAGTTCAAGACAAATATTAACACCTTCTTTCGTAATTATTCACCTTCCCTTCTACCTTCCTAATTTTCCTTTCCCACCCAAGCCAAACGTACCAATCGGTATAAAAGGTACCTACCTAGTTTTTTGGCTATACATAAAAAATCCTTACAAATCTTAGAAAGAGAAATACATACTCAGAAAGATATTTGGCCTTCGAACACAATGGTAAATAAGAAGAAATAATGGGGAAATTAATGATGTGACGGTATGGGTACGCTTTTTTACGGCGCAAAAATCAAGTTTATGTAGAATGAGTGAAAATATAGTGTAGAAAAGAATATTCAAAGCGCCATCAGATTTAGGGAGATCTAGAAAAATATGGCTAGATAACGTCGGAAGTGATGATTGAAAACTGAAAGCTAGAAATTTGAGAACAGTTTATCTTCTTTTTATTTTCAGTTTATATTGATAAAGAAAGGAAAAGAAATTGAGCAAAGATAGAATTGTGATAGCGCCACAAGAAAAACAATTTGAATAGTCACTTCCATCTATACCTATAATAAAGAGGAAAAAGATGCCGCAAGGCGGAAGATCTGAACGACATTAAAAATACAATCTTATGTATAGAAATTTTCAAATTATTGTAAATATGGGTTTCAAAAAAAGCTAGATTATTCTAAGACTAACCTGTAGGTGATAATAAAAATATAAAATAGAAACTTAGTTTCTAATCATTATATTTTGTGAAAGAGTAATAGAATAAGGTGCATTGTACCGGAAGCGTAAGAGAAGTCCGGTTTCTTTATACAATCAATTGAAAGCGGTGAAATATAGAAGAAAATATATGGTTGCAAATAAAATGTTTTACCTTGGATTGTATACACATTAGGACTAGATTATTTCTGTCCCTATATTTGTTCTCATTTTCAACTGTTGAATTATAATGTAGTACGGGCTGGATCTCAGAATTCAATGGACCCAGCCTTATAGTATACCACTGTTAGCAAATAATTTTTTATAGTATACCGCCTTATTTTATACCGCTGTTAGGAAATCATTAGTAGTCTTTATGACGGTAGCAGCTAATAGTCTGATTAAATGGATTAATAGCCGAAAGTAAGACCACCCCACAATGAATCAATTTATTAAGCCCTATTAATTTTAAATGGATGTTTATATTCAAATAAGACTAGCAAATAGGTACGAATATTATAAAAAGGTTGGGAATCCAATTGTTTTAAGGTGGAGGAAGGATAATTTTTTTCTGTTTTTTTTCTTAACAAATAATGGTCATCGTTCTCTTATCGGAAACTTCACGCGTTTCATTAACAATGTTTTTTTCTTTGTTTGTTTTTTTTGTTTACCTCAAATACCACAAAATAAAAAAAAATAAAATAAAATTAGCTAAGAACATAAAATCCAGACATAGTGTTCTCTGTGACCAGAATCCCGCTTAGGTATAGTTAAAATTCCGTTTTTTTTTTGTTTTTTTTTTATGTTGTTATTGTTTTTATTTATTTTTTTTTCTGAGTTTATCAACAACTTGAATTGATTATGAATTTGTGAATATAAAACAAAAAAAAAAAAAAGGATCCCAGAACTTAAAAATTTTCAACTATTTATTAAGAGTTCTTGCTGATGATTACTTTAGGTACAGATTTAGCCAGTGTCAGGTATAACATAACATCATTCAGGTATAACTTAGTCTGTTAATTATTTATTTTTTTTTTTGTTTTTGCTGGTGATAAGAGATGAGTCCAAGGTGCGACCATAGTAATTAAGGTGATATTGAGTACAAATTTTCTTATGTTGTGTAATTTTTTGGTGAATTTCTTGGGTTATTTATTTTAGGAATTCTTTTTTTTGTTGTTCTTGTTCTTGTTGTTGTTGATATTATTTTTATGATATAAGTAGGTTTATTCCTGTTGATTTTAAAATAATATTTTTTTTTTTATTTGGTTTTTTGGTAAAAGATAAAAATTAACTGAATATTTGTGGATTTTATCATCATCTGAGAATTGGATTGGATGCAAATAAAAACAAAAAAAAAAAATTACGAATTTAAATTATCGTTTTTTTTGTTTTTGTTTTTGCTTTGGGTTTTTTTTTTGTTTAAGTTAATTTTAGAGAATAAAATTAGTCAAAGTATATTGGATTGGAGATTCTAATGAAATTTTTTGTAAATTTTTAAATTCTTATTTTTTTTTTTACTGTTTTGACGTCACAATTAGGAATAAAAATATTTATTTCAAATTAGGTATTCGATTCGAAGTACGATATCTCGGCATTACTTTCCTACCCTTGTTTTATCCTTGGTATTCATTCGGAATGTGCTCTAAATAAAAAATTTTGAGGATTAAGGAATAAACGTTTAAAAAATAAACGTATTAAGAATAATATCCAACTGATCCTGGTTGGTCTGTAAGGCTAATTTACTCACATGAATTACTGTAATCAAATAATTGTAGGTCCCGTGATTTTGTAGTATTATCTTTAACAAACAGAAGAAAAAATGTCTGCTTATTCTGCTAAACTATATTTTATTACTTCCAGCTATTTCTTTAAGTAAACTAAGATGTATGACGGTTAATTTTTTTGTCCTGTTACTCCTCGTGGAAGCAAAGGATATCAACCTCCACTCTTCTCTGTTTTGTACAGTGATCGGGATTCGCTAATTCAGCTGTTATGGCTTGCCGCCAAATATTATTGGTAAACCAAGTAATAATGAAGGAAATCAACGCAAAAGAATCACCAGGATATGATTTAATCACTGAAAATATATTACATCAATTTCACCACACGGGACGTTATCCAACTGACACAAATTTTCAATGCGGTCGTAAGAATTACATTTTACCTGAACCAATGGAAAATTTCACAAACCCTAATGATATTAAAACCATGCAAATCATATCAGCCAATCAATATTCTCCCAGTGTTTATCTAAAGTGATGGAAAAACTAATCCTACGACGACTTCAACCAATAGTTGAGCAAAAAAAATTAATCCCGACACATCAATTTGGCTTAAGATATATATCTAAACATTCCACAGTGGAACAAACACATAGAATTGTAAATAAAATAAATGAAAATTTTGAAAACAAAAATTTTTTATCTGCAGTTTTTTTCGACATAAGCCAGGCATTCGACAAAGTTTGGCACAAAGGAATTCTCTGCAAATTAAAATAAAATTTAGCAGGTCCCTATTACAAATTGTGAAAAAGCTATCTAGAAAATCGAAAATGAATATTTTACCAGCCTCAAATAAATTCATTCATGAGTTCCACAAGGTAGCGTTCTAGATCCAGTGTTTTACTTACTATACACTGCCGATTTACCGCAATCATGAAACACAATGATATCTACTTTTGCCGATGATACAGCCATACATGCATCTCACAAAGATAAGAATGTGGTTTCTACGGTCGTGCAAGAGAGCTTAAACAACATCGAGTTATATGGCTGAACAAATGAAAGATCAAAGACAATGAAGCTAAGTATAATCAAGTTACGTTCACTTTAAGGAGGAATACATGTCCTACAGTATTTTTAAATAGTAATGCTGTTCATCAAACTAAAAGTGTTAAGTATCTCGGAATGCATTTGGATCGCCATCTGACCTGGAAAAATCATATCTACACAAAAGAATTCAACTAAGCACAAATTTGAGAAAATTGTATTGGCTCGTCAGTAGAAGGTCTTCCAAATGACACTGGAAAACAAATTGCTGATATATAGGGGGATATTCCAACCAATATGAACTCATGGTTATAGGGAACAGTAAAAAAAACAAACAAATATTGAAATATTACAACGCTTCCGAAATAAAGTACTGCGAGCTTTAGTTAATGCACTTTGATTTGTGCCAAATTACATAATCCACAATGCACCGCCTTAGCCAGAGATATCGTGATACATTAAAGAGTCATCCCAATCTAATAGCAAGCACACTTATGAATACTACACGACATACAAGTTCACAACGAAATACACCAGGAGATCGGTAGAAATTTCTTTACATTATTATTATTTTTTATTAGGGGCATTCCATTCTAGGGAAATTCTGGTTCAGAATACATCATAGTTTTTAAAGATGTTGAGAATTTCTAATTTTATTATGTAAAAATGTTTTACCTATATAGATGACAGCATATTCGATGAAATATATGAAAATAATTTTGCGATTTTGAACATTCAAGTCACAAGATTTCTCAATACAGAAGCAGACTAAATTGCAGACTAAATGCCTAACTTAGAAGAAGTGAGATTCTTTAGCATCGAAAAGGTGATCTATCTTGATTTATTGAGGGTGCAAAAATTACTAAAACTAAAAATAAAGCCGTTATAGTATTCTAAACAGCTTCACATCAGGTAACCTAATAAACAGCACCTGATTTGACTTGGATAACATCTTTCGATTACATTTGGAAGAAAGTATAGCACACCTCTTCGTACATATTTGTTCGCTTATACTATACGTAACAATTTCCTCCGTAAAGTTAATAATTTTATATTCTACTTATAGAAGAAAATAATGTTATTGACCCTCAATTACTTCCAGCCTCCATAAATAATTTATTTCCTTATAATTAAATCGACAAATCATCAAAATAATGTTGGTAAACCAGTAGTGAAGCTATTCAAAAAAATCAAAATTAAAGTATTTCGTAGAAAATTTACTTTACTATCATTTCCGTAATAACAGATTTGCAATTTAATTATTTATTTTTTTTTTTTTAAATTCTGAGTCATCATGGAAACACACGACATTATGGATAATAATATTGCGGTTGAAAAAATAATTTCGCATTGTAAAATACTCGTTTTGAGAATGTGGTTGATGATTTGTACGTAGATGGATGCTGTCATGACAAATTTTATTTTTCTAATTTTATGTTTTTTTTTTTTTTTAATATTTTTATTTTTTTGATTGTTAAAATTCATTCAGTTAAAAAATTTAAAGTGTGTGAAATGACATAATCTGTACAATCTACTAATGATGGGTAGCATTTTGTATATGAATAATAAGTGATCCGATGCGTATTATGAGAACTGGTTTGTTTTTATTTTTTTTTTTTTTGATTTGTCAAATGAGGTGGTGTAAACGTCTTACAATTTCCGGTCATTATGTGATAGCAATCTGTTAAATTTTTCACATATTTTATTTTCTTTTGTTTTATGTTTTTGACATAATTTTGTCATTATTTTTAATAACAAATTATTTTCACTGAAACCCATTAAAATGTGAGTAAAAGTGTTTTTTTTTTTGGTTTTTAGTTGAAGGTTTGAAAGTTAAAAAGTATACATTTTTATAGAGTAATTTTGAAATTAGGTCAAATAAAAAATTAAAATATTAAAATTAGTCATTAGTTAATATTTTAATTAATTAAAATATCATTGATATTAATCAGATAGGATTATCAATTTCAAATTTGAGGTTTGAAATCACTGTGATTCAGAAAATAATTAAAAAATAAAATATGAAGAAGGAAATTTTGATTACTAATTTTATTTTTTTGTTATTTATTTTAAACAAGTGATTAATCGTAAGTCCAAATTTTATTAAAACATTATAAAACCGCAAAAAAAGAAACTATCTTAAATTAATATTTACAGTTCAAACACCTATGGAAAAAATCGTTATTGTAAAAATTCCTGAACATTTTTTCAAAATAACAAAAAAAAAGTTTATTCCAATACAAATTAAGTAAGTTTTTGTTTTTTATAGATATCTTAATGTTTAGTGAATTGTGCCCATTTTCTACAACTTTTTCCATTATACTTTTTATATGACTTGTATTAATTGTTTTGACTTGTATTAACTGTTTTAGTAAAAGTGTTTTGGTATCAATAGGTTTTACGTTTAATTTCGCTTTTATAGTTGGCCATCAGTTATGCTAAATCGAACGAAGTTCTAAGCAGTTCGTTAGATTCCCTCCTTTGAGTACAATTACAATGCTATTTTCTTTATATCATTTCTATGTTCGTTTTTTCCATAATGGCATGTCGCTAAAAGCAGGCCAATATAAACAAGACGCCGTATGCTTAACTTTACTCTTACTTAATTATTCTTTAACACAAATTTGTTGATTGATTCATCCCTGTATAATAAATATAGAGCTCTTTTCTCCGCAATAACAAATTGATTGACAATTTTACAATTGTTTTTGATAAATTTGACTTCGGTTTGTACTTAAACTTATCTATAACATTCCCACATAAAATCTTTGATCCGGCATTTATTGGTCGTGATGAGACAAAACCTATATGTTTCATTTTCCATAACACAACAATAATTTTTTTTTTAATAATATTTCCAAACAATTTTTTGGCTCTTGCTTCAATTGATTTTTCTGGAGTACTCGAAATATTTTGAGACAAAGTTTTTTTGCAATTCTTTGGACGGTAGTGGTACCAGTGTTGGCAAAATAATTTACATAGTTGCTAAAACTTAGAACTTAGTAATTTACTAGGATGTTTTCTTGCTGTAAGTGTGTAAACAATATCGCTCACCAGGAAGAACAGTGACGTAAGTGCAAATTTTCCAATTTTTAGTTATTTATGTCAAAAGTCCTCAAAATTAGTAAATTTTCTAGTGAACATTAACATACCTGTAGTATAGTATAAATGCCGCTAAATTGCAGTTGTGTTACTTTTGACAAAGTTAGTTTCCAATCAAATGTTCAAAAGAATACGGACATAAAGTACATTTGTGTTTGAATATTCAATCACGCTTTTTGACTTACCAATCAGCTTACACTTACGTCATTTCGGGGTGAGCGATATAAATAACGTAAACAACTCAAAATAGATAATTTAGCTGTAAAATTTGTATATTAATAAATGAGAACTTATGAATATGAATGATTATGTTCAAAAATTGATTAAAATCACAATTTGCTAAGAACCTACCTTACAATTTATTAAGATATCTACCTTACAATCTATATTCTATGTATGTACATCAATCATTGTCAAAACTTTTATAGCATTTTTGGTATGGCACATAGATATAATAAATATAAGTTTGCACCTCGGCTATACCAAAAAGAAAAAGCTATACAACTTTCTCTTTCTCTCTAATACATTATTTTATGAATCAGTAAATGTCATTTTCAGCCAAAAATGAACATATGTTTTGCGAAATTTGAAATCAGTATGTACCTACATATTTTGTTTTAAGTTGACGTTTTGCTAATTTTAATTGTTATTGTTTTTAAATCAGTTGCTTTTTTAAATCAATATTATTAACAATAATTTAAATAAAAATTAATAGCGTTTCGATGATACAAATCCAGCGTTGGATTGGATTGGATTGGAGGAAAACATTTAATACGAAGAAGGTCTACTAAAAAATTTGGAAATGTAAGATATAAAACCTAATGCTTTTATATCGGATTATATTGATTTAATTTTATATTAATGATATACTAATGTAAATATAATGTATGCTAATAAAAAAAATAATTAAAGAAAGGAAAGCTTATGTAGATGACACAGAAACTGAACAAATGAAAAAGGAAAGGGAACAAAGTCACCTGAAAAAATTGCTACGTAAATATAATAAAAAAATGCATTTTATTAACGAAATGTCAATTAGTTTTCAGTCAAGTCAATGAATATATTATCACATCCACCGTTAAGCCCCCTTTTCATTTATTATCTATTATAATTAGATACTAGATCTTTTTATAATAGATTAGAACGAAAAACTTTCAAAAATTTTGCCGAACTGTTAAAAAAAATAATTTTACCGTAATTTACAGAAATTAATAAAAAATTTATTAAATTAAATAAAACACTTGTTAATATTTCACTGATTAAGAAATTATTAAAATTTTCTTATATATTTTATTTTAACATTTTCATAAAAATAAAAGCAACTTGAATTATAATTACTCAACAGGGTCCCCTAGTCTAGTTATAATTTACAATAATAAATTCATCTATATTATGTATATATAAAAATGAAATGTTTTATGTCTGTCCTTATGTTATTTATAGACTCGACAACTACTAAATCGATTTGGATGAAATTTTCAGAGTATAGTATTGGAATAGAGGGGAAGGTCTAGACGGGTTCGAGCAGCTGCCATACAACTCCCGGCACCTATCACAAATATTTTATGAATCAAAAGTGTTACAGAGCTTAAAATTTGTACTCAGGTACTGCCTCAAAAATAAAAAAAATACTTCTTTTACCGTTTCTCAAAGTTTTGAGTAGTTCGGGCAGCTGCCATACCCAGCATCTTCAACAAATATATTAAGAACCAAAAGTGTTACAGAGCTGAAAATTTGTACTCAGCAGGTACTGCCTCAAAAAGAAATAAATACTGTGATAAATACCGTTTTTCAAAATTTTGAGTGGTTCGGGCAGCTGCCATAAAACTCCCAATAACTATTACAAATATAATGAGCAAAAAATTTGTTGTTTTTTCAAGAAATTATTATATATATACCTACATTTGGTGAAACGGAAGTCGATTATTTTTATTATTCAAATATTATTTTGTAGAATCCGTTTGCAAAGTTCGAACAGGTAGACGTATTTATGTTAGCTTAAAGACAATGTTAAAGGCATGTGAGTTACATATAAATGAATGTAACAACCTAATTAAACATCTGCCACCCAAAAAAATATTTTTTCCAATTAATATTTAAATTCTTATAATTGTTTAAAAGTTATATATAATAAGAAATAACTAATATCAATTAATACTTAAAATAAAATAAAGAAAATTTTTTTTTTTTTAGAAATATTTGCCTTCCTAATTTAAGCGTACTAAAACTACAAAAATAAACTTTAGAATCGCAGCTTTGGTATAAGGTTTTCAAAGCAAGTGATGATTATTACGGAAAAAACAAATTAGCCGAAATTCTATGAAGTCTTAGTGTGATTTCATTAAGAGATTTGGTAAAAATTTCGGCTAATTTGCTTTTTCCGTATAGGGACTTTGCGCCAGCAACGCGGACCGGGTATAGCTAGTATTTTATAAAATTATAATACATTAACATATTTATAATTTAATTGTAGTGAGAGAAAAAAGGACAACATTATTGTTAAAATATTTTAGTAATTAAAGTTTTTTTTTCGTTAAAAAATTAATACACACGACTGCATATAATAATCTATCTATCTCTTTTATTCTAATTTGGTCATTTCATGTAGTCTCAACAATTATTTCCCAATAACGTAATAATATAATGTTATCTGAATGTTATTTCGACGTCATGTAGCCGACCAGTAGTTATTTAGCCAACGATAGTACTAAAGTACTACGTTGTTACAGCCTATTTGTGTTAATTGGGGGTTTAAAACCGTATTTTTTAGTTTGAATTTATTATTTAATATTTTTCAACCCCGGCTTTTTGTTTTTTCAAGGAAGTTAAATATTTGCCTGATTTAGTTTCTCAGTAATAATCATTCTTTGTTTCTCTGATGATTTGTACCTAACACTTCTCATTTCTACCTAAAAAAAGCTTCAAAATTTGACTTTAACAAAATAAATGAAGCATTTACAATGAAAAAAATGTTTATACAAATTATAATACAATCCCAAGAATATAGTAATATTAATTCAAATTCATTCCCATAACAGTCATTCATTTTAAATTAATCACAAAAATTAAATTTTTTATTTTTAATTTCAATTTTTAATAATGTAAACAAAATAATAATTTAAATGCAATTATTTTATACAATAAACACAAAATTTTCATAATTTTGAATATTTTTATTTATTAAAATACACCACTCTACTATTATTAACACTACTTTCCCAGTTCAGTTCGAAAGCCCTTTCAATTCGAAATAAAACTGAAAAAAAAAAAAACATTTTTTTTATGCGTTGTTTACGTTATGAAAAATAATAAATGTTGACAGAAATAAATTAAAAAATTACAATATTTGCAACAATGTTGCTCAACATATTAAAATTAATAAAAAAGTGATTTTGAATTTTAATTATTGAAATAAATTTGTTTTTTCACAAATCAAAACCAACGAACTGTTTTCAGTTCTGTCTTTGATAAAGAAAAACATAAAAAAAAAAAATTCCAGTGTTCTGTACCCAAAATATGGGAACTATATATGGAAGGGAAGAAATAAGAGGCAGAAGAGTTTTTAATTTTTGATAATTAAAATAAGAAAAAAAAATTCGAAGAAATTTTTAATTTCTTTAAAGAGAAATATTGATTGTAAGGAGTGCGGATTTACTCTGTTGGTGGTCAAAAGGCGACAAAAATTTATTTACAATTTTTGCAGAATAAAAAAAAAAAACTCAAGATTTTGACAATAATTTTTTGTTAGCAAAAAGATATAAAAAAAAAATCAAATTAACAAAGGATAACAAGAATAGGATATTGCAGAAGCTGTCACATTATGCAGATTCCTACTGTGATAAATACTCAAAAATTGTAAAAGAATCACTTTGATCTATCGATTGGTGAATATAGACAAGTTCCCAATATTAATTTCTATTTTTTTTATTTTTTTAAAATTAAGGATTTTTTGTTGGTCCTTACACTTAAAAAAAATATTCCTATATTTCCATTGAATTCTTTAGTGTAATTGTGTTGCAATTTTTTTGTGTTTAAAATAGTGAAAATATTTTGTAAACATTTTATGTCATAAATTACTGTAATAATAGATATATATATATATATATATATATATATATATATATGTATTAGAAAAGAAGGAAGTTAATAGGATTATGTAATTGTAATCTCTGATTCAAGTAAATATAAAAAAAAAATATCAAACGGTTTTGGCATTGAATTTTTTTATTTTAAAGTAGTTATTCTTGAGAAAATCAAAATTATCCGGTACTGATAGGTGTAGGAAAATTTAAGGAGGTTTTTTTTATTATTTTTTGTGGAAATTTAATTTTTTTTTTCAAATTAACAAAAAAAAAGAAAGGGTGGTCTAAAAAATTTCATATTCTATCGTAGGATATTCGAAAGGATATAATAAATGTGTTAACATAATGAGAAGATATATTGTAAATGTAATAAGATTCTGCCCAATACAGTTAGATTACTCATCCCATATAGTTTAAGAAATTGAAAATGTGATACAAAATTAGATGTAAAGATATAGACTGATTTGTGGTGTACCAACAGTTAGAATCTGATGGTTGGTATACTAATAAAAAAAATTGAAATATTATGATGAATATCTATATAGAAGATCGAAGGGGAACGTTGGTCAGATCTTAAATTTGCAGTATTAAAAAATATATTGAAATATTTATAAGGATGCAAAATTTTTCTGAATCACAGAATCACATCACTAAAGAATTCACAGAACTAAATTTTAAAACGGTAGAGATAAGAAAAAAGTAACTCAATATCTTTGTCTTTAATAGCAATTTCACTTCATTTTCCTGATCCTTAACTTCCTCTTTTTTTAAATGTAATTTTGTTTAATACAATTTTTTTTTTTGTATAATTCACTAGTCTAAATATTTTGGTATTTTTTAGATCTGATAATCCCTAAACATGTTTTAGTTTTTGTTATTAAACGCCACAATGCGTCTTGATTTAGGATTCTAACCGCTAAACTTATTTTCTACATTCTGCGTTAATATCATGTTGTAGAAGTAATACAGCAAAAATAGTTTTATTTTTTGTTTTGCAGATAATCACGAGTTCTTATGTTTTGCTTACGAACGACGATATCTAGTAACACTAACGTGTATCGCAAATGAATTCTAAATTATGAGAGTTAAAGACGTAGCGATATTTGATATGCACATTATACAGTCCTTATAACACACAACATAACAGATTTACAACATATGGTCGATAAAGTCAATCGTCATAGTGAATTGTTCAACTTAAAAATTAATATCTGAAAAACTAAATTAATTATCGTAAGTAGATATAGAACAGCTTACACTGCAGTACCAATTAAAATTAAAAACCGGTCAATTGAGAAAGTCTCCACATTAAAATATCTCGGATGGTGGTTATACGAGGATCGGAGATGCGAAAAGGAAATTAGATGACCAATTGAAACAGCATTTTCCACATTTAATGAGTTGATAAGCCAGTAGTGCATTCAAGTTCGGATATTCGAATATTCGAATATTCGAATATCCGAATATTTTAGTAAATTTCATAGTATTCGTTATTCGAATACTATTCTCGAATATTCGAATATTTTTATTGGTTTTCTTTTCAAATTTTGCTCGATAAAAATGAGCGAAAAAACGCACCCTATTTGATTTATTATCTAGCTTCTATCAGCTGTTTTAAAGAAAAAGAATTGGCAGCACGGATCTTCGCTTGTCATTTCATTATTAATTGACATTTCGTTTAAAATTAATATCGTTTATTTTGAATTTTGATGGATCATCTTTTATTTTTTTTTTGAAGAAGCTTAGCTCATAAAGGTAATTAGAAAGTATTTAATTAGAAATTCAAATAAATACCGATGTTATTTTGTTATAGCCCACATAATGTATCGTAAAAAAAAGTCAGATGTTTGGAACTACTTTAAAAAACACGAAAATAATAAGGAAGCTGTATGCCTCAAATGTTCGAGAATTCTATGTTGCAAAGGATCAACCACCACTCCTTTAATCAACCATTTGAAAATACACTGCCTCTCAATTGTAACACCAAATGTGGAAGAAGTCCTGCCGAAAAAGTCTAAAAGCGATAATAACACAATTTTAGATTTTATTAAACCAACAAATACAAAATCTCTTGGTGCAATATTATCGCGATGTGCTGCTAAAGATGGAATGTCTGTTCATGCAATAAGAAAATCAGAAGCAGTTAAAGGTTATCTTGAATATAACAAATTCAAGATGCCAGCAAGTGAAGCTACAATATGAAAATACATTTATGAGTTTTATAATCAAATGAAAAAGGAAATGATAGTGAAAATTGAACTATACGAAAAGGAAAATGGAAAATTTTCAATAACTGTAGATGAATGGACCGACAATAGTGCTATTAGATATATAAATGTCAGTTTACGTGCATATCATAGTAGTACAAAATCATTTGAAAATTTTGACTTAGGTTTGGTAGAAATTAAAGAAAAGGCTGATGCTAGAAACACTGAAATATATATAAAACAGAAACTCAAAGATTTCATCATTGATATGGACGTAGATATTGTTGCATCAACTCATGATGGCGCAGCGGTTATGGTGAAATATGGCAATAATATATCTGCTATTTCTCAATTATGTCATAACCACGCGTTACATTTAGCAATAGTTGATTCGCTGTATAAAAAAAAACATTCAGAACAAACTTATAGTGGAGAATGTTTAGAAAATGACGATAATTTATCTCCCGAATCAATTGACAGTGATAGTGAATATAGTTATAGCTCATTTAATGATGACACCAAGTCAGTTGATTATAGTGATTTTCCAAATGAAAATACCAATTTGAATTTAAAAAATTACAGAAGAAGATTGTTTAGTGGACTTGAATACAAAACTTTATATTGTTGTTAACAAAGTACGAAAAATAGTCAAAATGTTTCGAAAGTCTCCAGCTAAAAATAACAAATTGCAAGAATATGTTTTGAAGCAAGAAAATAAAAAACTCCGCCTGCTAATTGATGTTAAAACAAGGTGGAATTCAATGGCTTCTATGATTAGACGATTTTTACGACTCAAGGATTGCATTAATCATACACTAGTTGAATTAGGTATGCCTGAGAGTGATGTATTAGTCTTAAACAACTTTCTTAATGTATTGACACCACTTGAAGTAGCAGTTCAAGAGCTCAGTAAAGATAATGTAACACTCGTAACAGCTGAAGGCGTTTATAAATTTTTATTTAATTCTTTTACGGGAATTGATAATGATTTAAGTAATATATTACTTATCGAAATAAAAAAAAGAATGGACCAAAGAAGAGATAAAGTGTTAACCACATTACTTATATATCTTGAAACTGGAACTATACCGGGATCAACAGAACATTTTACCTATGCATCCAAAAGTTCCGCTAAAAATTTAGCAGAAAATATTATGCAAAGAATTTATCCAGCAGATCTCAATAATAATAACGATACTGACAATGGTGGTGATGATGATGATGATGTACTGCTATCTACTGAAGGCAATGCAAACACAAATGATAATAATGGACTTCAAAAACAGCTCCATGAAGCAATCTGCTCCATTACAACGATTTCAACAAATGCTTGTGGTTTTTCTGAATCCACAACTGGTAAGAAAAAACTTACTAAAGACTTTAACTTTTTAGATGCGTTTAAAAAACGAACAGATAATTTAAATATTTTGTACAACGCCCTTATAACAATTAGTCCAACTTCAACAGCTACCGAGAGAGTTTTCTCTACGGCTGGGATTATAAAATCAAAGCTAAGAAGTAGTTTGAAGTCAAAGCATTTAAATGCAATTTTATTTTTAAAATATATATTTAAAAAAGAGGATCTCAATTCTCAACTCAAATAAAATAATGAATTGGTAATAATTAATTTTGCGTTTTACTATGTTCTTCTTTTGTTTCTTTGGTATTATGCTTTTATTGACTTTATTGGTTCTGCAGTCTACTATGTATTTTGCTATTACATGAAAATACAATAATTCGAATAATATCCGAACATTCGAATATTTCAACAAAAAACTATTCGATATTCGGATAGTAAAAAAACTCGAATAATTGAATGCACTATAAAGCCAGTAATTTGACAAATAAATGCTTGAAAAACATTATAGATATTGTAGTATAAACTTGCAGTACCGTACTTAATTAAGCACGAAAAGGTGATTCTACCTAAGTTGCAGTAAGAGTGTAAAAAAAAGAAGCAAGAAGCGCATTTTTTAAACACAAAAAAGTGTTTTGCTATCGTGAAATTGACTTAGGCCTTCGCTTTCGATTCGTTAAATGCTATGTTTGGTCTATACTGCTATATATGGTGTAGAAACATGGATAATAAAAGTAAGGGGACTCAACAAACTCAAAGCCTTCGAAATGTGGATCTACCGAAAAATGCTAAAAATATAGTGGACAGA
Source organism: Argyra leucocephala (assembly GCA_963942445.1). Taxonomy (NCBI): domain Eukaryota; kingdom Metazoa; phylum Arthropoda; class Insecta; order Diptera; family Dolichopodidae; genus Argyra; species Argyra leucocephala. Next base: position 25,933,713 of record OZ012680.1, read on the forward strand.
TCACATTACAAACAAAACAGTACTACGTAGAACAAACACAGAAAGAGAATTACTTCTAAGGCTAAAGAAGCAAAAAACTTCCTACTTTGGGCATATTATTCGTGGAAATAAATACGAGCTAAATAAATCTTAAATAATATTTTAAATTTTAAATTATATATTAAATCAAACAAATTATATATTTTCATTAAGTTTCATATTAAGCATTATATTAAGTTACACAAATGACCCGACTCCAAAAGAAACTCCCTTAGTCGTTTTTTAAAAGCCCAATGATGCAACATTTTTAACATTACTAGGTAAGCGATTGTATAAACCTGATCCTGACACTGAAATTCTCTAAGATGCTAACACATTATTAACTCTTTGTATCTTAATATTATTCCGATTTCTAGTATTAAAATTATAGAGTATAATTTTGAATGGGATTTATGTTGTAGTGCCCGATATTATTAGGTATATTTCATATAATCCCCAAAAATTGTTTTTAATTGAAAAATTCCTTTTATAGGCATTATATTTGAGTTTAAATATAAGCGATGAGTATTTTATAGTGTAAGGTTAAACTTATATTTCAAATTTGTTTTTTGTAAATTTTTGGATTTGAAAAATTCTAATCATGTCCCACAGATGTCCCCAGAGAAAAAGTACAAAATTTTTAAATTAACTAAAACGTTGGAGATTAATTAACTTTTCATTTACTTATTTAAACTAAAAATTGGGGAAATCATTATTTAAAGTAGCAAAGAAATTTATATGATCATTAGGTGTCACATTTACTGAATTAGATATAATTAAACCAATGTTAGCAAAATAATTGTTAAATTCATCAGCAATAAGCTTAGGGTCTTCAACGTAAGTATTAACATTACTTATTAAAAATTTAGTTTCATTTTTATTAGGTTTACCCGACAGTTCATTTATAAAATACCATAGTTTTTTCTGTTCACCCACACAAGGCTCAATACGGTAAGCGTAATAGTTTTTTTTTTTACAATTTTGAATTAATTTAGGCAGAAGCTTATTTAAACAAACGAAAACTGACCATAAATTTAAATTATTTCGATTACGTTTATATTTATTTCTTAATTTATTCTTCTCTCTAATAAGATTTTTTAAATTTTTATTCATCCATGGAACTAATAAATCACTGCAGTCAATTTTTGAATCCCTTATACTATTGAATTTGAATCAATAATTTGTTTGGTACCAGAAACTGACACTTGACACACATTATTAGCATTTAGATTACTGTAATTATTTCTACTTGGTGAAAAATTGTTTATAAATATTGCTATAACTGGTATAACATACTTTAATTACTTGATACGATTTAATATGGTTAATATTAATTTTTTTATTCAATAAAAGTATTAACGCATTATGATTGCTGATAACATTTTATTTTCTATTGAATATTATATCAATATCAGTGCAAATATGTGTGTATATCAATTTAAACTTACATATCCCAAAATTGTAGTTGGTTCAAATGGAACCTTAAAATTCTAAGGTAGCGATATATAAAATCAAATTTTCACTAAACTTTAATTGTTGTTTAACTTAAATCCTCATTTCCTTTTCTTTTTTTAATATTTACATTAATATATACTTAAATTATTAATATTGTTATTTTATTAAATAGTTTTACTTGAACTAAATAAAAACATAATGATAATAATAAAATATTTTAACTTATTACTCCTCAATTTTGTTTTTATTCAACAACTCAAAAAATATAATTTTTTATTTATACCGAAATGACTTAAACTCACATTTATTGCTCTATAATTATACAAGTCTAATTTAGATTTAAACTACAAGTAATAGTTTTTTATACATAAAATGATTTCAAGTATTTTTAATACCAGTTACAAGAAAATAATTATGATGTTAATGATTATAGCAATGTTTTGAATATGCAACTTTTAAAAACAACTCTTTTTATAATAATAATCATAACAAATGAGACATAATCATATAAGTTTAAACAGTTCATGACAAATGCAAAATGGCTTATGTAGAAAAATAATTATTATTGCGATAAATTTAAATTAGAAAACAAATTTTTTTTTTTTATTTTTTTTTTTATTTTAAATAAACAAATCATTAAAAAAAATAATAAAATAAAAATATTAATAATCATTATAAATACAACCATATAAAATTAAATATTAATTTGAAAATTATTAATGTTTAATGACAACTTCATTAAAATTATTTTTTAACAGTTTAATTATCTAATTTTAAATTCAGATAAAACAAACTATAATTAAGTTGATTTAATGATTCAATTTCAGATAATATTGATACAGAGTAAAACGAAAAATAGCTATAGTATGTTATAATTGAAATTGAAGAAAGTTGGTATGTAACTGGGATATCGTAAATGTATCGACAACGTCGCCAACATATTGACGTATGATCTTAAATGTCAAAAAAAAAAATTGTTTACATTGTCTCATGATCGGTAATTAATTTTATAGTGTATCCACGACTCATTTTCACGACACGTGTTGTTAAATTATGAATCTGAAAATTTGTTGATACACTGATGTGTAGTTTGGTACAGTTATGTTGATTTTTTTTTATTAATCATAGCAATAAGTTTAAAAATTAAATAAAAATAAGTATAAATTTTATTTCGTGTTTCAAAAATTAATTTAAAAATGTTATTTTTTATTTTAATTTACTTTAATTATAATAGGAAATCGGCTCTTCTTTACGAAATTTTTTACGAAATTGTCCAAATTAAATTTCCATATATAATGTTTCACATGTAGTATAATATAGAATATACTAGGGGCCCCAGGTTTGTAGTTATAATTTAAGTTGAAGCGAAATTTAAAATTTTTAACAGAACATAATAATAACATTATACAGAATAGTATAAAAATAATAAGATGTTGAATGAAACAAAATGGCTCTATTTTACTTAAAAGTTTGAATATTATAAAACCAAATAAAAATTTGTTTAACACGTATGCGCATTTCGGCCATATATACAACTTATTTACATATTAAGAGTTCATTAAGAAGAAGCGAGATAAAATGAGAAGGTGCTTACTGCGCATGTCCTTAAATGCATATCTATTATAATTATAGATACTCTATTTTTGTTTTTATATTTTTTTATTTTAGATGAACTTGTTTTTTTTGTTTTTATTTGACGTATTATTTAAACAGGTTTATTGCAAGCAAAGAATTTCTAAACAATAAGAAGTCAAACTCGGATATGTATTTTTGCTAACACACCCATACATTTAAAAAAAAAAATTGTTAGAAATAGACGGTAATAAGAATTGTATGTTCACGAATGAAGTGAAATATAGGAAACAAAAAGGTGTAGCGAAATTAATATTTATCGTGGTATCTATTAAAAGTTAAATTTTAACATAAAAAAAATTTACTTTTTATTGTCTGTGGGAATTTACTTTTTGTTGTCTCTGTTTAAAATTTTAGAATATAAAATCTTTAATTATTGTCCGAACTTTTTTTCTCACTATGTACTTAATAAATAATCCCGCATATAAAAATTTCATAAGCGTTTTCAAATTTTTTGCCAGCCCAATAAAAATTTGTATATAAAAATTTAGGCAAGCATATGCTGTGTTCTTTTTCTTTCTCATTTATACGGCAATGCTAAAGTAGGCATAGTATGATAGTTTTTACTTGATTCAACTAATGGAAATATTTTGTTGTGATTTATGTAAAAAATTGCATTAAGTTTACGTAAATGAAGAGTTTCCCTTCTAATATGAGTTGAGTTCATTAATTAAGGAGAAGCGAGATACAATGAAAAGGTGTCTACTGCGCAGTTTCCTAAATGTTTGTCAATTATAATTATAGATACTACAACTCTACTATATAAATATGAATTGGCCAGTCATGAACAATTCAACTGATTTTTTTTAATTTTTTATATTTCTTATTTGAGATGAATTTGTTTCTTTGTTTTTATTTGGCATATGTACATTAGCAAATACATAATATGTAAATTATAATAACTGATTTGTTTGCTTTTGTTTATTATTTTAATAAGATCTCACATATGCATAATGTATTTGCTGAATAATAAAATCATATGAGTGAAAAATTTTCAACTGTGTGCGCATTATTGTTTTATATACAACTTATTTATTATATTAGGAGTTTATTAAAGAGAAGCGAAATAAAATGAAAAGGTGTCTACTGCGCAGGTCCCTAAATGCTTGTCAATTATTTTTTTTTTTTTTTCTCCTATTACTCCGCGTGGTAGCATAGGGCTTCGATAGTGAACCTCCATTCCTCTCTGTTGAGTACTACTTCCTTAATATCGTCCCAGGTATAATTGTTGACTGTTAATTCTTGATCGATTGTGCGTCTCCATGTGTTGTATGGTCTGCCGGGTCTCCTTTGTCCTTGTGGATTCCACTCTAGAGCTCTTCTTGCTATATCACTTTCTGATTTCCTTAGTGTATGACCTATCCATTTCCATTTTTTCCTATTTATCTGTCTGTTGATAGGTTCTTCTCCAGTTATCATCCATAAATCCTCGTTGCTAATTATTGCCGGCCAGAATATTCTGCATATAATTCTCAAGCACTTGTTGATGAATACTTGTAGCTTCTGTTTGATTCTGACCGAAGTGAGCCATGTTTCGCTGCCATATATTAATGTTGACTTAACACATGCTCTGAATATTGTTAGCTTTGTTGTTCTCGATATTTGGTTGCTCCGCCATATCTTCATTAGGCTCCCAAATGTTCTTCTTGCCTTATTTATACGGCTGTTAACATCTTCTGTTGCACCTCCTCTTGATGTTATAATGCTCCCCAGGTAGTTGAATTTTTTCCACAGTTGTCCACTCGCTGTTATTGGCTCACTATAACTATTGTTTGTCCTCATTGCTTTGGTTTTCTCGATATTTAATTCCAGTCCCGATTTCTTTGCTTCTTCCTGTAATCTGTTGACTTTGTTCTGTAGGTCCCTTTGATTTTTTGATATGAGGCATACATCATCTGCGTAATCTAAGTCTTCTAAGTTTCCGAAGAGATCCCATTCTATTCCGTTTATTCCAGTGCAAACTTCTCTTAGAATGTCGTCTAGTATTGTGTTGAAGAGAAGTGGAGATAGTGGACATCCTTGTCTAACTCCTATATTGGTGTAGAATGGATCACTGATCTTACCTCTGTGTTGAACTGTTGTCTCTGCATCTTCATACATCGCTTTGATGATGTTGATGATTTTTTCAGGAACTCCCTTCTTTGTAAGTGTTCTCCATATTGCGCATCTCTTGACTGTGTCGAATGCTTTCTTAAAATCTATGAATAGTAGATATAGTGGGGCATTCCATTCTACTGATTGTTCAATTATGACCCGTAAAGTATTTGCCTGGTCTACACAGCTTCGGTTTGGTCTGAAACCTGCCTGCTCTTTCCGTAGTATTGGTTCTAGTACTTCTTCTAATCTTTTCTTTATAATAATTGCTATTATCTTATGAATAGTATTTAGAACCGTGATTCCTCTCCAGTTGCTGCAATTTGCCAAGTCTCCTTTCTTAGGTATCTTGACAATCATTCCTTTCTTCCATGATGGTGGTATATTCTCCTCTATCTATGCTTTCCTGATGTGGGGTTCAATTGTTTTTGCGAATAAGTCAGGGTCCAGTTTGGCTATTTCTGCTGGAATTCCATCTTCACCTGTTGCTTTGTTGTGTTTCAGGATATTGATTGTAGCTTTGATTTCTTCTATATTTGGAGCTTGAGTAGATATTGGCAGTCCCTCAGTTGGGTAGATATTTGCATTGTCTCTGTTTCTTATGTCTGCTTCATTATTTGTACTTTCTTCGTTGCTCAGTTCTTGGAAATGTTCTCTCCATCTCTTTAATTGATCCTCTAAGTTTGTCAATTATAATTATAGATTATTAGAATCATAGGTAAATTAGTATGTATTTTAGAATAAGAGTTTATAGGGAAACTAGTACGTAAGTAAAAGGAATAAATATTAAGAAAAAAATTACTAATAAAGAATGAAGTCAGTATAGCTTCCGGATAACACGACAAGAAACAACAGGCTTTTATTTATTTGGCACAATTCCATAAAACACTACATCACAAATTTATCCACAAAATGGGTATCCACAACAATATAATATTTTGACATTTGATTTGACGTTTATTTCAGAGACAATGTGTGTAGTTTAGAGTGATAGGAATTGTAAGCAAAGTACATTGTGTCGCCAACACAATGTTGTCAGTTCAGAAAATATGACATAAATTTGACATGTATTTGTACATACATTGTATCAGTTGAAATTTTTTGGATACATTTCCAATATCACCGTTACTTCCGCTATGGTAATGGATACGTTTCTCATAGAAAAAACACAATAAGAACTACGACAATTTTTGAATTCTATATTAGTGACTAAATGCAACGGGTTCAGCCCGTTCAGCCCGTTCCAGCTAAACTTAAAAAGAACATGGTTGAACAAGTAAGACACTATTATTGAGTTGCAGACTCAAGAAAATTCAACAATGGAAAAAGTTGATAAATCAAATATTTGAGATGTCAATTAAATAAGCAAAGTTAGGATTTAAAATACTAGAGCGATGTCCATAAAAATGAAAAACATGCCCTTCACTCATGATTTTAACTGTAAAACAAGAATTAGAGTTCTATTGTGTTATTTTTATCTTCTACTGCAACACTTTTACATGGGATTGAAGCCTGATCACTTCTGGAGGTCTCTGTGAAAACAATTAGAGGTCTTCTAAATGTGGTGTTACCAAGGGATGCTGAAAATCACTTGGACGGAGAGAATAATAAATGAAAATGAAAAATAAAGAAATCGTAAACATTATCAAACCCGAATATTTCAGTCATATATTTTGACATTCAGAGGAATATGAACTGTTTAAAATTATTATCGAATGCAAGACAGAAGAAAACCGAGGCCTCGATTAATGGTTGTAAAATCTACACCAGTGGTTTAATAAAAGTTGTAGCAAATAAATTTAAAATTGCGATCATGGTAACTAACGTCCGCTTCTCTTTTAATTGGTACATAATGAATAAATTTAAGCTTGAATATTCATAGATTAGATTGTGCTTTTCTGCATACTTTTCCATTGTTGAAATTTTACCACATTTTCTATAATTTTTGATTCTAAGCAAATATTTTTTATAGGTCTGACTTTTTCAATCATATTTTCTAATATTTTTTACTTTTTCTATGGTGTAGTGATCATAAAATACAAAATGTACGAAACTTTGATTCGCCAGGTAGTCACATACAGGTATGAAGTTTGGACACTAACACTGAATAGAATATTTTAAAAAGATTCGAAAGAAAAATGCCAAGATAAATCTATGGTGCTATTAGAGATGCAAATGGACAATATGGAAGAATATATAGTGACCAACTAAATAAACTGACATAATATAATAATATTCATCAAAAGCTAAGACGAGCAAGGCTTAGAATATTATCAACAAATACCATGAGGACAAGAGATAGAAGCAGACCGAAAAATAGATGGGAAGACAATATTGAAGCAGATACCAGAAATCTGGAAATAGATTAAATTGAAAGACTAATGCAAGAGAAGGAGATAATTTGAGGAAAATTGTGAAAAAGGCTAAAATCCACTCAGAGTTGTAATGCTATATAATATGATGATGATTGTAGTGATCAAGGTGTATGTCCAAATTTCTGGCAAAACATTTAATAAATTTTACTTACTTTTACGATTTAATTACTCTATTTTTTTGGCAGTTTTGAGGCCAGTCCGAAGAATTTTTTTCAGGAATGGTATACAACTATACATATATTTATTAATTACATATGGTCTATACTAGTTCGTTGGAAATGGTTTGACTGTTTTTATTCTATTTTTAGAAGGTATTTTAAATTTTTACTGTATTCTGTTATTACATTATTATCAACTCATCTTGATTGGCATTAGCAGCTCATCTTATTGTATTCTAGTATCATATTACATATTTTACAATGGACTCTATTTCGAATCTTATTACATCTCTTCATCCCTTACATCCCATCATAGATGTTTGTCTATAATAAAAAAAAACTATTTACCATCTTAAATTTTGATTATGCTCCATCAAATTCTTAATTTTCAGATGTTTTAGAACCCACATAATTCCGTAACATTTTTCCATTGAATATTACTACTGATTTTTTATGTTGTCGTAATAACAAATTTTAAAATAATTTATAATTTTATAATTTTAATAAATATCCGTTAAAACTTTAATAATTTTACAACTCAACAAATATTTTTACATTATTTAAATTATTATAAAATGATTGGATGTTAATAGTAATACACAATAATAAAATAAATAAATTAATAATTTTAAATTATTGTGTTAGGAACAACAGGAATTTATAAAATAATTTACAAGTGAAGTGACACTATGCATTGTCATGACAACGGGTACAATGTAATATCAAATCATATTACCTTAATTGAAGTATTTAAACATGTTTTTTTTTAGTTTGTGATTTGATATTGACATTAAACAGCTGCTGTCATGATTGTTCACCTTCAATTTATAAAATAATAAATTTTATAAGTACATATATTATATATATGTATATATATATTATATATTATGATATATTATTATATGATGACGTGCAATTATCGTCTACCTTATAGAGTCGAATGAGTTAATCGTTATAATATGTAAATAATTTATTAATTTAAATTAATTAAAATTAATTATGTTAATTAAAAAAAATAAACAAAATGAATTGTAATATTGATTATATGGAGTGAGAACTACCATAATTATATTTGATATGTATATAAAAAAGAGTGCAGTACAAATATCTGAACCATTTCAAAACCGATTTTTATTATTATTATATTTAAATTACAGATATTTAAAAAGAGACGTCGCGAATTTAAATGTTTTTTTTTTTTTTAATTTATTTAATTTTCAATTCGAAATTTCAATTTTAAATTTAACTCAATGTCTATGTCATTTTATTATAGAAAAATTTTAATTTATCAAATTGCCGCAAATCATTCATCGCCAAAATTAAATTTGAATTTAATTTTTTTTTTTTATATAAATATTATTACGTATATGGTTGTTGTCTTGGATAAATTAATAAAAAAAAAATTATATAATACCAATAAAAATTGAAATGATGGAAAACAATTCATAGCGAAATATTGAATACGATTTACTATCAGACTGCTTCGAATTTCGAGCATCGGCGGGCGAATACTAGTATTTATTTATTTTTCAAAATTTTGTAAGCAAAGCACGCTATTTGTCGTCCATAGACAAATCACACATCTTTTAGTTTGATGATATTATTTTGTCGTCGTCGTCATTTGGTGCTAGTCTCCACATGTGCTTGACCAGTAAGTATTCCCACCATCTTCCTACAGTCTGCTCTATAATTGAGAGTTAGCAGGAAGCTGGTTATTTTGGAGACTTTGTGGCCTTCAAAAGCATGTTTGTTGCCTTCTTCAGGGTGTTTTCAATTGCTAGTTTAATATTACCAATAGATAATATACCCAACTGCCAGTTCCGGTCTACAAATGTTACCGGCCGATGATCTGGATAGTTTGCCAACTTTCTCATTTCCAGTCAAGCCACTATGGCCCAATATCCAGTTGTACTTTACAGTTGTACATTATTTCAGTTGCTCATGACATTTGCACTTTATTTCGAAGCCCTATTAGGCTTCCGAACATTCTCCCACCAATTTGAAGAGGTTAAAAGCTATTAAGGCAGCCTGACTGACACTAAAGATTCTGATGACTCTTATTATTTTTACTGCTGCGTTTTTAGCAAAGCCTTCAGCCTGAAAGACTGTGCAATGTTTGCCAAGATAAAACTGGAGTTCAAGTTGTTATTTTTCAAAAAAGAATTTAGCTTTTGCGCTTAGAGCCGTAAATGACCCTCCAGCGAAAATGTCCGAGGTGTTTTAGGTCCTGGCCCGCTCTTCTGAACCACGCCAAGTCTCTCTTGTCGGGGTTTCTGCTTCGAATCTTTTCTCTATGATTCACAAACATGATCAGCTCTTTCTATTCCTCTTCTAAGTCCTTCCATAGCCTCTGATACTTGCTCGTACATCTTCTAGTATTCCATAGAGCCCTAAGTTTGTGGCTTACATAATAATATTTATTTATTATATAATGGTGAAATAGGTATACAAGTAATTCTATGTTTTGTTGTAGCGGTTTATTTAATAATTTTTCTTTCTCTTCATTCAATCTCTCCGCAAATCATTCATTAGAGATTAAAAACTTCTATTTGACTATAAATAAACTTAAGTCGATTTGTGTAAATAACGGTGTTTCCCTTAAAGTGATTAATTTTAATAAAACAAAGTATAATCTTCCGCTGGCACTCAATAAATATTCATTTTTCATAAGTGGTCATTTTAACAACTTCCTTCCAAACAATTTTTTTTTTGTATTGATTTTACAAAAATCTCTGATAAATTCTTTAAATATTGACTGAACACAAATAAAAGAAACAAATCACAGCAATTTTAAAATTATAATTTTTCACAAATTTTTTGGGTTAACTCTTAAGTATACTATACTTATTACTTATAAGTAAATAATTCTTCCGTTATTTACAATAACGTCGGCATTTTTGAAGTTAATATTGTTTTGTTTTAAAATATGGTAATTAGTAATGGTCACAATTGTTTTGGTTTAAAATAAAATTTTGTTTGTACATATACCATAAACATTAAGAGAAGTTTTGTTAGAATTGTTGTGTGTTCTGGAAGTTTGAAAATTTAAAAATAAATCGTGTTGATTGTTGACTTAACAAAAAATAGTAAATATGTTATTGTTGCAAGCTAAATGGGTCTGTTTACACGAGTATTCATGATGACAGCTTTAGTATACATTTCATACCCTTTAATCAACAAACGAATGCAGAATATCTTCTCCACAGAATTTGTTTGTTAGTGAGGGGGTCTGATATGTATATTATAAAGCTTTCGAATACTCGTCCAATAGCTATGAGTATTGAAAACAACGGTGATGGCGCAAATTTAAAAAAAAACTGTTACTTTCTGAATTTTATTACATATTTGTTTAAAAATATGGTTGAAGTGATTACAACAATAAGGATATTGTATATAAAGTCAAGGCAATAACCAGTTGTAAAAAATTAGCTCTAACACCAAAAATATCGGACCTACACGTGATTACTAAAATACTTTTTTTATTTGCGAAATCCAAATGACAAAATTATATACATGGTCAATTTTTTATTCGATGGTATTACAATTGACTTCTTTGGTCTATCTGTGTTATTGTCTGTAGACAACCGCTTTGATCTACTTACCTATATTAGTTAGGAACAGGCCTATATGGTGACTTTTCCTTCATTCGTGTTACATCGTAAGTTTACTTGATACTAAAATCAGAAAAAAATGTATATGCTGAAGACTTAGCCATAGTCATTTCAAAAGATGTACTAAATAAGCTACAATATAATGTTGATCAAAATATGATAAATGTAAGTTGTAAGTTGGTTGAAAAGGTAATTAGATAAATAAATATAAACTAAAAATTAACACATCCAGTAAAACCAAATATAGCTAGCTATGTTATTAAAAAATAAAATAGAATCCATGTCAATTGTGAAAATTGCTATATTGAAATAGTTTATCAATATAAATATCTAGGTGTTATAATTGACAGTAGGTAGGTATGTAGGTAGTAGTGGCTGCCGACAGTACGCCGACACACTTAAACCGGTGAGGTCCGTTATGGTACAACATTGACAGTAACTTAAGCTGGGATCTCCAAATTGCTGAACAAATAAGAAAAGGAAGAAGAAATTCTGCAATTTGGTGACTGATAAATCGGAGACTGTACACGATTAATACAAAGTTATATGCAAAAATAACAAAACAAAGCAATAAAAAATTAATATGAATATAAATTGAGAGCTCCTACAAAATGTATACACTGCAATCATAAGCTGATACATATTAACCTTCTCGTTATATGTAAGCTAATAACCCAAGCACATTTGATAATAAAAAAAAATATAATTAGAATCAATAATATAAATCAATCAGCATAATCATCACACCACAATCAAATCAAAAACATAATCTATACAAACAAACGCGTAACAAAAAATGGAGTGGTGATGTGTTTTACGGTCGTTATGTCCAGCTTACACCACTTAGTGTCTTTCATTTTATTTTCCTACTCTCTCCTTTATATCTCTGATCTCTGTTAACCGTAGCAACCCTTACGAATGATCAGATCCCAATCCCGGTGTAGGAGGATGGGTACTGGGTGGATAACAGAAGGGAAGACAAACATTGAGTGTTTCTGAAAACGATGAAGATAGCAACCAAAGGCGAAAAATTCATTAAGCCACTTTCACATTTTGCATTTAAGGCTGCTGTACTCAGAACGAGGGGCCTGCCTGTCAGGTTTGAGCGTATGGTTTTATAACCCATGTTCCACAAAATTTCCAAAAGGTCAAACAATTGATAGCATTTTATGAAATATGACAGCAAACGCAGATCCCCAAGAGGTAATCGGGATCAAATCACGGTGATCCTCCTTAGTCTTGGTTGTAGTAAAACGCACATCGGATTGGGGGTGCGGTGTATTTCATATGATGGAATCGGGAATAAATTATAGAAAACATGTTATACGGGCGGAAAGTATATTCGGTTATAGGTCACGCATTCCGCCCTATACTCCACGGATGGTGTGTTACAGGACAAAATAAAGTGTGTTACAGGACAAAAATGATAATTATGGAATTCAAAAGCAATTCAAATTAAGACGTCGTTCCAGATGAATATAATGTCTGTTGATCGAATGGGAAAAAGTGTTCTTATGAATAAATTGTGGGGGGAAGTCTACTACTTCGTTCCCTGAAGAGATGAAGGTTGATATGAAAAAAGCTACAGAATACAGGTGGAGCGATTTTTTTCGGAGCTAATGCCAGGACATAACGAAGAACATAATTACGATCAATGGGAAACCCTTAAAGTCCAATACCAAGCAAATATTTTTGTTCACTTCTTTAAATTACAGCATAATTTGATCGAAATATGTACGAATTAATTTTTAAATTATTTTCTTTATTCTCAATATTTTCTACCAACAAACGAGAAACATGTCTATCTAAAAACTAATATTTTTCTTCTTCAATAATGGCTCTTTACAAGCAGCCTTTTTTTTGATTTATTAATTTTTGAAGAAAAGTAGAACTCACAAATCAATTTTGAAAAATATTTTTATATTAAAAAAAAAAAACAATTTCTATCTGAACAATTTTAACACAATGTGAGGTCGTCTTTAAATATACTTTAAAATTTTTTTTTAAATTTTTTTAACTAACAAAAATGCAAATAAATAAAATTCTGATAACCTAACACCATATTAGAGTGCAATTTATTTAAAAATAAAGTGTGTAATTTTTCATAATAACATCTTTGCTTATCTGTACAGTTTAATGGCATTAGAATTATTGCTAGCTATATGGATGGAAAATTAATAGAAGCATTTCAAATTGATTTTAAACTTAGCTGGATATTAAATTATCATAATATTGCTATCGATATCATTTATTTTTCTATTTTGTAATAAGACAGGAAAATTTATACAATGATTTTGTTCAATGAAATTCAACAAGTCTGAATTGTGAAAAATATGCAATCAGATTCAGCTGTGTATTTTAGTACTATTTTAGTGATGAAGTACAATATTTCTGGTTACAAAGAAGTTCTGTATCAAATGATTTATTTAAAATATTATTAATACATGAGGTGGCATATAGTGTCTATAAGCGTATGATATTTAGTACCTACCATGTACTGTGCTAACTATATTGAAGTATAACTTAAGTTAAATGTATCGTATAGAGTCTATTACATTGACGATTGAAACCCATATTGTAATGTTGTTGTGGTAAAAAACTGTTCGTTTTGCTTCATCCCATTGAATATGTGCTGACCAAAAGAAAGTCAACCATTGATTACAGGTAGACCGACTGCAACATCATCAAGCAAATCTGGCCTATGATGAACTTGAAGCACTCTCATAACCTATACTATATCGTTGAAAACGTGTAATGTAGAACACATCAGTTTTATAATGGTAGGAATTATTACGGGTTACTGTCTTCTTGACAAACTTGCCAGAAAGTTTGAACTCACCCGTCAAATCATTAGTTTTTATTAAGAAAGGAAAACCCATCTAGGAGACTTTTTTCTGGACTCACAGGTCACCCAGTGATATCTAAAGATCTGCACCGCTTTGTAAAAATGTCAAAATAGTTTAACGAAAAGGTTCTTATGCGAGGAAAACTGTTACTGGTCTAACTGTATTTGCGCATTGACGACAACCATTACTATCTACCTACAGATTTGCACTAAATTCATTAAAAAATTTCAAATCAAAACTAGTGTTTCAAATAAATTAACACCAAATTTTTCATTGATTTTGAAATTGCTTGCAATAGCATTAGTATGTCTCATCGCATCGCGTCACCGTCATAGATACTGTCGCTCCTCGGGTTGCATAGGACATCAACAAGCTTCCTATTCTCCACTGAACTCGACTAGATTTCACTCCAAATTTTTCCACATGTGTTTGCTTCATTCATTACTGTTCGGCGCCACGTTGTTTTTAAACGACCACGGATTCCATTCAAAAGCTGCTTTTTCACAGTCTCCTGTAGATCAATGGCATTGTGTGTGGCCGATCTATTTCCATTTGTTTTCCTATGTTTAGCCATTCCTCTGATTCCTTCCATTCTTGTTCATTCCCAAAATTCCCTTGTTGGGAATTTTCTCTGCCCCCAGTATATTCGGAGTATCCGTCTCAGACATTTTGTTAAAAATGCGCGAAGTGATTATTTCTGTTGTTTTCCATGTTTCGTATCCATATCAAAGAAGTGAGCTCGCATTGCTTCGTAATGAAATAATTTCGGAATTTGGTATTTCAGTCTAGACAGTAACTTCTAAATAATTTAATTACTCGTATAATTGCACATACTAATTGGCTTCGGATTTAGGCGTAGTTAAGTTATGCGTATTACGTATATGTATTCAGTTTGACTTCCCTTACCTTTCTGTAATGATTAATGTTGATATACATGTAGATATATTGGACTACTCTACAAAATAGTGTCTTTATTCATCAAATTTGTCAGAAATAGGGCAGTTGATTTCAAAAAAAATTTTACCTTTCATGTAGTAGAGCCTCTCGATCCGGGTCGGGGTAAGAATAAAAAATTCATCATTCCGTCCTAATGGATTTTCAAGTTAACATAGTTGAGATCAGAAAAAGTGAGCAGAAGTAAAACCGACTAGTCATCTTTGTCCCATTAAGCAGTTATTGGAACAAAGAGAGCAGGTTAATTTTATTTTAACTCAAATACGTTGAACATATCTGGGGTGGGTATAGGTTTTCTTTCTGCCTTTAATCGTAATCTCACTTTTAATAATTGTCCGTTTAATACAAATTGTTTTGATATGGGTAGATACAGTGATACCGATTCATTTGTAAAATTTTAAATTTATATGATCTTTGATTAGTCACAAACATTGATGAACGAATTAATTCGATTCTAAAATATTGATATTTGCAATAAAATCAAACTGTAAAGGAAATTTGCCATTTATTTAATACGAATACAATTTATTTTTCGAGTCTACATTTTGTAATTTTTGTAATCTGACAACATTTAATCAAAATCTTGAAAATATTGAATCTTTCCAAAAATTAAATGCTTGATGAATTGGAAACTATCAGAAAAAAGAATATTTATCACACACTATATAACAACAATTTAAGACCCGATAATATGAAAAATTAAAAGTTTACTTTTAACATATTAAAACAAATAAATAATTTGTATTCATTGAAGAGAATATCTTTTGTTTTTTTTTTTTGTTTTTTTGATGAATGTCTGCCAATTTATCTGGTAAAATTCATATTTTTTTTCACTGATTTTCAAATTTTAATATCCAAAAAAAAAATAAACAAAATAAAAACAAAATCAAACAGTTTTGTTATACGAATCCTGATACTGATATTAATGATAAATATTGATATTGATAATAATAATAATGATGATTTCTGATGGGGAGCATGGCTAGACACTACAAAAAAAAAAAAAAAAAAAAACAAATATATATATATTTTTTTTTAAATCTTTAGATCAATCTTAAGCCAACCAGCAAGAATTCTGGATTATTGTGCGACTCTTGTGAAAAAAAAGAAAAGCCAAAAATAATTTTAAATCGCAAAGTGGTTTATGTCCATGGTTTTGAATTTTTGTTCTTGTTGTTGTTTTTTTTTTTCTTTTTTATTTTATTTTGTCTGTTTACTATTCTTGTGTTGTGTGCGGTTTTCAAGAATAAATTTGAGAGAAGCACACGCTTATGAATATTATTTTTTATAGTTATAAAATGCATGAATTTCGTCATAAAATAACAACAACAATAATAATAATAAAAATATGAAAAAGTCAAGTCAATATGTTGCGCCTATCTATCTATAAATGGGAGGATATCATAAATTATGATTTGGAAAAATCTTATTGATGTTTTTTTTGCTTTTGTTTTTGTAATTTTGAATTTTTGCAATTGCAGGATTGCAATAAACAGGAATTCTCAATTATTACAATTATTTCAGGCGAATTCAATTAGAGTAGTTGGGTATTATTATTATAAACGAGTGAATTTGGAATTAATTAGACCATGAAAAATTTTGTAATTCAATTCTAAAAAGCATTTTCTAGTTGGATTAAAAACCTCAATTATAGAAAGAAATTTGTTCGGTAAATAAAATCATAACCAAAATTCCCATGTTTCGTCATTCCGCAACATTAGGGTATCAGTCAGCTTAATATTATAAACCATTGAATTATTTCACTCCGCAGTAGAACATAGTGTGCTGTTATGTTCTGCCAATAAAATTAAATATGAGCCACATTAACACATCGTTGGAAAAAGACATGAAGCTGAGAGAGAGGTTTGTTGAGTGGAAGCCATTATTAGCATACTTGCATACAAGCAGATTTTTTTAACATGTCCAAGAAATGGATAAGTGTATTAAATATCAATGATTTAAGCAACGATTTACAACGAATATAGCAGAATGCATAATGATAGTAGATAGGCAACGAAGAAAGAGAGAGACAGAGAGAGAGAGAGAAGTTGAATTACTCGATATATTACTCATGTATTTGATAAAGGTTTGAGAGAAATATTTATAAAATCACTTTATTTATCAAAGCTTGCTATAGTATTTCCACTCCTCAAAATTCGAGGAAGTAAAGAAAAAAATAATATCTACTCAATTTTATTATGAATATTGTTTTATATGATTTCAATTTATCATTGGTACTGTATAAATTTTATTGATTTATCTTAGACAACAACCGCATACGTAATAATTTATTTAAATTTTTTAAATTTAAAATTCTAGCGATAGGTGAGTTTTGGTCAGAGCTAGGTAAAATGCAAATACCATACTACTCATTGAGTAAAAATATTTGATTTCAAGTATTTGAGTAAAATTATTTAAGTAAAAAAACTTTAAAAATACAATTTTCAAGTACTTTTTAAATAAAATTATTTAACTTGATTTTTTCAAATATAGGTAAAGTATGTGAAAATTATCTTAATTTCTATATTAAACTAGTCAAATACTAAATATTTGTATAGTAAATACTTAACTCAAAAAAATATTTTTTATAGTATTTTAAATACTTGTACTCGAATATGACCCAGCTATGTGGCCTATTTCATAAAAATTGACAGGTTTTACAAATTGCTGCAACCAGTGGCCTATTTAATATAAATTGGCAGGTGACAATTTTACAAAATTGTCGCGATTGTCCTACATTTTTTTTATACATAAATTTACAGAATGTTTATGAAACAGAAATTTTAAAGCAATTTACAATTTTATCAATTTTATTTTAAAGCAAAAATTTGACAATTGTCAACAATTTTGTAAATTACAGGTTGACAATTATCAAATTTTTGCTTTAAAATAAAATTGATAAAATTGTAAATTGCTTTAAAATTTCTGTTTCATAAACATTCTGTAAATTTATGTATAAAAAAAATGTAGGACAATCGCGACAATTTTGTAAAATTGTCACCTGCCAATTTATATTAAATAGGCCACTGGTTGCAGCAATTTGATAAATTAAAATTTTGTTATATTAAAATGACCTACACGTATGGGGTAAAAATTGAAATTGAAATTTTTAATTAAAACTTTTTTTAAATATATTTAATTTCGTTACGTCTCCTTCTAAGTACATATCTACAATTTAGCCTTCTAAATAATAATAAATATCGATTGTGAAATGAATTCAGATATTTTTATCGTATTTTTTTCAATTTACAGATTATGATAATATATCCGATAAATCTCTAACTTAAAAGTAAGCTGCCACCTATTTCATAAAAATTGACAAGTGACTATTTTACAAAATTGTCGCGATTGTTCGACATTTTTTTATACGTAAATTTACAGGTGACAAAATTGTCATATCATTTTTCATCATAATTTAAACTAAATTATAATTTATAAAATTGTCATGTCTATTTTGTAATTGTATTTATTGACAAATCTTTTATTAAAAACAACATATTAATATCTATATAAAATAATATAAAATGCAACGTTAAAAACAAAGCCATAAGTACTTATTTATTATTAAAAAAAATTCTTAAAATCTAGGTACTTATAAAATTTTAAACTATTCTTATGGACAATATGTATACATATATTATAAAAAAAAAAAAAAAAAAATTCGCGAACTTATTTCATTATGAAATTAAAATAAATAAATTGAAAATGAAATAAAGTCGAAAAAAAAATCAAATTTTATCGAAGTTATTTCAATCGATAAAATTTGTTGCGCCCTTATAATGCAATGAAAAATTAAATTTACAATTTTACATATTTGAAATCGTGTGTCATGAATTGTCCGAAAATTATAACAATTTTGAAAAATACAATTTTATTTTTGGTTTCATAAAAAAATTGACATAAAAATTACTGTGGACAAAACTTGACAAATTTTGTAGATTTTACCTTTGCTTATGAAACAGGAATTGACAATTTACAATTTTGTCAATTTTATTTTAAAGCAAAAATTTGACAATTGTCGACCTGTAATTTACAAATTTGTAATTTACAAAATTGTCACCTGTCAATTTTTATGAAATAGGCCACTGGTATCTCCAATAAATTATTTTTTGATTACCCTTCTTCCTAATTTCTTTAAACATAGTTTGATGAACCTAATTTAATAGTTCTCTTTCATATTTGCTCTAATTATGCTAATTTGACAATTACATCCCTTTGGTCCAACATTTTGTTAGATTAATCAAATCAATTTTTATACAAAAGTGAACATAGTCTAGTTCGAATAGTAAAACAAATTCTAGGAGATGTTTGGAAATCACTGTTATATAATATTATATACATTAAGTACATTTTAAGTAACGAGGACGAAAGAGAAACTCTTCTCTTCTCTTCATGATCAATAAATCAATAATATTTTTTCAATTTAGTCATTTTAGAATTTTTTTTTTTTAGACTTTTATAGAAATGTAAATAAAACAAAAGAATAAAATAAAATATCAAAAGAATTTAAAGGAGGTGATGTATTTGAGAAAAAACAACAACAAAAAAATAAACCTAAATTCGTGGAGGTGGTTTTAAAGAAAACGATGAAATGAAATGAAATAAAAAAAAAAAAAAAATAATAAAAAACGGAAATGCATGCATGCGCCTTTCATTGAATGCAATTTAGTTTAGATTTTCTGTTCAATTTCTTTGAATAAAAAATGACCATTTGGTTAATTTTAGAACACATAGAAACACAACATGTCATGTGGTCTTCATTTCAAAATATATTTTTTTTTCTTCAAACTAATCTTTCATGTATATATTATATTCATTCCTTCTATTATATGATTTATATATTACGTTTAATTTCAATTTGGCTCGTGTTTGAGGTTTTTTGTTTTTATTTTTTTATTTTCCTTTTTGGTTAGTTTAAAAAATTGTCTATGAAATCATTCTAGAAAAAGACGCACACCATTTTCTATAGTTTTTGTTTGTTTTTTGTTCTATTTAATTTGTAAATTTAAAAAGGAGCCTCAAATAAAGCATATAATAGTAAGTTTCATGGCAGCATATAAATGAGATAGACAGCACATGATGTAAGCTGAAACTAAAAAAGTACGAAAAATCAAATAAGATGAACTAGGCCTGTGGAAATTTTCCGATACATCCGATTAGAGGATGATAATTTTATTAAGTGCAGTTAAGAAACTTATACTAACGGAATTAAATGATATATTGTTATCAGAGATCATCATCGAATAGGTTCATCATCGATGGCATGATATTTATATTCAGACAACTCATTGAAAAATCAACCAAGTTAAATCTACCTACATCTTTATGTATTTTGCATAGAGTTGAGTCAAACTTTCGATAGCCGCAAACCGAATATTATGGTCTAAATTTTACACGCTGTTTGGCGCAGTAGGTAGAGCGTCTGTCTTTCAAGCGAAAAGTTCCAGGTTCGATTCCGGAATATGCTTTATTGGAATACTCTTTGTCTTTGGGATATAATAAATGACAAAAAATAATTATAAGTAATATAATCTGGTAACAAATTAAATATAACGAAACTATTATATTTAAGAAGGCTTAGTTTTCCTAGTTTCTTAGTTGGTAATAAGTTAGTAATTTGTTAAATAAATACCCAAAATATTGTAGATATTGTAGTGTGAAATTGTAGTAAGCTATCAAGAGTGTAACAAAAAAAAAATATTACAAGGAAAATATGTTAATCAAAGCTTAACCCTTTCCCGCTGACTACCAGTTCCTGTTGCTTAAATCATTTGATTTTTTCACAATTTTGTAGTTTTAGTCCAAAAATTACAAATTTAATATTTTATAAGTTTACCGGCGGGTGTGGAATTCTAGCCCGTACTATATATAGTACAATGGGCGGATATAGGTTCAGAAACAACTATATAAAATATTTAATAGGACTGATACAAGATGTATGTACAAATAATAAAACAAAAATAAAATTACATCAAGCACGATATCGCAATATCAATCGGTAGATATTAGACAATCTGATAGTCTCATCCCAGCTCTTCTGTTTAACTTAATAAACGATAAAGAAATATAATTGACATCTCTTGGGGATATCGAATTGATGATAAGAACATTAAAATCATATGTTACGCAGATTACGCTTTACTACTCGCAGAGAATGAAGATATGTGCTACAGAGATTATTATTCAGATTTAACGAATTGTGCAACATGAAAAAAAAAACCAAATCCAGACTATTTCGAAAAATCCCATTAGATGTAAAATATCCATTAACAATAAAATTAACGAACAATTAATTGATCGAATATTTAGCGTAAATATTATCACCTCGCAACACGGAAACAGAAATAAGAACCTAAGCAGGAAAAGCCACCCCCATTTCAAGATGCTATATGTAGAAACAAATCCATACTAATAGAAAACAATATCTATTAATATCTATAAAGCCTACATACGACTTAAGATGCCGTATAAATCGCATTTATGGGCGGGCGCCTCAAAGACAGCTTTAAGCTTTCTTGATAGCGTACAAAAACGCGCCATTTGCCTCATACATGATGTGAAGGTTTCATCAATACTTGCTCCATCTTGCTCACCGTCGTATTGTTGAAGCACTAACGTTATAGATATGTCGTGAGAGTAGGAATATGCCCGGAATAACTAAAATCACTAATTCCGCCCTTAAGCAATCCCATCGAGGAACGAGAGAGGATGAAAATGCCTATCCATACACCGTGGAAATATCAAGATGGTTCAAGACTGACATCGCATTCCCCTACAAGCATTCCAAAGAAGGAATGGATTTTATTTGTTTAGTTTAGAAAAATTAAAAGTGAACATCAATAACTTAGTTCGCAATCATTCGCCGAACTTTTCACCTACATCTTTCTCTAAGAAAATTCTCTTTAACTATCCCTTTTATTTTCCAAAAGCCAACGGTACGAAAGCATAAAGGTTTCTCTGACGTTAGTTTTCGGCTAATAATAAACAAAAAAACAAGAATACACAAAAGCTATATTCCGCTCGTGCTGACGTATGCTGTTGAAACAACAGGGGACACATCAAAATCATAACCAAAAATACAAACAACGCAAATGCGAACTCCGAGGAAAATTTGTGGATACACATTAAAAGATAATAAACGTAGCAATGAACATAATATAATATATTGTCCGTTGGATTCGAAATTGAGGAGGAAACCGGAGAGAAATAGAAAGGTCGACTGACCAAGGTAGTATTGAATGGCCAACTCAACATCTAAAGTCTGCCCGGAAGGCTTTTGCAAACATGCAAAAAAAAAATTGAAGATTTAATTTAATTTTTAGAAGATAAAGGAAGAACTAAAAAATAAAGAATTATAAACAATGGACATTTATTGAGGTTTATGTCAATAGCAACCAAAGTATAAAATTAGTTAAAGCTTTAGTTAAAGCTTTTTTCTGCTCCGCTACAGTTTAACATCACACTTAGTCTTTCTAGTAATAATTCTCTAATATATTTTGATTTTCTTATTACCTGTTCTCAATTTTTTACTTTTACAGATTAATTTTTAAGCAATTTACAAATCTGGTTTTTGGCTTTGCTGCGGTTCTTTTAATATTGCAATTATAGCATTGTCTTAACATCTGATGGAAAAGGGTAAGTGGACTGAGTTATGCTAAGATCTACTTGATTCTCAACAATAAAATTATTTGAACATTTTTGTTTCATTTTTAAGCTATCAGTGAGGTAAATTGCCAGCTTTAAATTAGTTAAATTCTGGGAAGGCAGTTGGGGCAATTATCCAATTATTTTGGCTCCGATTAAAGAAATGAAGAGAAGCAGTATTTGAATATAAAATAAACCCAATAAATATAATAAAAGCTTGATTACTTTTTTATTATTATATTATATTACTGTCTTTCTGTACTGTTCTAGCATGATTTCTTCTCTCCAATGTTTTTCAATAAGATGATGATTTTTTTTCATATTGTAATAATAAATGTCGAAACATTACGACGAGCAGTCATCGAAGCCTTTACACACATTGAAGGCGAATCAGGTAAAGCCAGTCTTCTCATAAATGAGAATAAAACAAAATATCACCTTCGCTTGAGAGATGAAGTATCGGCAGATATGAAAAAAATTCAAATCATCAACTGGAGATATTTATTTTTTTTTGGAGAGTTAGTTTTATTTCTTCTTAGTGAAGTCGGCTCTGTTAGAGTTTAACGATTTATCAAAATAATCTATCCAAGTTTGAAATATTTTTTTTTTTTGCTGTGAAAGAGGGCATAAGGTTGTTATTTCTATAAATTTCATTTTACGCTAAAATTCATTTTTAGAAAGATTAGCTCATTAGTTTTTTAGGGTAAATATGGATACACAGAGATAGGAAACGTAGAGAAACGATATCAGGCACACATACAACATATAAAATATTGTCCGTTGGAGTCGAGATAGACAAAGAAACTGGAAAGATTACATAAAGGCAGAAGGTCGACTGTCAAAGTTATAGTAATTAATGACCAATCCAATATCTAAAGTTTACCAGGAAGGTGTCCGAAAAAATAGAAATCGTCATCAAATTGAGGGTAAAGAAATATTGTAAAATCAGGCACAAAATGCCTAACTAAAGACGTAGAAAATTTTTTCTCAAATTATAATACACGTTCTTTAACGAAACTAAACACATCTAAATAATGTACAATGACTGTGTGTAATTTTCCAAAAAAAAAATAATTCTTATCTTCTCACTTCATGAATATTTCAAATTCGAAGGATATTAAAAAAAAAATGTTCTTTCAAAAACCAAAATAAAAAAAAAAATTCAATTTGTAAATCTTCTTATCAGTTTATTGGTATTTGTTTTTGGTCTGAAAAAATTCAAATTTAAATATTAAAACATCAAACAAAACCCTTCAAATTAAAATAAGAACCCCGCCATCATCATATACATATATGTATATGTACATCTTAACTAGAGTTATACTTTCTGATAAGATAATGGCGGATAATTAGTATTTGTTAAAATAACAGAAAATTTGTTTATTTCTATAGAAAATAAAAAGAAAAAAAAAATAATAATAATTTTATGATGGAATGATGTCAGTCATCATAAAAATGTGCAGCTTCCTTTGTTCCGAAACTTTTCTGCCGAATAATTTATTACCCTACCCTAGAGTAAAATTTCTAGTATAAGAAAACAAAATGTTTTTTTTTTTTTTAAAAAAATAAATATTGAATTTGGGATTTGTATTTTAAAAATGTTTAAATAAAATTTAAATTATTAATAATTGTGATGGCGGCGGTTAACGGCGGCGCTCATTTATTAAATTTATAATTTGTTTTTTTGTTTTTTTTTTTTGTTGAAAATTCTTTTAAAAATTTAATTTTAAATTTTTTTTTTATTTATTTCAGGCTTATGAAGAAAAATTAAACAAAAAAAAATGTCGTAGGGTTTTGTTCAAGAATGTTATTGGTTACAAAATGTAGATGTCTCTAAATAACTAATTTGTTGTCAAAAAAATAAAAAGACTGACTTGATGTGATTGTACAAAAGTTGCAAAGAAAGGTTTTAGGAAAATGGCAAAAAGCATTTAATTTTATTAAAGCGTAATGCGCAAGTAAATACAACTGCTACAAATTAATTGTTGTAATGATTATGAAAGTTGTACGAAATTTGATATCTCCTAATCCAGATTTGTACCTCCGGTCAAGTCCTTCGGTCAAGTCAAATTATAAGTATATATTTTTTATTTTGTAAATCAAGGTCGCAATATATGAACTATATTATGGTACCATATGGTACCACTAGGTCACTAAGGGAATAAAATAAAAAGAAATACAAAATATTTATAAAACTAGTTGTTTATTGAGAATGGAATTGCTTAAAGCAATATTGCTTGCTACCAATATCACATTTCGAAAATTCTGTTCGTATTCTTGCTGTACAATTTTTACCTGCACATTGTCGTCTCTGTGTTGTTGCTTGGACGAAATTATCAGTCCTTTCAATTCTTACTTCGTCTAAAATTTTTCCTCCAACAGAACTAAAAGTCGGTTTTGCTCTCTTCCCGCCAGCTGCGAAATAGATACAGCCAATAACCACATAAAAATGGATCACCACCATTTTTTCCTCTGATTCCTACTCCATAAAGGTTTACATCCCAATCCATTTTATCAGTATCATCCATAAATTTGTTATACTCTGCCAAGCAGCTATATCTTTTCACCATTTTTAGAGATTCAATACCATGACAAGAAGACAAGACTGTAACAACGTAATTGTCCATCCATCTTACTGCGAGTATATTTTCTTCTAAACTTTTTTGCTCGGGTACAAAACGTTGAACATATTTTTTTTTGTAAGTGAGTAAGCGGATGCAATTTCAACATTTTGTCAGTTGAATCAACTTCACTATTATGTACTATACCCATACTGAGTGTCAATAATAAAAAAAACTTAAAAATTCTTTCGCACTTATATTTGGATTAGACCTATTCTTGAACGTGGCGTATGTTTTTTTGGTAGGGTACCGGTAAGGTTAAGCCCGGTTTCATTTTTCCAGTGGTAAGAGCATACATTCCATACAATTTTAATACTATACTAACTTCTGGTTTCGTATCCAGCAGTATGGAAATGCTGAAAAACTTATCATATATTTAAAAAAGGTAACCCCGCCATTGCTGAATTTGAACCCATTAGTATAATAGCAACCATTCTTTCAAATTCATCCTACATTATCAAATATGAGAAAATAAATAGGTTCCTTAATAAATCTCAATAAGGGGTTCCTTCATAAATTTCAATAAGGGGTTCCGAATTTATAACACCATTATTGAAATTGATAAAAAAACAGGCAATTATTTTGCTTTCTCTTAACTTATCAAAAGCGTTTTAATTCTGTCAACCATTAATTACTTTGCCACAAACTAAGAACTCAATTCAATTTGGATGTATCTGCTGCTCTTCTTCTAAATAATTATTCGATTAATTTGAAGCAATTTGCTCGCATTAAAAAATTTATGTCGGATTGTTTAATTACCAAATTGTGGGTGCTAGTGGGTGCAAGAATCTTTATTGGGTCCACAAGGATCTCTATTTAGCCATTATATTCAATTTACATATGTTGATAATTTTTGACAATTGTATATTAGTGGATCCATTGTTCATATCAATAGATGTATAGCAAAAAAGAATGTATGCAATTTTGTTTTGCTCTAAAATAATATCCTAAGATGAAATAATATCAAAATCACAAGTAATGATTTCGAATATATATCGCGTAGTATATATAAATACATCATATTAGCTTAAAATTAAAATGGATGACGCAATTATTCAATATTTTAAGAAGGCTAGAAATCTATGAGTGATCTACAATAATAATTTAACTTATCAAAACCGCATTAATTCCTATCTCCAATAGTATTTGATTACCTTGGAATCATCATTAATACATAATAATTGATATAATCATATAATGCGTTCAATGGAAGATTCAATAGTGAATATCCTGTCAAATCACCGTTAATTTTTTTTATTTCGAACCATTAAAACATAAATTAACATCTGTAAAAATTGCTTCAAAATGTTCAATTGAACAACTATTGTACTCTTCTGTGTTTGTGTGTGGGTGAATAAACAGCAGTACTGAATCTTGCACTGCAATAATGAACAATATACCAAAGGTAAACAAACATGTACTGCGATTGTTTTGTTATACAAAATGATGAAGTCTAAGTTAGACAATATATTTGTTTTAGGGGTCTCAAATGTATAACTTCATCCCTTATCTTTCCTTGGACATCGTTGTTTAGTAGAATTTCCATTCTCCCTGTGGTATATATTCATCGTAGGTGTTGGCGCAGGCTTAGTAGACATCAACGCACTATTACATCCTTTTAAACAGTTCCAACGAAAAGCAAGAGGACCATGTTGGCTAGGTTTAAATAATAAGCTGTAATAAAACGTGATAATATACCAAAACGTTACAGGATAATATGCGCGTAATGGAAATTCCAAGTCTTACATTGTTCTCCGTATATAAACTTATCAAACATCTTGAAGGAATCTTTTAAAATTGTCATAAAAATTGTCATAATTTCTAAACGTTAATTCCATTTTTTTTGTTCAATTTTAATCAAAGGGTTGAACTAATTTACCAAAAGTAGCCATTGAAGTAAAAATGTGTATTCTATGTTCAGTTATGTAACAACCCCTTTTCCAACGATTTTATTCTATTTTTAATCCCATATCTTAAATAAATACATAATTTTTATATTCCATATTTTTTCTACTCCTCTTTGATTATCACAGTAAGTTGCCATTAATTTTTTTACAAATTTAAAATTAAAATTTTTAATTTTTTAAAATATCCACCCATTTTGATTACAAAAAAAGGAAACAAAATAAAAAAAAATGTCAGAGCGTCGATGCTTCTTAATTGGATATTCTTTGAATGCTACTCATAGTTAACCAGTTTCTAGAAACTATTGTTGTCCATCATAATAATGACAAGATGTCAGCAGATAAAAATTGCGGTTAGTAATTTAAAAATTAAGATTTTTTTTATTTTTTTGTTTTTTTGTTAAATCTCACAGACAAGATTTTCAAATCGTTTTTTTTTTTTATTATTCTTATTGTTTGCTTTAATTTTAAATTAAGAGGTAATATTTTTTTTTTGCTTGCAATTGGCAGGAATAAATCTTAATCCAATTTTCAAGTTTTCAATATATTATTTAGATTTTAATTTATTCTGACATTTGTCAAATTGTGTTCTTATGTAGAAAATTTTAAAATGTTTTTGTGGTCGGATTTTCAGTTTGAGAATAAAAGGATTTATTTTTTTTGTTACTATTAACTAATAAGGGTTTATAGAAAAGTTAACTATAGATATTTATAATAAAGATTTTGGTGATGTTGGTTGATTGAATTTAATTTAATTTGAATTGTTTAAAGTATTTATATAAGAACTGGTTCAATTGATTGTCAAAAGAAAGATTAAAGGTCGTAGTATAGTTAAAAAGCTGATGTCTTGGCTAAGAAATGTTAGAAACACATCATCATTACCTTTATATTTCATTTGTGAGGCTTAATATGAATAAAAGCTACTTCCGTCATCTCCTATAACTGCTAACAGTTCCTATAACAATCTTTGTTGAATTATATCAAGTGAACCGGCTTAAAAACGCTTAAAAAAATAATATAATAAAGCCACTTAGTCAGACACCATGATAATTTATCGGTATAGTAAAATCATCTCAGTATCGGGTTGAAGAAACTGTACAGTAGAAGCCAAAGATAGAGTAGTGAAAAAAAAGGGTAAACCAAGTGAGCAATAAATATTATTATTAGAGGCAAGGGTAGATGTTTATCAATAACATTGAGCAAATTTAACCGAATCCTAAGCAAAAGCAAATATTTAGAATCCCAAGACAAAAGAAGAATGTCACAAAGAAACAAAAGCGAAATGAGTGTTAATATTGTTGTAGAGTGATTGCATGGAGAATAGTAGATGTGAAAAGATGTCAAGTAAATTGATCAGATTTGACATAAACCTAATCAAAATAAAATATTTAAAACTTTATCACTCGATTGAGTTTTACATAAATTATTTAGCTCATTGGGAAGATTAACCAGTACTCTTTGCCATACACTCTGATTATTCACTTCTTTATAGCCATTGCTGAACTTTATTTATGTTGTATTGCAGCGAATCTCTGTAGCATGTATTGGATTATTATGCGATGCCAATATGGGTTTATTATCAGCGAAAGTGACGGTTGATTGTCTCATAAGTATAAAGCAGGACCTATGACGCTGCCCTGTGGTACGCTTGACATAATTGCATTGCCTTATGTGTAGGAACTTTGATGCTTCACTAAAAGTGCCTTTCGATGATGTATGGCCGCAGTAATAAGTAATAGTTCTGTGGAAGAAATTGTTTGAGTTTGTACAGCAGTCCTTCATGCCTAACGTTATCTGCTTGACTAATATTACAAAAAAAAACTGCTGAACAATATTTATTTTGCTCTAGGCTTAACTTGATTATATTTACTATTTAGTGTGTTTGCTCAATAGTTGCATGTTCATTTCTGAAGCCGAATTTATGCTCTGGAACTATTTTGCTTTCTTCCAAAATCGGCTTTAATTTTTCCAAGAATAGTCTTTCAAATAGTTTAGATGGACACGGCAGTAGACTAATCGATCTGTATTAAGACGTAATTCATTCACTCGGCTTGCCTGGTTTTGTTATCAGGATTATTTAAACAATTTTCCTCTGGACTTAACAGCATTCTTGATGTAAATTAATTATTTTTTTAACCTTCTTCCGGCAGTTTTTCCAATATTCTACCACTAATAACATCATAACCTGGGGTTTTTTTTTGTTTTGTTGTTATTTCTAATCATTTTGGTGATTTCTGCCATTGTAAAACTCTTAACTAGTAGGTTGATTTGAAGTGGAGTGCTGAGAAAGTTATATATTTTTGTATCTACGTTTGTGCTTTACGAAGGAAATGGTTTAAATGCTTTTTTAAGGTATGCTGCGAATGCAACTGGTTTTTCTTGGTTACTATACGTGCCTGTTTTAGTTTGTTGGTAGTTTTCCACAATCAATAATCTGTGGCCTCGGTTGGTGTTAGGCTTTGAAAATATATTCTTGGATAGCTTCATTGCAAATTTGATGCGGTATAGTCTGCTCCTCCTCTCTATCTCTCTCTATACAATTTATGGAAATTTTTTGAGGGTAGTTTGCTCAAATCGAAATAAATTACTGCGAACGTGTCTTAAGTATAATATGACAGTTGGTCACTATTACTATATTGTTTGCGAATTATATTTGGCTTTTAACTTACTTTGTTATACACGACTGATATCTAGTATTTCAATAAAAGTTATGTCTAATTTCATATCATAGTGTAAAATCACAGACTAAATATAACAATCCTATTTTTCTGTTGTGTAACATATTTTTATATTTGTCATGTTGTCTAGCAATAACTTCTATTGTATTAAAGTTAATAGCACTGATTAATAAATTTGTTCTTTTGCCGCTGAGATTGCTAGGATTATTTTATTATATATAGCAATCCTGTAATTTGTTTTGTAATTAAGTGTAGTTAGGGGAACTGTGCTACTTATATATTATATTGGACAATAAACAACTACACTTGAAACAGTAAAATTTGTTTTGATAATAACATAGGTGTACCGTGTAGGTAATGTAAATTTTAAAGTATGAATAACAGTGCCGTCGGTAAAATTATTTTTGAAATTTTAAGAAATACCGTCGGTGAATCAAAATAATTTATTTTAATGCAAACATTTTTGATTTTTTATTATAGTGTACACTATTATTTTAATTACTAATGTGAGGGTTACGTTTACGTGACTTTAAGTTAACGTTACGCTTATTTACACATGTTCATTAATGGTTTTTAATGTTTGGTTTAATAAAAAAAACTCATTAAAAAATATTTTTTTTATACCATTAACGTTTTTAAATTTAAAAATTAATTTGTTAAGATAATAAAAAAAATTCAACGACTTAGCTTAGCAAGGTCTATAAATTACGTGCTTTTTTGTCAACAATTTGTGTACATTTGTATTAATGTCTTTGCACATCGGCGTATCGGACTTATAAACTTCATATGAATGCTCCTTTATTAAGTTTGTTGTCACAAAAGCCACATCTTTTTCTTTTCGTCAATTTATTTTGTTCACCGGTACCAGACAGCTATTTGAACCTTAGCTCTGGAGGTCCTGGAAAAAAACATACGTTAAGGGTAGACATGCTGCATTTTTAGAAGTCTTTTTTTCTTTCCTAACTGAATTTTTCTAAACGAAAAAGACAATAATTTATAACAAATGTGACCTTTATGGTTTATTCAAATCTAAAAATCTAAAACGTTGGAAGGTCTAGTGCTAGTCCATTGATTTGACACTTCATATTTGCTCGTTTATTCCAATGTTTTACCTTCCCATACTACAAGCGACTTTGTTCTTAACCTGCTGGTTATTAGAATGTTCGCCAAAGGGTCAGAGTGCTGGATTATGCTGGTTGCATATCTGCTTTTGCATTTTTCAAGTGTTCCATTAACTAAGGCGATAATCAAATGATTATGTAGATTGATATTTCTAATGTATCAAAGGGTCTGAGATATGGTACGTAAAATTGTTGATTGCATCCTTTGAACTGTTTTGATGTTACTATTCTCCATAACTGGCACCCATAGGACCAGATGGTTTCAGAATGGCTTTATATAGCAAAACTTTATATTCCAGATCTAGTGTGGAATTTTTCCCAATAAGCCAATAAATTTTAGATTTCAATTAGATTTAACTTATTTTCGTCTCAAGTGAGCCCAACATTTTTTTATAATAGAAATATTTATTTTAAATTATTTGATCTTGTCTATATTGCCACAAAAGAATATTAAATGAATAAATTCTAAATCTTTTTTTTTCTCAGCTCTCACTCGTTTATTCTATTGGTGGGTTCTATATGGGCTTATAATATTTATGTATAGAACATTGTTTCTAATAAAATTTTGTTTGATTTATTGAGTAGGTGTTTTTGAATGGTATTTAAAACCACGGACATATTTTCTTCAAAGTGTTATTACAAATATTCATAACTATTGTTAGACCGATGTCATAGACTTAACTTGAACCATCGCAAACTCTAGAAATTTCTAGAAATAACATTTTACATCTATATTAAATTTACATTTAATTCACTCCCCCGTGGAACACGAAAGGCAACATATGTCATCTCTATACCATAGAAATCCCTATATGACAGAAAACAAGCAATGAAACTTCGTTTAAAAGCTTAACATCCCGAATGGGGAACCAAATTCCATCTTATGTGTTCCCAAAACATGATAAATTCTATATTTGATGACCTAAATAAGTTCAAGATGAACATTAACACCTTCATTCGTAATTGTCCTTCTCCTCTCCAACCTTCGTCGTCCTTTTCTAATTTTGCTTTCCTACCCTAGCCAAACGTACCAATCGGTATAAAAGGTTTTGGCTATGTATAAATAAAATCAAAATGTAAATTTCATTAATATTTTTTTCTTATTTTA
This sequence comes from Argyra leucocephala, assembly GCA_963942445.1. Taxonomy (NCBI): domain Eukaryota; kingdom Metazoa; phylum Arthropoda; class Insecta; order Diptera; family Dolichopodidae; genus Argyra; species Argyra leucocephala. The sequence continues at coordinate 25,965,932 of OZ012680.1, forward strand.
ATAAACACGATTTCGGTAGATCGCTCTTAATACATATCCCTCGCCATCAAAGTAGATTATGATATCTTTGTCTTTTTTTGTTCAGATATTATCCTTGTGTAATTCGTTTTCCATTGCTACAGGGCATGCTCCAAAGCACCGATCATGTAGTAGACTATGCTTCGAACTTTTTAAGAGCTTGTAGATATTGAAACCACATATTTTTACATGTTAAATATCATCCTCAAATTTATTTAAACATTAAATATTTTATTTCAGTTGTAGATTTGTAAATTTAGTTTGTTTTGCTTTTATTTTTGAAATTTTGTTAGTTTTAGTATTGTTACCATATTCTATACACTTACAAATTGTACATGGAATATAGTAAATAAATAAATAAACTTTTCATCTTATTTGAATTTTATTTATATTATAATTAAATTCCATTTATAATCCATGACTTTTGATATGTGAAATGTTAATGAGTATTAGAGACTTAGTAACATCTTAATATTGCCAAAACAAAGTACTGTACTCCAAAATGGTTTTGGGTTAAATAAAAAAAATTTTACTAACTACTGACTTCTATATTATTGTAATATATATCACTGACCCTATACATATTAAATGTATATAACCAGCCAGTAGAACAGTCTCAAATTTTGGAAAAGCAGTAAGGTTGTATATCCAATTATTTTGGCCATAACAAAGCAAAAATATTTTCTAAAATTCCAACAACAACCGACCAACTATTTACAATATAAATAAAACAGTTATGTTGCAGGAAATCCATCAAAATGTGATTAAAAATTCAAATTGTAAATTTCTAGTTAATACTTATAGTTAAGGTACTTAAACGATTACACAGTACGGTAATTTTTTTTTTCATTCGTAACATTTTAAATAAATTAAAAAAAAAAGAAAAAAAATTGTTCTGCATTCCAACCAAGTTAAAAAAAATTATTTTTTTTTATCACTTTAAAGTTATTTCATAAAATGTTTTACGATTGTTTAACTAACATTCAAAACGATTGAATGTCATCTACCACGCACTTTTTTTTTCTGTTGATTTTATTTAAATAATATCGAACGTTCAACATTCTCTTGTTTCAAAATGAAAAGTAAAACAAAAAAAAAAAAATAACTTCAAATAAAAATAAAAAAAATTGAAAACGAAAGGAAAACAATAATGTTGGGTTGGTCAACTCAAAGGTACTTGTTGCTTATCGGTATTCGAGTGCCGAATGTCCTTTAAATATTGGTGTATTGTGTAATTTTTTTTAATTAACCCTTTAAGATGTCTTTTTTTTTTGTTAAAGGTTTTTTAAAGGCTTTTGATATTGACCCGATCTGTTTAATAATATACAGCATATATAAGTAGTTATGGCAAAAAGAAAAGTTATAATGTTGCTAGAAATAAATCCAAATATATCATCAATCAGCAAAAGTTAATGCAAAACCGCCGGCTAAGGCAAAAAATTTTAAACCAGTCCAACAATATTAGGAGCTTCTGTTCCTTTGCTAAAAATGTTAATCACATGATATAATGATGATTGATGATGATGTAATCGTAGTGGACCGAACTGGTAAAGCCAACTTGTTTGCAAAAATCTTTTCATTTAACTCGTCACTTCCTCATTCAGTTCTTATCTCACCAACAATTCCTCAACAAAATTTTTCATTCATGGAAAAATCTACTCCAAAAAAAGAGTTGTAGTGACAAAGTTAGATGCAAACAAACCTACTGTGTCTGATTCCCGCTATGGTACTCAAAAAGCTGCCTTAACCATTTCGAAATCTCTGCGTAACTTATACCATCTATCATTTTCGACTGGTCAATATCCCAGCCAATGGAAAGTTGCATACGTTCATCTAATTCCCAAAAAAAGTGAAAAAAGCGATCCAACAAACTACAGACCTATATAGCTATCATTTCGATTGTGTCCAAAGTCATCGAAAGTATAATTAATGAGAAACGTTTAAAAAATATTGAAAGCAAGGGTATATTATCTGAGAGACAATTATGTTTTTAGACAGCACCAAATCAACCGGATTAATGATTTAATAAAATTTAGTGACTGGGGCAAAAAAATACAGAGTTGAGCTTAACTCGTCTAAAACTCAAAATTGTATAGTTTCAGGAAAACTGGTAAAATTATAACCAAATGTCTCTTTCTAAGGTTTTACTTTACAAAACTGAGATAGCTTAAACATTTTAAGTATGCACGTGAATCAAAAAATGACTTGGAACAATCATCGCAACATCACGAAAGGATTATCAAAATGTTTGGGACACTTGAGCTGATGTAAAACTCTCTTTTCACCTTCCGAACTTATTAATTTTTATTAATTTATACGACCTAGAGTGAAATACAATTCACACATTTGGCCTAGTTCTTCCCTTTCCGCTTTAGGCTACCTTAACCGTATTAATAACAGAATTCTGGCGGAAACAGAAATTTGCTACAATCAAAGTTAATATCATCAAGAAAAGCTAAATCTACAACAAAAGTTTAATATGACCCATACTGAAGCATGAATGCGAGGTTTAGATCATGAATGACAATAATGTACGTATATTTGAAAGAAAAATTCGACTAAAAATACTGGGTTCAAAAGCATTGCAGAATGCAAATTATATAATTAGAAATAATAGCAGGATTAATAAAATAATTAAGAATGAAGACATTGTACGGTTTGCAAAGACCCAAAGACTAAGATATTACGTAATTAGAATGCATAAAACTCGAATACATACAGTAGTATACATACAATAATCGTGGTAGAGAAAAGCCAAGAAGCAGATGGGAAAACAATGTTCAAAATGATGCCCAAAATCAATAAATTCCAAATTGGAAATAAGTTGCGCAAGATCGAGTTATTTGAGGAGTATTGTGATATGGCTAATCCAAAGCTGTAGTTCTATAAGAAGATGATAATTATGTATTAAGAAATAAAGTAACTATTAGAAACAAAAAATATAGCTATACTTTAAATGTTAATATTTGAAATTTTTTGATTCAAATCTTTGTAATGAGTGTTGTCGGTAGACTAATAATTGTCATTTTCCTTTTGGGGGGCCCAGTTACCCAAAACTATTGTCTAAAAAAAATTTTAGTAATATTATTTTTTATTTTTTATATTTATTGTGCTGCAAATCCTTTATTGTCTTTCAACTGCGGCATAGGGCAGGAATAAATCAGAAGAAGAAGCTATATTTTGTTATTACGAGTATAGATATTGTGATCTATATGGATGTTGCTCGGTATCCTCAATTAGAGTTAACATTAAATTACAACCTGGGTAGCGCAGTTGGTATTTCACTTTCGTATCAATTGCAATGTACAAGATTGATAATGTACAAAAAAAATTACTTTATGGCTTTTTCGACCTGATGGTCCATCAGTAACCTTTGCCATGGACATGGATAAAATAAATGGTATAAAATGATTGGAAGAAATGAGAAAAATTACGAAAAATAATTTTGATCTGATGGTAACAACCTAAAATTGAAACTATTCTATTTAAGTAGTTTTATTTCCGATAAGCCGGAATTTGTAGAATATAAGTAAAAACTGGCAGTATCGTACTTAATAAAGCATTAAAAGGTAATTCCACCCGAGTTACTGTCAAGACAACGTCTCTACATTTAAAAAGCCCCCAAGCTAATTTTTGCTTCATTAAAAAAATATTTTTTTTTGTATGAAAAATGTTCGTAAATCTTCGTTTTTCCATACAAAAACAAATCTTTTTTTTACGAAGCAAAAATTAGTTTCGGGGCTTTTTAAATATGGAAGCGTTGGTCAAGAGCATAAAAAAAAATAAAAAACAAAACATGCGAGTTCTGCAATGATAATGTCCTGACACTTCCGATCTTCCGATCTTATAATATAATTAACAGTACATTACAAGATATCAAAAACCCGGAATAAAGATTACAATACCTGTGCACATATTTAAAAATATTTAAAGAAAATTGCAAAAATCTCCAAAAGACGACTTCAATTCAAAATTAAAAACTAAAAAGCAAAAAAATAAATAAAATAAAAAAAAATTATTTAAAAAAAAAACCCCAAACCAAAGATAAATTTAAAATAAAATAGTGTAATGTTCTCTCGTGCTAAAACATTTTTAACTTCTTGTTCACTAATTTAAAATCGAAAAAAGAACAACATACAAAAAAAAAATTAAATAAATTTCTGTATATTTGAACCAACACACATATAGGATCGCGCCTTCTTAACATTTCAAATATTCATTTTTTTTTCCCCATTTTTTTGTAAATTCTTCGTGTCGCAAAAACAAAAAAAAAAAAAAAAAAAAAAGTAATTGCAAAGCGCAAAACCAAATCGAGCCGATTTTGCCACACTTTGTAAAATACATTCTATACTTTTTTTTGTTTTTTGTTTTTTTTTTTTTTTATTTTTGAGAAATAAATTTACTCATAAAGTAACATTTTTAGCGTATCTTAAGATCTATACTGATACATCTTATTTGTTTTTTGTTTTTTATTGTTGTTCTGTTTTCTTTTTTCTTTTATATGTCTTTAAAGAGCCAAAAATTGTCCGTTGATGATACTCATGATGATAGTTATAATAGTGATGATGGTGTTAAATTTTTATTTTTATTTTTTTTTTTATATTTTTGCAACAAATAATAACAAAAATAAGAACAAGGTAATAAAATAAGAATAAGAATAAAGAAAAAAAAAATGTAACAGAATCGCTTAACATGGATTTGATTTCAATGTCCGTTTTGCGAGTTAACACTTCGTGCGACAATCATAAGGAATTTCAACACAAATGTTTGTTTTTGTTTTTTTTTTTTTTTTGCTTTTATTTTTGAATTTTTGAAATTGAAAATTTTGAATTAAAAACAAAAAAATAAATAAAATGAAAACGAAAATTGTTTTCAATTAAAGAAAATCTCTATGGAATATTTCTGAAAACTCCTTCTGGGCTTGAATTAATGAAATTATTTTATTTTTTATAGTTTTGCGATTATTTTAGAAATGTGCATTTTATTAGGATTTTTATGTTGAGTATATGAGTGCTCTCGTTTATTCAAAATATCTAATGTGTATTCAATTTTCGATTTACGATAAAATTCTATGCAGCAAACAGGAATATGGCGAAAAATAAGCCAAATTTGAAGGTAATTTACTGGTACAGAATTTGGTATTGGCAAGTAGTTTTTGAGATGCTATTCGCTGCTATTTAGAACAATATTCGAATCGAACATTTTTTTTTTTACTTCCTTTATTGTTTACAATCTGTATTTTAATTTCTATACATAAAAAAATATTTATGATGAAAATATGACTTGAAGTAGCCTATCCAGTGATAAGCTACACTCATTTACAAAATTTAATCTCTAGTTTATTTTACAGTTAATTTAGTTAATTATTATTCATTTTATATATTAAGTGGCTTGGCATTCTTCTTTTTTGTCTCCTTGTGTTTCGTGTAACAAATAGCAGTCGACCTAGGTTGTTTGGATGATCTTGCACTTTGCTTTTGTAGTTTTTTATGAATTTTTGTATTTCATCTTGCACTAAAGAAACTCTCAAGTCTTTTGTAATTAAGTCATTTGGAACGTAGCAGGGCGCGTTCACAATTTTCTGCAAAAATATGTTCTGGAATCTCTGAAGCACTTGAATATATTTTTTTTGCAGCTGTACCACCACAACTGTATTCCGTATGGCCATACAGATTTTAATAGCGAGTTTATATCTTGTTTTTTTTAGAGATAATTGTAATTTATTTCCTGCTAGCCAATACATATTTCTTAATTTTATTCCAAGCTGCTTTCGAGCATAAATAGTTTCAATATTCGAGCTTTACTTATTAATTAAATTATTTAACGCAATTTTTGTTTATGACAATTTTGTAAAAATCCTTGAGCCCATATGTAAAATTAAATTAAATACAACTATATATATATACATAAGTTGCAAAAGAGAAATAAAATATTCAAAATGTTAGAATGAGGTTATAATAAAACAGTTTTTTACGACTGATATTGCTGTCTTAATTCCAAGTAGCTAATGTTATCCCAATCCATTTTTCTTAAGGTGCTAACAACTGTTTTTAGCCACTATTCCAGTTGAAAAATTAAGTCTTTGACACTCTTTGGGTTATTCAGACTGGGTGAATAATTTTTTATAATTGAAAATTTCAGAAAATGCAGTTCGATTACAGCAGATATAGAATATTTTTTTTTATTTTAATTATTTACTAATCTCAAAGTTAGGCAAAGATGAAGAAGTGAAGAGTATAATTTCCAATACAATTCCCTCAAATATTTAAAAATCATGCAAGATTAGTTATTTACATATCTTCACAAATTTTACTACTAACTATTACTATACTTACTTACCATACGTACTTCACTGTTTACAGATTAGGGTAAGGGTAGTTTTTATTATTTACAGTAAAAATGGTAAAAAGCAGAATACATTTTTTTAATTTGCACTTCGCTAACATATTTTATTTTTTTAAAATTGTATTTTATTTATTTATTTATTGATTTATTTAACTCAAATCAGCCCAATCGCTCATACAGAGTATTTGTTATACAAATTAGAATTCAGTGCAATTAAAAACTAAATGAAAACAAAATATAGTATTAGAATTAGAATTAGACAAAATATAATAAAGCCAATCAGTATTTCAATTTTTTTTTGCAATTATTATGCTTAGACATATTACAATCACTTCTGTTAGACTTTGATTAAATTAATTAAATCTTCTTCTTACATATTATATAATTATATGTAAGGATTAGTGTAAATATTAATTAGTCGCAAAGCACTGATGAAGGAAGTAAGTTGCTTCCGAAATATCGATATTTGCAAAATAAATACAAATGATTAGTGAAAGGAAACTCGACTTTTATTCCATAAATCTAATTAAATCTTATTTTAAATTTATTTAGATTGTTTTAGGCTTTTAATGCATTGAGCATTATAATATTTAAAATCTAAATTATAAATTGCATCGGGTCACCATTTCATCTTTTTTTCGACGACATTATTCTCATATTTTGTGCATTTCTATATTTCCACATTCATGATATTCATTGTTGTAAGTTGCTGTAGTATTCGTATTAATAGTTTTTTGTAATAATCAAATAGGTATGTGTATAGTCAATTTACAGTTTTATAAGAATAATGATTTTGTGCTCAATATGTATTGCTTTTGAAGCTCTTTGTTTGGGTTCATATAAGTTTCTGAAGAATTTAGAGTTTATTTCACGCTTTATCAAAAGCATTTCCCCAGATTTAAATGGCATATGATATATTACAATGGGATTCGATGGCCTAGTAGTTTGAAGAGTCTGGCAATTCATCCGGTTTTTTTTTTACATTATTCGCTATTTTGTGTATTCCAGCTTAAGTTGTTATCTATAAATACCTAGATATTTGTATTGCTCTACAATTTGAATGTTTCAGTTACCAAAATGTATATTCAGTTCATCTGTTATTCTAGAATTAAACAGCATTTATTTGATTTTGTTGAAATTAATAATAAGCCGGTGCTTGTCCATCCACTCCGTTAATATTAGATTATTTTGATTTATTGAATTTTCCAGTTCCTTATATGTATTCTCATCATAAACAATTTCCAAAACATCCGCATAGATAAATGGAAATCCGCACGTAAATTAATATTTAGTAGTCCACTTATGTAACAGGCGTACGGAGTGGGCCCAAGAGAACTGCCCTGGATTACTCCGAAGTCAGGGTTTTCGATGTTTGACAATTAAGATTTAAACCAGATAAACTATTTTCCGCTGATCCCAAACTAATAAAAAAATCTTTATAAAATATTTATTTAAAATACTATACAATCCCTCTTTATGCAGATAATCAGTAAGTTGACTATTCACATAATTTTCACTAAATGTAGAGGAGATGAAGATAAGTCTGTAGTTATTATATCTTCTCTGGATTCTGGTATTTTTATAAATCGGTATAACTTTATTAATTTTCATACAATTTTTTTTAATATAAGACCAATTTTTCTGTGAATTACTAGCTCCATTAAAAAATTGTTTACTATCATCTCTGTTATTTTTTTTCCCTTTTCATAGTAGTAAATCTATTTAACTAGTATAACTATTTAATTTTAACATTCCCAGATTTACAATGCAGCTCAATTGAGCATTATTTAGGAACTATATAATACTTTATTGCTTAACGCACTAAGTGGGCGGCAGGAAAAAAGATCGTGCTCCAACCTATATAAGTTATTTTCTCTCTATTGCATTGCTACTACATTACAATATAATTTTTTGGCAGAAGAAGAACAGAAGTGGAATAGCCTTTGTGGTACTACGAAATAAGTTCGATTGAAATAACTTCGATAACGTAAAACTGAAATAATTTTGATCAAATTTTAGTTTTTTTTCCGACTTTATTTCTTTTTTAATTTGTTGAACTTATTTTATTATACCATGAACCGTATCATCACGAACCAGAAACGGTCCATGAACCGACTATCACATCAAGCACGAGTAGATATCAATAATATGGTGGGAGGCTTCACCGGATACGGCTTTATAAATAAACATACCAAGGCTCAACTCAAATGATTTATGCAGTGCCTGGAAAATCAGGATGAAGATAAGACATATCCTACACCTTCTTTGCACTTGCTGCGCAATGGTTTAGAGAACAAAACCCAACCTAGAAGTGTTATTTTATTGGACTCTCTAAGTTAACTTGCAGCTATAAAAATTAGGTGCCTCCATCGTTTTGTAAAAGAGCTCAAATTGATTTTAATGGGTAGAATCCGTGTGGGATTCGTTCTGTGTGGGATTTTTTTTCTTCATTAATTTATGCTTTCAAATCAAAATTAAATATAGGAAGTGGAAGTAATTAAAAAATATTTTTTCAACAATATCTTGTACGCCAGACGAAGCTACACTCATATCGAGAAAAGAAAATTCCAGTTTTTCTGGGAATAAAGACAGAACTATTATTTATTACGTGAAAATGCCGAAACTACTAAAATACATTAAATTTCTTTGCGAAAACACTTCTACATTATATTATTGATCTGGTAGATGACGTCTTAAGATGGATTAAGTCGCTCAGCCCCAAAATATTACAATTACCTTTTATAAGTAACTTTTTTTAGTTTATAAATAACTATTTTCAAATTATTCTATTGCAATCAATATAGAATCATATACTTCAATAGCTTTGCATTTTTGATATGATAGTGTGTGTGTGTTTAAAATTTACGTGTGCATACAAATATAAAAAAACAAAAAAAAATTTATAAATATTTAAAATTTATGAATGACATTTTTCTGATTCATTTTTGATTTTTTTTTTTTTTTTTTTTTCTGTTGTATTGCTGTTCATCGGTTTAGCGGCAAAATTATTTTCAATGAAATTTTAAACGACAACGACAAATCAGTTAAGTCTGGTCAATGACGTATAAAAGACAAAAGGATTATGTATGGATGTATTCAAAGTAAATAAATAATGTAACAAGGAAAATAAAAACACTGACTTTACTGTAATGTTCTCTTTAAGGTCTTTATATTTTTTATTTATATATTTTTTTTTTCAATCACCCACGATTGGAATAAGATAAATGGGTCGGGTTGTATTAAAATTAAAAACCAAAAAAAAAAAAAATTAAACAAATAAAAAAATTAAATTTTGTGATTTATTTAATACAAAATTTCACTTGTAAAGTTTTTCGCTTAAGTCTTTTGTTGTTTAAAATAATAATAATGAAAGGACATTATTTTTATTGTTGTCGTTTTGTTGTTATTGTTATTGTTGATATGTTATTGCTGTTTAAATTATTCTTATAGTTTCTATAATTATTTAATTTATGATAAATAAATACTGACCTTAAAGGAGAGAGTGTAGTCAAATTCAATATGGTGAATTTGTTGGTAGTTCTTGTTTCGTAACATTGCGCTTTGTATAACTAAAACTTGCCAAGACTAATTTATTATAGTTTCTAAATATATAAAATTTATATTTATTACATTTTATGGTTAACATAATATATTTGATTGATATTTTGTTGTTTTTGGTATGCTTAATTTAAAGGTTATTTCCTTGTCATGATAATATAGTATTTTTAACAATAGAAACTGACCTGATAGATTTTATCTCTACAACAACTTCTGCTGCATGAACTTCTATTCAATTAATCGATAAAGTGTGAGCTAACTTTATCAAATTAAAAAATTTTTTTTATAAGATTAGCTGAATACAGTAAATTGAAAATTTCAATCTGTTCAATAAATATGTTGGATGACATCAAATTGTTGTAATATTTTAACAACTGATGATACAAAATCAAACTGTTTTAAGAGAAAATTCAAACAAATTGGATGTAACTGATCAATTAAATACTCCGAATCATAGCAGAGATATGCCTTAAGTAATTTGATAAATATTAGATTGGTGGGCCCTCTAAATACCCAATTAAAAGTCCCCAAATACAAATTATCCAATTACAAAATACCCAAATATTGTATTGAATTTTCGATTTAAAATCCAGAGTCGGCAAGACATGTAATAAAATGGGAGAGCGCTACAAAATCCCAAATGACAGTACAAATATCAGTGTACCAAAACATATGTATGTATATATGTGATTCAGAATTTGAAGGGATTTTATAATTGACTACAAAATCTGGATTATACGCCATTAACAGAATATATATGTAAGACCTTTAATGCTTACATAATGCTTGGCTGGGATAGAAAAGTATTATGCCAATTAACTAATGTTTCGTTTATCATTAGAAAACACATTGGAAGGAGTAAGATTAAACGGTGTTCCAATTAATAATTTTCGTTCTGGTGATAATACGGTTCTTCTAGCAAACATAGACGAAGAACTACATCAATTTTTGAATTGGGTAGCGTCTAATTGCAACGGACAGGAACTAAAATGAAATGTGAAAAAAAGAAAAAAAAATACATGGTTGTAAGCAAAACAGGGATATTCAAATCGATTCTGGTTTGCCGACTGGAAGAAAATTGGAAAGAGTTGAAGGAATTGGACCTTTCGAAATAGATTAAAATTAGACTTGAAAGGCCGAGGGGTGTTCATAAAAGTGAAATGCATTCACGATTTAAACAATTAACTGACGGACAAGATTTGAGAGTTCTAAAAGTTTTTATATACCCGGACATTTTCGAAAGCCTCCGTGAAAAATTCCAGGATACCTTCGAAATGTGGTATTACAGAAGCAAGGTGAAATTAGTTGGAAGAAAAAAGAAACTAACAAACAAGTATTATTGGGGACAATAAAACACAAAGTAATTGTAAACATTATCAAATCCAAAAAACTTTAATATTTTGGACATAAAGTTCGGCATCCAGAGAAACATGAACTAATTAAAATTGTGGTGCGAGGTAAAATTGAATAAAATTGTTCAGATTCTGAAAGAAAAACGAAATCGCGGTTGACAAATCTATATTAATTGTTCAATAAAAGCATCAAATTTTTGCTTCGAGCTACCGCAGATAAAAACAAAACTGCGATTATGATATCTCACGTTCGTGATGGATAAAGCAAAGAAAGATTAAGATTAAATTATACCAAATTTAATTTCAAGTGTTCGTTCACTCCACGCACACAACCTTGTGCTGATTATTTATAGCTTAAGCCAATTTCATATTAAGTAGATTTAATTTTGGGCCACATCCGATCTGGAAAAGGATAAAACTATTTAACTGAATATTTACTGAAAAAATCAAATTAAATTAAATTAAATAAACTGTGCTGTTGGAAGGACTGCTTAAAGTGATAAAAACTATAATTTAGTAATATTTAAAGGATGTCGTCGTTAAAGGTAAAAAAAAAAATAAACTTCTAAAAATTAAAGTACCCGGACGACATTAAAAAAAAAATACCTAATAAATTTCCCAAAATAATTGCAGCTTGACATTCAATTTGACTTACAAATTTGTTTCTATCTACCCTATTCTCACCTATTCTATTATTTTTATATTACGATAGTTTCTTAACCATTTAATACATCTTTACATATATATATATATATATATATATTATCTAAATATTGTGTATATCTTAAACAACAAAGTAACTTTTCATTGAATCAATAAATCTTCTTAGTTATATTATGTTGTCGTAGGCTATGTTAATGCAACAACATAACAAGAAGTGTTGGCATTGCGTGAGGTTATCTCAAAAATTATTTTTTTTATTTGCTTTTTTTGTTGTTTTTCATTTTTTTCTTAGGAATTATCGCACCTCTTATTCTATGCCACCAAACATGATCATGATATTCTATTTAGAATTTTTTTTTTTTTTTTTTTATTTTTTTTATTAAATTGAAAATTGGGTACTATCTTATAGAGGAGAGAATTAAAAGAGCGGTCAAAATTAAGTATTTTTTTTTTTTTCTTAAAACAAGAAATTTTTCTTCTTTATCAAAAAAGAAATATTTTAAAGAAACTCATGAGTGTTAAAAATATTTTGTATATTATCACATCACTTGTTTTTTGACCATTATACCATGAAATATATCTTATATAATATACTTGAATTCTAATGTTACAGTGGTGGAATGAAATTGTAATAATAAAATGACAATATTGAAAATTTTTGTATTTTTAATGTTTATTTGACAGACAACTATGGTACCCATATCAGTGTACATATTTCCGTTCTGTTCGTGATACAGAGAGGAGTATGTTCTATTCGTTAAATAAGTCTCTATAAACTTTACAGAAGCTCAAATTCGTTTCTAGTGGAAGCTTATCTATCCACTAATAACGAAAGTGTTATTACTAGATAGGTAAATCTTTACCCTACAACCCTTCTACAATAGGTGATTGTATCAACTAGACTTTAAGTACGTTAATATCTATCTCATCTCATCTCATCTCATATCTAGCAAAGCTATCCGATATTTAATTTTCTTTTATATGCAATAACAAGAGGCTCAACTGATATCTACCGTGTTTTTCTTCTTACAGTTTCTGTAGTCCCACCCAACAGTTATTTATCATCAAGGGTGGGCTTGTGGAAAAATTATTTCAATGCATTTATGGCAGCATGTACCTATATAAATGTAGATAATAATAAATGCTTGGTTGAGACTTGTTCTTGTTTCAATATCAATTGTTGTGACTGAGGCTTGAAAATGATTGTTGTCAAATTTCCGAAATACTGATCATAGTCGTATTTCAATTTATCAAATATGAATTTGGAGTATTGTTGTAAAAATTCAAAAACTAGGATTGTTATTTGAGTGTTAATGTCTGCTTCATTCTCATCTTTGGACCTACGGCAATGGGGATTGAACGAAATACCTAGATTGGCAGCGTGGCTTCCTATTGGCCAATGAACCCATACTAATGGCTACTACTCTTGATACATCAGTACGTAATATTGCTTAACGCAATTAAGAAAGGTTTGGTTTTATTGATGTTATACGAGGGCCGTGTTTTCTATTTAGTCTATGCCACCTTTCATCCGCTCTGGTCAGAAAGTATGAATGGGTGCGCTCCTTGACAACTTTCATTGGAGAGTGAATATCTTCCTCAACGGGACTGTCAAGATTAGAAACTTGCCTTGCCAGTTTATCGGCTCTTTCATTCCCATTTATGTGAGCACGAACCCATAACAGAGAGATAAAAAAACTATCTTATCTAAGCTTCCAATTTCGTTCCGGCATTGTTCCACCAGCTTAGAGCAGATAGTGTCCACCACCAAAGCTTTGATGACTGTGGTGACTTTTTTTTTGTCGTATGAATACGATTAAGGGCTTTAAGCGCTTCCCTAATTGCAAGCAGCTCTGCTTGAAAGCCACTAGCGTATTTAGGGAGACCATAATTTTTTGATATTTTTAGATCGTCTGAGAAAATTCCTGCACCTACTACGCAGTTCATTTTCGATCCATCAGTGAAAATTACTATATCAGTTTCCCTTTTCTTCATGCCACAACCTTTTATGTATAATATGATCCGCTGTAATCACTCTACGTCAATTTAAATAAATTGAAAAAACTTAACGAAATGAAAAATTTGTTATTGCCAAGACTAATCCAAGAAATTGTTATACATATAACTACGATCTATGACTGACTGGTTATAATGAAGAAAATATAAATAGGCTTAAGTAGGCTCGCTTCCAACAATACCAAATGGTGTTGCAATCGTACATAGTATAAGTAATACGCAGTATAAAACAAAGTAGTGCTTAGTATAAAAAATTTGCTTTAGTGGGTTCGACAAGTGTCAAGCGACACGTTTTGCTCACCTCTTGGTATCGTTCAGTAATTTTACCTTCTATTTTTTTAAAACAAAAATATCTATGTATAACTCTAATTTTTCGTTTTCTTTTAATATACCTATAGCTCAAATGGAGCCTTGGTCTCATCTATATGCCTTCTTTATGATGATTCTCTAGACCTGACAGTTAATCTCTAATTTTTGATTCTTCGCAGTGAAGATATATTAGCTGTCCGGATTGAGCAAGCTCAAACTGGTAGATTTTTAAGGACTTTCTCATAGAGGACTTTTCTTTTAAACTCGGTTCTTAGACATGTATTTCAAATGTCCCGCGTATTTTAGTATGATAAATCTTATACACTTTGATATTTCTGGTTCTTTGTACCTTTATTTGGTAGATTATTTTTCAATAACTCCACAGTTGTTATACCTTATTCTCCTATATACCTTAAATTGCTAAATATGTAATTTAGTCCCGTGCGGAGCAAAGCGATAAATAAAAAATAAAAGAAGCAGTTCTAACTTTCTACATAGCCATTCAAATATTTTTCTTACATACTGTTGTTATTTAACTAAAAAAAAAAAAACAAACTAATAAAAAAAATTTAAAAGATAAAAAAAACCTACAGAATAATAATATAAAAACGTCTTGTAGTGGTCGAAGTGGTGAATATCAACCACATTGCATTAGTGCCAGTCTAGTATGTATGTATACATTTTTGTACTGGCAATTGGCATTATAATTACGATGATAAATGAGAAATTTTATTTTTATATTTTTTTATTGTTTTTATTTTCTTTGCACAATTTTTTCAATGTAGTCTCAATGTTGTAGCAATTTTAGACTAAGTTATCATTACTGTCATCTGACTGAATCATTCAAGAAATTAAGGAAGTTGAATTTCAATTGAATGATATGATAAATTAAAATGTAAATTTGTATGATATCCAGTCTGGGTGATATTTATAACCATTTTAATTTGAGAGAAGCAAAAAAAAAAAAAACCTATTAGTTAGAGTTTGTTATTAATTGAAATAATTTTGAGTTTTACTAATATTTTTCATCTGGTTTTGTTAATTCAAATTGTATAAATGAAATTGTTTTTTTATTACAATTAAACTACAAATTAAATGAAGATTTCGTTAATTTTTTAATTACATTTTTTTTTTCTTTTTTTTTTATTATTCTTAAAATAATAAAATTTTATAAAAACAAGATTATGTTGAGAGTGTAATTTGGTCATGTTTTCAAATATAATGAAAATGTGCATATTTAAGAAGGACCAAGTTCGTGGCAATAGTTTTCGTTAAATAAGTATAAATAAAAAATAATATGACTAAAAACAGTTCAAGAGACAGTTCTTAAGAAAAAGCTATATTTAATTGTCATCTATAGTCTGGCTACTTCCTTTCAAACTGAAAATTTCCTGTCAAACAGTTCAATACAAGTTGTATTGAATAGTTTTATTCTCGAAAATTATTGTATTGGATAGTTTTATTCTCCAGCCTACAGTACCTAGATAAGGTACAAAAGCGATTCATCAAACTTATCAATGATGGATATTTTATACAACATTCAACATCAGTAAGTCATCGCCGTACTCTGTTTTATAAGTATCTGTTGGGTAATTGCTCTGACGAAATTAAAAATATTATGCCCAAAATACAACTATTCCATTTTTTATTAATGTTTTCTATCCTTCTTTTCCTTCGTATTAATATTGCTTAAGTTCTGCGATGGCAGTTAGAGTGTTTACAATCTTATTACATATTACAATAAATTATTACTACACTTAAACAGTACTTAAAAAGCAAGACCCGTGTGGGTTTACAGGAATAAATATTTCTGCTTCCCTATGTTTTTATTTTATCCCATTAAATCGTGGGGTTTTCAGCCTTTTCAGCCTTCCTATATCTTCTTCGTTCTTCTCTATCGTTCTATTTCAATCACCTTTGAATTGATGTGTTGAACCAATCTATATTCGTGCTTCAGAGAATGGTTCATAATAAAACTTCATTGATTGTTTTTACCTTGAGATAGTGGTTGTGGCCATTAGAGACCGTTTCATCTGCAAATACAACCGTGCCAATATTTGGTTGGTGTTGTTAGAATATCGGGAGTATATAGCAAGTATAAGATAGGTTCTAAGACGTTACTTTGAGGAACACCTGCTAAGATTGGATAAAAATTTGATGTTGCTTCTTCGTTCGCTACTCAAAATTTCTTGTTGGATATGTATGACTCCTGTAATTTACATTAGTTGCCTGAAAGGATATTGTACATTTTGTGCATGAGGCCTTCATGCACAAAATTCATCAAGAAATACCCCCGTACAATATTTTTTTTCCTCGAAAGTGCGCTCTATCATAGTGACGACACAATGTACCTGGTGTACAGTTCAATGTTTTTCTCTGAATCCATATTGAATATGGTAAATTTACAAACGGTCGAAGGCGTTTCTCGAACAAGATAAAGATGGTAGTAGCGATATGGGACGATATGATGCTACTTCGTTTGCTGAATTTACTTGTTTGAGTAATTATCTGCGCCACTCTAAAGTACTCTGGTACATATTGCAGCTTAGTACATGCAGTGAATAAGTATTTTAGTATAATGATGGCTTCCGCTTCAAAATTGATTAGAAATCTAAAACAAAAAAAATAATTTAATATCACAATCAATTTTGTATTTTTTAATAAATTAGTGTCAGTGAACCTTAAAGCTTTTTTTTTTACTCATCGGAATAAAAATAAGAACAATAAAATTAACTTCCTTCCCAGACTCACAAACAATACTAAAAATAAAAACAAATTAATTTCCCTATAATAAAAAAATAAATGCAAAAGAAATTGTAATTTTGTTTTTGTTATTATTTTTTATAATTTTTATTGTCTTTCATAAAATTCATTGAAATTGAATTGATTTTTTATTTCAATTTTTATTTGTTTTTTAACAGAAGAACTTTTTTAAGATATTTGAAATTTTTTATTATTTTTAACCTTTAATGATGCTAAATACAATATAAAACAGGACTCATAAAATATTGTATTTGCACACACACACACACATACATATTATTATTATAACTTACTTATTATAGCACTATAAAAAAAAAAAATTTAAATGTGATGGCTATAATAAATTTGTTATTTTTGCTACTCAATCAACAGGATAAGATGAGATTATGGTTTTTTGAATTTTAAAGACCTCCAGCATACATTACACATTCAAAAACAAAAGACAAAATATAAATAAATAAATAAAAAAATATTATATACGAGTAGGTATGAAATTTTGTATTATTATTTTTGCAGTTGATTTCAGCCATTTAACACGATTTTCGAATTAGCTGCTGAAATAAAACCAAATGGATTTTTTTGGATGAATGTCCAAGAACTGATCATGATGACAATGATGTTGATGATTGTATAATTATTATTGTTGAACAGTAAAAGTTTTTTGTCAATTTTTTTTTTTTACAAACAAGGTGAGTAAATAAAGTTTTTTAGATGGTTGTAGAAGTTAAGAGTAAATTTAAGAATTTTTGCTAGAACATATTTTGGGGTTATTTATCCACTACTGGATATTAGCAATATCATCTTTCTTGCTGTCAATTATATTTCAAAAATTGTGCCTATCTGATGCTGAGTTTATTATTTTTTTCCAATGTTTGTCACACCAGTCTAATTATATATTACCAAAGAACATATAATAATAAGAAGTCGCATCTGGATACTTTTAAATTTTTTCGAATTATTTAAATAAAAATTGAAGAGCGTAAAAAAAGTATAATTTTGTAAACAAAAACAAAAACATAAAAAAAAAAAAAAAAATTCAGTAACCAACGATTAACCATTCATGTAGATATATTTTTATATTTTGTCAAATCAAAGGTTCAAAATAAAAAATACAAAAAAAATTAAACACATACGTAAAGTAGGCATATTTTTTAATTTTTAGCAAAGAAATTTTTTGATTTTGCTAATTTTGTCTGTTTTTATTTATCAAACATGTATAATAAATATATATTTATATTATGTATTTAAGTATATCTCCTTACAAACAAACAATATATCAAAAATGTATAGTTGCCTGTTTTATTTCTTCAAAAAATAAAAAAATACCAAAATTTAATTAAATAAACAAAATGGTATTCGGTAAACAGTTCATGATTTGTAATGCATTACCTAATAAATTTTAAACTTATTTCAATACATATTAGATATTATTATTTAGGTATGTAGCTATGTATATTCATATCAGTGTATACTATAAAATATAATATTATTTCATAGAAAGATGGAAAAATAGAAAAAAATAAAAATTATAATTTTGTTTTCGCTGCACCCCTTTTTGTCTTCTTTTATGTGTGGCTTTAATATGTGAACACATTTTATAAAAAATTTTCTTAAAAAATTTATATGAGATGAGATTTCTTACTATTTATATATTCTTTGATACTACGAAACCATGCGACATTGGATTTTTCTCAACACCTCTTGTATCTTTAACTGTTTGTCTGCACTGTATAAGATTAAGAATATTGTATTTTTGCTCAACAGATGTCAGAAACATTAATATTTTTGGATTTTTCAGTAAGTTCCGGTGTTGTCTCTTTTTAGAGCTTCCTTGTTTGAAATATGATTCATTCATCATATTTTTACTTGATGCTGAGATCAAAGTCAAATGAAGTATTTACATACTATCCTTGCCTTACTAACTTCCAGTATTCATATTTCTATTCTATCTAGATGAACAGACCGTACGTGTTACACCCTACCTACTTATACTTAAATTTTTTGTAAGTATAAATCTGAGAAAAAACTGAAGTGACCAGTAAATGGATTTCATTTGAGCCCAGATTTCAGTTGAAGATCTCCTTTCAAATTATGTGACTTTTACTGCAATGAAAGAAGCTGATAAATTTGTATTAATAGAAAAATACTTAATTCAATTCATGACAAAACAGACTTTTTGTATGAGTGAAGAATATAAAAAAATAATTGGTTAAATTTTTGCAGAGAATATAATAAGTCAAGACAAGTTAAAGAAGTCCTCGAGTATAGAAATCGAAATAAATTGGAAACTATAATAAAATTAAGTAAAAATAAGCTTAACTCACTAGTGGACAATGGTGGCAATAAGTATAACAACTAGCAAGCTATATCGTCGGCTGAGTCTCAAAGGCTCCATAAACCATTTTCACTTTTTTCGACTTAGAAACAGGTTCTTAGGTTTTGTGACACGCTCTTTCTTTTGGCCCGAACCGTTTTTCGCTATGTTTTACCGTTTCGGAGATATTTAGTTCTGGATTGACCCATATCAACCTTAGAAATTCTTTGTTCATTATTTTGTTCATTATTTGCCAATTTTTTGGAGTTTTTGTATGAAGTTTGACGTCAAAATTGGCTTATTTCTGAAATGCCCCATATCCATATGCCTGACTTACAAATGATATCAAAAATTTGTTTGCTTACTTGCCAACAAATGATCTAAACTATCTAAAAGCATTATTAAAAATAAAATAATTGTGATTGAAAACGTACACTTTTATTATGGACTTATTAATAGTACTGTTGGGGTTCCTAAGTTTGCCATTTCTACCTCAATCTTATAAAAAATTTATATTAGGGAATTTTCATTGAAGCGGGAACGAAATCCATATTAAAAAAAAGCTTTTTCTAAAATAGGTGATAATCATCAAAATAATACAAAATATGAATGGGTCTTGTTCAACCTGAATAGAGCGCTGTTGTAATAAATTTCTTTAGGTGTAATAAATTACATCGATAGTTTTCCCCAAAGACGAAAATGAAATTTCAAAAATATTGAGTTACTTTAAGCTGGAGTACTGTGATTGAAATTGTATAAAGCTAAGTTGAAATTAGATTGACATTAGATTTCCTTCAAAAGCAATCTGATTTTCTAAAGTAAATCAGTATGGAGATAGTTTGGTTGAATATCAGAATATGTTCTAAGACAGTTGGAAAATATAATATCATGAAGTAGAACAAAATCAGTGTCTTTTAATTGATTGTAAATCCTATATGAAATAGATCAACACCCTGTACGTATATGTAAAAACAACTAATGGTAAGCAAATTTTTAGCTTTTTCTACTTGAATTTAAGAAAAATCTCTTCCCATCTTATATTAAAACTGTTCTCATTATTTATTTTAGTTGAATTTAAATTGAAAACATTTCTTTTTTTTTTCTTTTTTTGATATTATGTTTTTGTTTTTTACCCCCCAAGATTATGGTGTGAGGAAAAAAGAATCGAACAACGAACTTTTTATTAAAATTAAATAAAAATCCTCTTTTCTGTGACTTTGTTTTTTTTTTGTTTATTTTTGTTTTTGTAACTTAGGTGGTTGAATGTTGATGGGTAACAAATTAATACAAGAGTTCTGTTGACTAGGCTAATAAAGAAGTTAAGAAAAAAAAAACAAAAACAAAATAACCTATAATGAAAATTTTCTTGTTTTTTTTTTATTCGTCTTACGATCATGACTATATCAAAAAGGATTAAAAATTTTTATATTGCAAAGATGAATTGGTTTTTAAACAGATTGACACTGTTATGTTTATATTTAAATACAAGAAGAAGTAAAAAAAAAATCGGTATTTGGGGATTTGCAAAAGACACAGAGAGAGAGAGAGAGTGAAAGATCAGAGAAAAAATATCTTAATTTAAGTAATTTAATGTTTGAAATTGTAATGACCATCGACTCGATTTAAATTGAAAAAGTGAGAAATTAAAAGCTTAGAATTTTTTATTTTGAATTTATTATTCATTTAGAATGTATAATGGTCCGTATATATAAAATAGGATCAAAATGGATTAAAGTCAGAGGTGGTAGATGATAAAGTCACTTATTTTGAAATTCATCATAATTGCATGAACGTTTATTCTTTGCCAAGTCAAAAATATTTTTTATACGAATGTAAATGAACTTAATGTGAAAATAAATTTCATCGGCATGTTTGAGATAATTTCGGGAATTTCACTGGTAAACTTAAAAGGAAGATATAGTGATAAACACATGTCCCTCATTGAAATAGATTAATCCCACCGCAAAAATATTAATGTCCAGTAGTATATTTCACTTTTTTAATTCGCCTAGCTATCTGCTTCTAATTAGCTTACCTTACGAAAGAATTTTTCAATAAATTCTTCATATATATTTGAATTGTATATTTAATGAGTATACATCCTAATACGTCCAATCTTAATTGAAATTGGGTCGATCATCTATGTTTGGTAAATAAAAATTATTAGCAAAGTATATATGCCTCTCTTAGAAAACAGTTGGTTTGGTAGGTCACATTTTTATAGCTGAGACAAAATAAGCATAATGACAGGTGAGAATTTATACACCACCAATACAGTTGTCCCTTTAAATTAACACATGCCAGTAAACACTTGGGATCGTATTAATAATAATAATAATATAAATATAATTGTAAATGCCAACCGATACTGACTACTCAGATCAGATGATCCCAGAATATAAACACATATTGTAAAATTGGTAAATATACCAGATATTCAAAACAGAATAAAACAAATTGTATACACATCTACTAGCCTATACACATCTTTTAGTTCTTAAGATTTTATGTTAATGAATTTAATGTATTTATTTTTAAATTTTTAAATGATTTATAATATTTTGTTTAACTTTATATTTAAGTAAATATTTTTGTAACTGCTTGATTTAAGCTTGAAATAAATAAATAAATAAATAAATATGTACTGGTATCAGAACTATTATTTTCTCCTCAAATCGATGGATTTAAAATTTATGCTTTAAAATAATCAAAGATTTTTATTTAAGTTGTCTTTGTTAATTGATTTTTCTTCATTAACGTATTAACAGTTCAGATTAGGTATCCACGTCTCTTACACATATCATTCTTCCAATTTTCACAACACAAAGAGAGCATCCCCAGTTGGAAAATCCTAGTAGGAAGTCTATATTGTGTGTGCAGAGTCTTCCTAGTGTCTTTCTCACTTGTTACTTACCTTAATTTTTATCTTTGTGTACTTAAGATTAGACTTTCGTCGCCTACACATCGATAAAACCCAATTATCTCAATACAAATATCTCATTCCCTAGTTGGATCATACTAACTTTCAATAGCAAACAGGTGTGCGTATCTTGACAGGGATAATAACAGAATCGGGCCTAATAAAGAAACACCTTTATAAAATGGGTCTAACCGAAAAAACTTATGTAAGACTTAAGAAGAGCATAAAAGGGCTGACTCATACCAGAATTCGTCACTTGGAAACAGCGTTTTCCGAATAATTCGAGCTATCCAGCATACCATTCAAGAATATCCTGAGCGTGATCACACAATCAAATATCCTTAAGGAGTCTAAATAGAACTAACAAACACGGGTAATCACAATAAAACCACTTTTGGGTGCGGTAATGCGGTGCGAGGACACATTCCCTCCCCAAATTACCCAACCTAACAATATAAATTCTTCAAAGCCAGTTAGAGTCTTGCTCCCATCATTTTGGGCCTAATTAAATAAAAAAAGTAATTCTTATTAGAGACAGCAGACTACCTCTTCAACATTTCCGGGTCTTTCTAACTTGTCATTTATTTTAATTTTTCCTCTTATCGTCATCGTATTGTCGCATTGTTTCCTCTCATTGGTATTCTGTCTTTTGGCATATGTGCAAACATGATTATGGTCACTTCAAATTCCGAAATTTTATTACTATATAGCAGCTGGGGCCACACTTTTCTTGATGAAGTACAACCAAATCTGAAAATTAGAATGCACGATCGACTAGAAATTAAAGGAAATTTTTCGAAATATTTATAATTTATTCAGTTCATAATCATAAATAGTAAATAATAATTTTTAATAAGAGTTTAATATTTGTCTTTAGATGATGACACATGACATTGCATGTTGTCAGCAAGCTGGTGGCGATGGCCCGTAACTGGTCACTGCTAAGTGTAGACAAATTTTTAAATGTTCATCTGTATCGGTATTTCAATTTTATTATTTTTATATGAGAAAATGTCGATTCACATAGATCTGTGGAACCAAAGTACGCGGTCCATTGCAAAGCAATACTTCTTAAATAAGGATATTTATATTCTAGCAACGACCAATAACTATCTTCAGAACATCTTGCTTTTATAAAAATATCAGAATTAAGGGCTATGATTTCCTTTTCTATTTTTGAAGAATCAATATCATTAGTGTATAGTCTTTTATGATAGTATGATAAATAAGCATTAGGTACCGAACTACTTTATGTGTGGATAAGACAACTTCTGGGTACCCAAGTACCGTTAGAATTTTTATTTTTTTCAAAATACGTTTCAGGCTCACAAAAATTTTATTTCATTTCTATATAACAAAATTATCATTAGGTATCGAACTATTAAAACTATTAAAAATACCCACATCTTGAATTTCCTCTGATGATTTCAAGTTTTTATAAAATTGGTGGTAAACTGGTGGTAAAAAGTCAAAAAATAAAAAATAACTTGTTTTTTAATTTTTACTACGCCGATCGACGGAAAAAAACCGAAAGATCGACTGGTCGACTGGTTTGGGCGACCCTGCTATATAGTGTCTCTATAGTCTCAGTAAAAATTCATAGTTATTTTAAAAATAATTGTTGGACAACCACAAGAGTTAGGTAAATGTAGTTTGTTCATTGCAACAATTATTGTAACAATTTTTACAACAAGCTTAAAGCCTCCTCCAACTTCATGTTACTTAAGAAATGTATACCGTGATGACATAAACCTATTTATATTTAAACTACTCCATCCCGCTGCTTTTCCGCTCCTTAATATTTTACTAACTTCCTTTAATATCTTAATTTCAATTATAAAATTTTCACACCTCAACACCATTCACACCATTACGCAACCACAATGGGATAAACACAAAAAAATTGTCATTGTCTTTATCAGATTGTAATAATCAAAAACGATGTCATTTACCATTTTATTCTCAGAGAATAAAAAATATTTCTCAGCTTTTTTTCATTGGTATGCATTTGAATAAAATATCTTGATAATCAATTTTTAGTTTTTTGTAAACAAAACATAGGTGTACGCTGTATATAAAGACCCTCTTTTACTTTAAAAGGGGAATTATTTTTTTTTTGGTGGTAAAGAGTGTTCGAAAGACAAATAAAACAAAATTGTTTTCATTCTATAATAATTTAAATTGAAACTGTTGAAAATGTTGTAAAAATTAGTTTCTTGTAGTAACGACAACATCAACAACAATAATAACACTCTTAAAAATATTTCTAGAATCAAACCAAATTCCAAAGAGACCACAAATAAAAAAATAAAAATAAAAAAAAAATAAAAAAACGAAAAATTCAAGATACAGATAAGAATCGGAATAACTCAATTTGTCACCATCAGTATGCGGAATTAATAGCCTGCAATCAATTAGAATTTCAAAAGAACCAAAACAACAACAACAAAAATAAACGTTTTTATTTTCAGTTATATTGTTGTTGTTGTTTCAAATTTGACTGTGTCAAATGTACTTGCTTTTGTGTTAACTTTTTGAATAGAAATGGTAGTTTATTTTTAGTTTTGTAAATTTTCATAACAAAAACAATAAAAACAAAAAAAAAAAAAAACCGAGAAAAAAAATGTTCCAACAAATCTGAATGAAGTTTTCATGAAACAAATAAAATTGTACAAAATACCATAAATGGAATCCGAAAATTTTTGTCCTTTATTGGAATTTCCTCCACAAAAAAAAAAAAAAAAAAAAAAATGAATACAAAAGGAATAAATTTACAATAGGAGAGTACAAATATGTATCATGAATGGATGGATCCATAACAGCAGTAAATTGCCGATTTCATTGAAATCAGTTTTCAGTTACAATATTATTGTTGTAATGTAATGAAATGTATATATACATATATGTATAAATAAATTCAAATGGAAATTATGAGAAACATTTTTTTTTTTAGTTTTTTTTTTTTTTGTAAACTATTTTTAAATAATTTTTTTTTGAATGGTTGGTTTTAGGTTTTTGAAATAATTGAAAATAAAAATTTAAAGTCTCATTACTTAATGAATTAGTTTTTTTTTTCTTTTTATTGTTTTTTTGATTTTTTTCAATTCAAGTCACGAATATGTGAATCATTCAAGATTCCACAACTAGGTTTCATATAGGTATCATTGACTTTTATGAATGAAATCAGAAAATTACATGTAATTTGAATTTTTTCAATGGACCGACATGGATTTTCATTATTTTCGTAATTATTGTGAAAAAAATTTGATTAATTATTTAAAATTATTTATGGTAAAAAAAAAAAGAAGAAACAAAACGGAAATTAAAATAAAACCAAAGTTATTTTTATATTATAGAACAAAAAATGAGCATTCATAAAAGTGACGTAAAATATTAATTTCAAAATTTGAATTACAAATCCAAAGTCTTGAATTCAACCGGCTTAATGAAAATTCTAATTAATTTTATTTTTTATTGTTGTATGCTAGGTGTTAGTCCTGTTATTTATTTTCTTGTGGTCAAGAAATCAAACATGTTTTATTAACCTATTAGAGTCAAATGTACCAATTTTGGCCCGGTTTTTTAAAACACTCCTATGTCATCTCTATTAAATATATTTTGAATTTCATCATCATATCATCATCAATGTCGTGTAATCTCATCCGTGAGCATAATAGGCGGAAACAAAATATTTCCACCGGTTCCTATCTGCGGTTAACTTCTTCAATTGTGGCCAAGTTCTTTCCTGGGTACTTGCTTCGGCTAAGACAGTTGTTCTCTGTCTTCCAACGTGAAATGTACCCTGAAGATTCCATTTGAAACATTGTTTCGCGATGTTGTTGTGAGGTAATACGCTGGGTGGTGCAGTAGGTAGAGCGCCTGCATTTCAACCGAAAAAAAAATGCTTTCTGGATTTTTCGACCTGGTCCAATACCCTTTATAATTGGGATAAAATAAATGATAAATAGTTCAGGGTTTTGGTCAACACTTAAAATAAAATAAAACTATGCTATTATGATGGCGTAGATAGATATAGTTTTCCACATTTAAATTAGTTTGTACCATAAAAATTCTACAGAATTCTACAGATTGTGTATTCCAAACCTCTGTGTAAAAGTAGTTAGGGTGTTCATCCCATAGACTTGGAATTATATTAAAAAAAAAGGTTTCCTCAGAGTATTCCAGGTCCAACGCCATTTCCTTTGTCGGATTTCCACGTCTATTTGCTTTTGGTTCGTTTTTTGTCACAGCATTCTGTTGGAAATTGTTTGTGGCCAACGAATGCTTAGGATGCACCAGACACATTATATTGATGTACGCTTGAAGTTACCAGGTGATTTTTATTGAAACTTTCAATGTTTCGTAAGCGTACAAGAGAGTAGATTTTACATTTGCGTTGAATATTCTTATTTTTGTGTTCAGAGATATTTTTGCTTGTCTGCCATATTTTTGAGAGAATCCCGAAAGCAGTTCATGCTTTACTGATGCTTCAATATCCGAATTGGCGCCTTCATATGCTGACACGATACTGTCCAGGTAAATGAACGTGTACTCACCTCTTTGATTCGCGTTTCTTCATTGAGGATCGGATGTTGTGATATGCGAGTTATGCGCAGATTTTGGTTTTACCTTAATGGATTTTTAAGGATCGCACTTTTCCCAGACTGATACAGCTTTTGGCACATATCGTTCAAACCTATATTCGTATGCGACAATAAACACCCTTCACCGGCGTAATCTAAGTGTATGAGACGTTCGAGAAGATACCACTGAATACCGCCGTTGTTCTCGTTTACACCCACAGTAATAGTCATTATGTCAACTACTAAAAACAATATGGTTAATAGTTTGAATTTAACACCCGCTAATTATTTCTACGTGTGTCCCGAACAAAATATGTTCAGGGAATTCCCTATTTTGTTTTTAACTGTATTACGTTTTGTTTTGTTAAATTTTTAATTTTTTTTGGAGTTAGTCAGCAAGAAATGCTTGTGATAAGTATCTAAAATCAATTTTTTCCGCCAAAAAACAATTTTTGTTTTCAAAGTGATATTAAAAATAATTAAGAACAACAATTCAAAGTAAAGTAAAGGTTTCATTTAGTAAGTATTTTATTTATTTTTTGTCTGGTGTACCAATTTCGGCACAATGTGGGCTCATGTTCAACAAACTATATATTTCTGCTGTTTTTTTCTCCACTGAAATAGGATAATCTTATTATGGCCGAAGAACATTTCACAAGTAAAAATAAGTTTAGAGGACAAGAATTTGGGGACTATTTTTTCTCATGATGATTTGGAAAAATTGGGTTGTGCCACAGCCACATATGTTGATCATATTTTGTCTAATTCAATTTTATACAGGCACATCCTCTGCTAACCTTTTTTAATTTTAAATGTATTACATTCTTATTATTTAAACCGTTTATGACATATTTTTAAATTGCGAAATACACGGGTTTCCATTCATAATATTATATATTTCATTAGCTAGTTATCAGTTTTCGAATGCTTAAGTTGAATTGGCAAAACATATGAGTCCCGAGTTATTAAATTCGTTTGCGTTTTGAAACATTTTATATAAAAAAAGTTGTGAATTAATTGTGAATAGCGGTGCGCGCTAAAAGCGTTTTGTTCGATTCTTGTTTACGTTAGTAAAGTTGTTTCTTTTGGTATAAATTTTTAATATTGCACTTAACAAACAATCTGCTACATAGCACATCATATTCAATTAGTTAAATTGGTATTGTATAATTTCCTGGAGTATTACGATCTTTTATCTTTGTTATAGTTAGCGATATACTGTTTTTCATCATTATCATCTCAGCAATATACATACCCATATATGCTTCCTAATTTACCCTATCCTATTCTATCTCAACTAAGCAGTATCTAATTGCTAAAGGTATTTTCCTATTGCTTTGGCTATTAAAAAATGGTTATTTTCAATATTGATGACACTTAAATAATTTATTTTGTGTATACATGTTTGTATTACGTTATATAGGTCATTGTAATGGTTAGTCTATGCATACACTTTTCTTTTTTGTTGTTTGAATGTACTCCAATATTTTGTGGTTGCAACCGCTTGTACCCGCTTTATGCGGTTTCTTAGCATACTCAATACCTTTTTCTGGGCACCATATATAAGTATAGTAGTTTGTATTAGCAAAAAACTGGTGTCGTTATCTGATCAGTTTTGTTTCTGATTCTGATCCTGGTTTATTTTATGATATTTTTTTATTTTAATTTATCTGCAAAGCTCTTTTCACCAAGAGAAAAATCGCATTCGATGATCGTATGATCATTCTTCTCCTTTCACTTACCCTTTTCAGAGCTTAGTCACAATATATCGTCGCCCCCCAATTATTTTATCGTATATTCAGAAAATTGAGTTTGAAGTTTGAGACGAAATAAAAAACAAAATTGAGCCGAAAAAGTTTATTGTTTATTTTAAGTATTAGTTTGGTTCATAAGCTACCTTTTAATAATAAAATAAAAAACAAGTAACAATCTGTTATTTGTCAGCCTATATCAAAATAATTGCGTTAAAAACGTTAAACCCCGTTTTGCTGTACATCCAGAAATTTGGCATTTAAGTAAAAATAAAAATTTTGGTGTCGCTTGCGGCAGCAATGAAATATTTCAAAATAAAAAATTTCAAGTAGTACCAATGAAATATCTCTGCATCTATGTTACATAGGATAATGCAGAATACACAGATCGATAGAGTATCAAAAATTAATAAAGATGGCATTTTCAGCTCATTTTTTCGATTTTGTGATGTACGACAGTATAATTGCGGGGCGACGATATGTCTTTTACCATCTATAAAATAACAAGTCTATCGAAAGTTCTTTTATTGCAAAGAAATCATCCCTTTTAGTATAATTTATCAAAAAAAATGCTTAAATTGCTAATATATAAATTGTTCGTATGTACTAATCCGCATCAGGCATTGAATTGAATTCCGCAGGGTAAAAAGGTAGACCATAGCGCAGTTCATAGCGCAGATCAGTCCATTAAGAAATAAAGAATAACAATAGAACATGGAATGAAATTAAACACCAAACGCAGAACAGAGTCAGACGGAAGAGCTTTGTTGAAGCCCTATACTCCAAATGGGAGTGAAATAGACAATTTTATTCAATTTTTTCATTAAAAATTTTCACTGTGAAAAACAAAACTCTTGAATTCTAGAAGAATATTATTTTTTTTGTTAATGATTATCAAATCGTCAAGTCTACTATTATGAAACAATTTTGAAACATCTACAATTTTATAGCACTTGAATTGAAATTCGCGATGTTTGAATTGTAGCTATGTGTTGTAACTACAACAACAAGCCGATATTCGGTGTTGATCAATGTCTTTCTACTGGAAATTATTTTAACCCTATTTGTTTCGATAGCCTAAGTACAATATATAGATAAACCAGTACAATTGTATTAATAATTTTTTAAGTTAGTTTTAACACACTGTCTTTGTTTTCATACTCTGTCTTGTTCAATGAATTGAAAGAAATTTTTTTAAATCATATCACTGTAAATTACATAATTCAAAATTCAAATCCGATTAATTTATTTACAAAAAAAAAAAAAACAAAACAAAACAAAACAAAACAAACAACACTTCATTTGAATTACACCCTGAGTAACATCACACTTTCATATTACTGATGTCATGGGTGTATAAATTTCACATGGTATTAAACAATTTCGAATGAGTTTTCAGTGAATATAGGTACTCGTACCTATTACATAATATGAAAATAGAAATTATTTTTTTGTTTTTGTTTTTATAATTTTCTTTGCTGTTATAGGACATAACAATGAAGAGGTGTTTACTACAATAACAAAGATTAAAAAACATGTTCACATTAATCCAAAAAGCTCTCAATATACTTCTACGTATGTAACGTACATATTTTAGATATATTCAAATGCACATGGAAATTTATTTAAAATTTATTTAAATAAATTCTATTAAAATAGATGTGAATGCATTGTTTTTTGGTTCCACAATATAAAAATTAATACCAGTGACAACTTGTAGTAAAGCAAATCAAAGCTTTTCTTTTTGTCGGTTAAATATTAAGTGATGCAGAATGATTAAAATAGGCATTTTTTTTTTACTATACCATAATGAATTCCACTAGTAATTTTTTTTTTTAATTCGATTTGAGTTATAGAAAAAAAATTGATTCTTTATTCGGTGTTATAATAGACCAGCATATAAAATGGTAAATACGATTAAAATATACTTGTATAGTTTTATAAAAGCTGTTACGTGTCATGTTGTCATGATGGCAATTGATGCAGAAATTTAAATTAATTTAGCTAAAGTAATAATGTATTTTCTGTATAAACTGACATCACTTATATGTATACCTAAAAGTGTGGAATTGTTGTCGGATTTATTGCTGTAGTTTTATATAATGAAATTTATTAGTAGCAAACTGGGGCCGGTTTTTAATAAATATATTAATTAAAATTTGTAAGAGTATTACTGTATAGTTTTAAAATGAGTTGGTTATTAAAATTAGATAATATTTTTTATAAGACTAAAAGAAAAATGAAAAATAAATTAATGTGCAGTATACTTCAGGGAATACAACAATCAGTTCAAATGTCCTTTCACTTCGACATCTTTCCTAGAGGGAGACAAAAATATTTGAGGCTAAATTTAAACATAAATTAACTAATAAAAGTGAGTTTTCAAAATTATTAGTTTTTGTTTTGGTTTTGGGGCTTGTACTTGATATATCGTACCTTCATCAGTGTCACAGATCGAAAAGCAATTCTAGAAGAGAAAATCACAATTTGAAAGTAAAAAATAAAAATCAATTCACATTTGTTTGTGAAAGTCATAAAAGCAGTTTTCGGTTTTGTTAAAAATGAAAAGCTGAAAATTACATTTTCACAACATAAAAATGTTCTTTCCTTATAACCAATGTATTTCGTAGTATTTATTGATTTTTGCGGTCATGTTGCGGCGGCAAATGATTAATATGATCATGATGTAGATCTCTTTGGGGATGGAATTCATTTCCAGTTTTGAACTATTTTGTTGGACTTTCTGATTTAAATCTAGGTCCATATCTCTTCTTAACTACTAGTAAAGTTCTATTTTTGAATGTAAGAGCTATAGAACAAATTAACACAGTGGTGCATAGCATAGGTAAACGAGACGTTCGATTTGAAAAAATACTGTTCTGTAGCATTACTTGACATAACACAAGCCTTCGATAAGTTGCCATACCTTAAAAGCTTGTTATTTAAAATGAAGATAAGCTGCTACCTCACCATTATCATCAAATTATTAAATTTAAGAAACCGACAATTTTTGGTAAAAAACAAAAAAAAAATTTTTTTAACTGTATATTTTTATAGGTATATGCAGAAATAAATGCTCTAGGATCGATATTAACGAAGTTATTCAACAGCGATACTACAGACATTAGACAAATAAAATCAGGTGTACCATATGGTAGTAGTCTATAGGGCTTGTGCTTTATCTTATCTGCATAGCCGACTACCCAGTATCACTAAATATTATAACGACTACTAATGTGGGTGACTACTGCTATTCTGACATTCCATATAAATATAGTATCCCGTTAATAGCGTCAAACAGATCGCAAGAAATACTTTTTAAAATTGAATATTGGCTAAGGAAATGGAGAATAAAAGAAAAAAACATCCAATTTGCATATCGTAAGGGAATGCATTGCACAAGTGGAATCAGCGAAGTACTTGGGTATGAGTTTATACTACACATTGGAGAATTCACATTATGCAAAGCAATAACCAACTCAGAAAAAAGTTCAACCAACTCTACTGGCTGATAGGATGTTATTCTGAACTGTCCCTTTATAGCAAAGTTATGATACACAAAGCCATATTAAAACCAATTGGATATACCGTCTTAAGCTGTGGGGTGGTAAAAGCAATTCAAACATAGAAATAGTTGAACGATTTCATTCAAATTTCAAAAAAAAGTGTTACAAGCCATCGTAAACGTGGTTTGTAAGAAATTACAGAATATGATGAGATCTAAATATTTCAACTGTAAAAGAAACAGTCACATTCAAATAAACATCATATTTCACAAGACTTTAAAACCATACAAATGCACTAATTGCAGAACTTCTGTTTAATCAGCAGACACGCAGATTAAAATAATCCATGCCGTTGAAGCTAAGTTCCAGATTTTCAAATAATTACCCGAATTAATGTAGGTTTCCAGAAGAAAAAAATCATTGGATATTTGTTTCTTCCACAAGTCTTGCTCCGACTAAAACTTATATTTGATATCTTGTATTTTATTTAGAATAAAATTGCTCAGGTAGTTGTTGAAAAAAAAAATATATTAGAGCGCGGCTCAATGATCCATTCTAAAATCTAATATACCTTTCTGTTGAGCTTCTGGTATTTTTAGTTTTTGGGAATTGCCCGTTAATACCCAAACCAACTGACATTTACACTACAATCCAAAAACTTTACGAACATTCTTAAACACCACTTTGTTAAAGGCCCGGTAAGAACTAGTAATAAGTAATCATCTGGTTCAATAAATCTACACCTCCAAACTATAACATTACTTTCTTCTGCAAGAATAGAAATATGCTGAACAGGCATTAATAATATTTGCTGAACAGTCATTGGATGTTTGATGTCAATGTACGATATATTGTAAAAATCAAATCAAAGAGTTAAAAAATATTAAATCGTATCCTAACAACTAAGAATACTGAATCCAGAATAAGACTATAATGAAGATTTTAATGGATATCCGTTGTATACACTGATTCTCATCAAAAAAGATCCAATTCGAGCAACGTCGTACACGATTCGGATCACCATTTTCAAACATTGGGTTTTACTACCATAGCAACCCAATCCCAATTAATAGATTCTGTTAGTTAAGAAGATTAATTAATTGATTTAAAATATGTATATTGTGCTAATTTGTGTACGATTTTTGCTCAATTTGAATCTGGGAATACTGTAATGCTTTCCTTCAAGCGTTACCTTCAGTTATGACATTTTCATTTCATGTTATTATAATTCATTGTTAAAGTAGTGGATTAATATATAAATTGCTGTATATATATACAATTTTGTATTCCAGTTAACTGCCCTTATACAAATCATGCTAAATAACAACAAATTTGTAATTCAGGCTGAACAAAATACTCAAAAAATAACATTTTCTATTTAAAACGGTTTCCTATATGGTACGATCAATGCCCCGATATTATTTTCGATTTAAATAGCAGACTTGTTAAAATTGTTAAACAATGTAAAAGGTAATTGATACACTTTAGCTGTCGCTGATGATATTATAGTGTACTCTGCTAATAGTGCAGTAAGTACCATACTAGTACAGCAAATGTTCAATTTTATTTTGAACTATTGTAAAGTATGGATACTAAAAGTGAATAATAGCAAATGTTAAATCGTTTTGCTTCGTAACATTGTTTGGTGACACAACAAGTTCAAATATTAAAAAAAAAAAATTGGAAAAACTTTGTTATTAAATCGTGAAATAT
This sequence comes from Argyra leucocephala, assembly GCA_963942445.1. Taxonomy (NCBI): domain Eukaryota; kingdom Metazoa; phylum Arthropoda; class Insecta; order Diptera; family Dolichopodidae; genus Argyra; species Argyra leucocephala. Next base: position 25,999,743 of record OZ012680.1, read on the forward strand.
CTTGCAGTTCTTCTAGCTCACAATTTGAATTACCCCGAGCATGTAAAGTATTCAATTTCCAAAGGCAACAAATTATGCCTTTATGGCAATAAAAAAAACCTTTTCACAATAAAAACATAAGTAATAGGGTAAAAATAATTTGCTATCAAACATTAATTAGGATCACGCTTGTGTATGGGTATACCTGAATGGTATAATATCAGCGCAAGCGTAATGGATTGCAAATGTTAAGTTAAAAAAAGTACATAAGAGTTTGTATATTAATAAAAACCCAAAGCCGGAATCCGATTACAAACATTTTGATTCAAATAAAATAAATATTTGAACAAGGTATCAAATATGAATAGAATCAACAGTTTTATGATAAATTTCGTTCGAAAACGTTATGTAAAAGCACAAAATACATACTCCAGAAAATGGTTCAAAATTTCATATGTTTTACCACAATGCGGAGTACATAAAAAAACTTTGCGTACAAGATTTATAGCCCCTAAGCATTTTTAAACATTTCTTGACCAAAAAGGTTTTTTCCAAAACCAAAGTCAATGTACCCATACTATTTTACTATAGTAGACGAGTCTAAAGCGATAGAATATGCCTGGGCAACAGTAACGATAATCTTCAATTTGAGACAAAAGCATTGAAAGAGCATATTGATGGTTAGCACGCAGATTCAATTAGTAAGAGCTATTAAACATGCACATTCTACGTTTAAGAATTAATTTAAGTTGGTTTAGATAGTGTTAGTTATCAGCTTAAGCTAGGTAAGCTAGATATAGGTTTTTATTTAAAATAACAAAATTTAATATTAAGTTTTTAAGCCTTATTTTTACAATATATTATATAAGAAAGTAGTATAAGTACATACAATATACAGTTTGAATGATGAAAACACAAATTAATAAGCAATTAGAGCTAACAAAAAAATTTAAAAATAATTTAAATGTTAATAGTACCATACTAGTCATTCTTCAACCGCTTCAACTTTGTATAGGCTAAGATAGTTTTAAGTTTGTATATTAAAGGCACATAAAAAAAGTTAAATTAAGAAAAATGTAGGTGCACGGTAAAGGTGCAAGCTCAAATCAATCATTTATTTTTTCAAATACTAGTAGTCAGTGCACCTATCTCAATTCACAAAATGTCTGTATTATTTCATTTTACAAAAAAGTGTGCTATTACCTCCTACTGCTGTTAACTATACCCAATTTCTACAAAAATAAATATTAAATTAAATGAAACCATTATAAAATAATCAAAAGGATGGTTAATACTTATATGCAATAAAAAAAAAATGTTTTAACTCAACTTTAATCCTTGTGGTGTTGAAAGTGTATTAGTCATGCATCTTCAATGAAAATCTTCCAAAATCTTGCTGTGCAACATTTTGTGCAACAATCAACATTTTTTTAAAGTCCTTGATACTAAAATGAAATTTTTCAAATTTACTTTCAAAATCTCACTATATATATTTTCCCAGTTCCCAAATTTTACTCAGTATCAATGAAAGCCAAATCTCAATATTAGTGTTGCATATACAACAACAACAACAACAAAATAAATATTGCAAGGATCATCTTGTCATTTTTCAGGTACAAAAACTGATAATATTTTTTTTTTTCTGTTCTTCTTCATTTATTGCCATTGTATTGTCATCCAAAGTACATTGCATCTGACAACACAAATTGTATAGTTGTGTTTGTTTGTTTGTATATCTATTAAAAATACTAATACCATTGTAAATAGCAGGTTCATAACATGTATTTAGAGTACACAACTTGTTGTTAAACAACAGATTTATTTATTTTTTTTTTGGTTTGTTTTAAGACAACAAAATCAGAATTAAAAAAATAAAACAAAAATAAAATTTAAAAACACCACTATTATTGGTTATGTTGAGTGTAAAACGCATAGAAACCGTAGGTGGGTTGAAATGAGAATAAACAAAAACAGCAGAATAAGCAGAAAAATTAAAATAAATAAAAACAGGAAAAATTACAAAGTAAATTGCGCACAGGTATGTAAGAAGGTGATCATATTATATGCAACAAAAGTTTCAATTCAAAAAATCAGAATAATAAAAACAAAAAAAAAAAAAAAGGGTTAGAGAATATCCAAATTGCCGCACGCCTGTTAATTCTGATTATACAAAAGAATAACTTTGAGAAATTTTAAAATTAAAAGTTAGTATTTTTTTTGTTGTATAAAATTTTTACTTAACACGTTTGCTGGCAAATGAATTAATATGAATCATGACTTGTATAAGTCACTGAAGGGATTACAGGACACAAACGGTTAGTGATAAATAAGTGATTCTATACTATATGAAATTACAGGACTTTGGATGAGATTAAATAAGTAGCAATATTCATAGATTTCTTTTCCGTTGATCTTTTCTTCAATGTGTTTTTCCATTACAGACCAGTAAATCATCCAAATAGTTTAGCAGGTGACAAGATAAGATCAATTCAAATACATTTCTCACAATATCCAGGTCAAAGTTTGCAAAATTTGAATATACCAAAACAAAAATTAATCTTAAGCTTATTTTATCGAAATACATTTTACAATTAAATTTTGGTCGATTTTTATAACTCACAGAAGTATTAATGGCATATTTTAATAAGTTATAAAATTAATAAAAATAAAAATCAGGAAATGTATAGGTAGTCTAAGATTATAAATACCTACTGATGAGTTCTAGTCTAGTGTAAAGATGAACGAAACAATTCCTAAAAATAAAAATTAATCGTTTTTAAAATAATGCTAGCAATGAATTATTATCACTGGATTATTACATCCGAGGGACAGTACGTTCTTAAACAAACGGAAAATGTCAATGTCATTTAAGCTAATTATTTTTCTTCTATAGATAAAAAAAATTGATAGTTTAAGTTCGCAAATTGCTTAGTTTAAATTTGATAGTTTAAGTACAGATATGCACATCAGAATATATCAAGTATAGGGTCGCTGCGATATTGCGAAAGCTAGAATTAGGCCAACAAAGCAGCGATATATTTCAATGCTTGAAAAGCCTAAACTCGGGGTAATAATAAATTAATGTACATGAAGGTTATGGTAAAAAAAAAATAAAAAACATACATTCGTCTAGTAATAATATACATTTGTAGCATAAGGCAAAAGATTTTCTGACAACAAACGAAAAGCATTATTCGTACTGCAAAAATTAAAACGCTTAATCATATTGCAGGTGTAACATTTATACCTACATACATATATATCATCGTGTATCATAGATAGAATCCCAAACAAGCAAATCTGGTAATAGTGTAACACTTTTTACATGATCATGTGTGATCGAAAGTAAAAGGGGAGTCTGAAATGATCATGTCACGTGCCGAATAGGTGACTAAAAAATGGTCAAGATAGCACTCGATTCTAGATTATAAAAAAACAGTTAACCAGACAAATATCTATAGCTTTAGCTTTACAGTTCAAGTTGTGCATTATGGCTATTTAAAGGCTTAAACTTAATACAACACAACCTATAAGCCGAAGAAAAAAGTCTGTGCAATAATTGTTTGTATCTAGAATATGTGGAATATACATTTGATGGCTTTGAAAATACCTTTAAGTTGCTAATTTCGAATATTTGTGTTTGTTATCGAAATTATGTCTTAGTTGCCAATTTCGGATAATTATGTGTTTCACAAACACCGGTTTGATTTTCGAATAGATAACGGTTGATTTATGTTAAAGATGACTTAATTCTGGGTTATTGTTATCTGGTCTGGCTATATGAACTGACTTCTGACCTAGATTTGCAAAATAGCGTCGGATAGATACAGTCTGCGTTGATCCAAGCTAAACTAAATTAATGTTAACAAAATAATTTCAAGCTGTTTAACGAATCTTTTAATTCTCGTATATACCCGTTAAAATACTGTATTGACCTAGTGTGTATGATCAGAATAGAGCAGGGCAGTCAAATTTAAGATAGTGTGTAATCACTTGTCTTGTACCTACAACTTTTTAAAGCACAATATTTTTTATTGTATACCTTTCTTGACAAATACTGGAATAAATTTTCAGAAATTTGTCAATTTCAATTGTCCTAACACTACCATCGAGAATTTGCTTGTTAAGGTGTCATTCAGATATAGTTTAATTTTATTATTGAAGATTTTAACAGAAAACGGAAATGTTCATGAGAGGTATGTACACAATATTAATGAGAACTAAAGGAAATTACTAATAACATTATTAAAATGAATTTTTAGGGTCATGTCCACCATTGAAACAGTGGGTTAGAATGTGTTAAATAAAGTAAAAACTATTGCAGTTATTTTTGGTACTGTGTGTAAAACGATAGTAAATTTTGTATATAAAATGATGCCTACAGGGTAAATATTGGATTATTGTTGAGAATTAAAAAAAAAAAAAACAAGAAAAAAATCAAAATAACACATTGAACTTTTCTTCCTTTGGTTCGGTTAATTCTGTTATTGTTGTTGTTATAAATATTCTTTTTTGGATTTTCGTCATCTTGGATTACCTTTTCGGATTTATTTTAATTTTTTGTTTTTTTCTCGGATTTATCTTTTACATTTTTATACAGTTTGAGTTTTTTTTCGCTTTCTGTTTTTTTTTTTTTTTTTTTTTTTTTTGTTTTTGTTCGGCTCGCCTACGCATCATTATAATTTCTGAAACTTATGAATGTTCTGTTGTTGTAAAAATCTGTTGTGATATGTTTTAAGAATTGCAGTATTGCATTTGCTTTGCATTACATTAAGAGATTTTGTGATACTTTTTTTTTGTTGTTGTTTATAAAAGAAAAAAAAAAAGTAATAAAAAACAATTTTTGTTGCAAAGTCGTCGATGGAATGAATAAAAAATTTCACATACCACCACTGAAGACAATGAATTCATGAAGAATATTCTATGAGAATGTATTATTATATAAGTACTTATGTATAATATAATATATATACATACTATATATATATATATATATATTAATTTCTACAATAAAGTATCATCAAGTTCTTGTTTCTGAGAGTAGTTGTTATTTTTTTTTTTGCTTTTCTGAAGTTCTTGTAATGAAAATGCATTTCGATTTTTGTATATACCCTCAAGAGATGAAATCCCACCAGTTCAGTTAGGGTTTGGCATTTTTTTTTGTTTTTTTTTTTTGTAAACATTATCCTTTATTTAATTATGAGAAAAAGTTTTGTTTTAAAAGTGTTTTAACAAAAAAAAAAAATATATATATTGAAATTTTTGCTAAAAATTTGCCAACTGTATTTTATATGGGGGGGATTTCCTAATTCGTATACTTTCATTATTTAAATTAAAACTTTCATATTTGTATTAAAGAATTATTCTCGTATACAGGAATGGGGAATTCAAAGTTTCACTTGCCACCTTCTGAACTAGTGACAATAAAATATTAGCCATATTCTCTATTGCTATTATTAAGCCTAAGATAACGGTATATTTGTCCTCTTATCTATTTCTATGTATTTTCACTTCGCACTTTCTAAACTAATAAGAAAGCAAAATTAACCATATTCATAATTCCAATTGATATTATTAAGCCTAAAATAACGGTATATTTGTTCATTCTAAGCTATTTCGAGAACCTTAATCAACTTATTTATCTCAATTCCGAACTATATTAGGATTGAAATAATTTAAATTTTATTTGAAATTTTTAAATCTTTCTCTTTATTATCTGCAAGAAAATTTTCTATTCTCTACTTTTAAATGATACTCCATTAACCTTAGATCATCACATCATATTTGTAAGACTTACAAATGATATTTCCAAAACTGTACAGATACCAATACTATATAACAGTGTTGTAGATATGTAATATTTTAGAACACAGATGAATTGGTTCAGGTTTAAATCATATGTAACTAGATTAAGTAATTTCGGAAGGGAATTACCCGGTCCCTATATTACCTCAGCTGGAAATGTGCTTATTGTAATTAATTACCCGTATTAATAAATCATACATGTCCTTATCACACTCAGTGATCACACTCAGGATATCCTTTACTGAATAGCTGCCATTGTTCGAGAAACTGATGGCTAAGTCTGATTTGATGGAGCCTTTCAAATTCACAAACCAGATGATTTTTAGACTCTGACCCTTTTAATTGTAATTTTTATATATTGTGGAAGGTTTTATTCCTCATGTAATTGATACCGCAATATGTTTTGTTTTTGAAACGGATTTTTGGCTTTTTGCGTTTATAATCAGAATTGTATTGAAAATCGCTGTCATCTTTACACCAATTTAATTAGTCTTTTTTAGGTCCAAATTTATCAAGTAATCAAGTATTATATGCAATAAATTGTTGTATTGAGTTGATGTAGGTAAGTATAATTACCCCTACGTTGTCTCTTTTTGATTTCATATATTGTTTCTGGTGTTGTTTTAAGAAAAGACTGAGTACTAGATTCAAACTGCGTTTGAGTCAATGTTATATATCGTCACTAATAAAGCTTTCCGAAATAGACCATAATTGCTATAAAACATTAAGTAGATTCCGAAATTCAGCTCTAAGGTCTGAAATATTATCAAAGGAAGTCTTAAATAGTTTTTGTACTGTAGATAGATCGGTGCAATTAATGAGAGTTGAGCAGAATACTTAACGTGGCTGCGTTGTCTCATATTTAGCGCTAGCGCTATCGTGATTAATTTAAGATAAGTAAAAAAAAATATCTCGATCTGGGTAGAAAAAATTGTTCAAAATCTTTCAATAGTTTTAGCAAATAATAAATTGGGATAAATTGAAGTGCCGCCGTGATAATAATAAAATTTAAATATTATTTCTGAAATCAAAATTTAATTTAAATTACCCTTCAATATTTCTTCAGTTGATAAACGTTCTTGATCCCACCCAATTATTCGCGGGTGCACGTATTTAGCGAACCGACACTTCTGGAATATTCTGGAAATGTGGGTAATGACTATTTTACAAAACGGTGTACATTAGTTACAATCGGTTTAATATTACTTGAACTTGGTTTTATGATGGCAATGTTTTGGGCAAATTTTTTTTACAATAATGTTAGGAAAGTTATGTTAAAATATATTTTAAAAACTTTAATTTAAAATAATTTTATATTTGTTTATTTATTTAGTTATTTATTCTGTTGGTCTGCCGATAAATCTGCCAGCCTGTTTTACATTTAATTAAATTAATATTCTGGAATGATCATTTCTTGGGGTTTTTTGAGTCGCTGCAAAACGGCAAATGCCTTTACTACTTTTCCTCCCCACGGGACATGCTTACTATTTATAAATAAAAAACTACAACCCAAGTTGGAATACAATTCACATATATGGGCCGGTACATCACGCACCGCATTCAGTTTTCTCGGCAAGGTTTGAAAGCATGCAATTCGTCTGATTAACAACCCTAATGTTACTGTACCACCATACTGTACCACCTTGTACCCCTTGTACCACTTTAAAAGTCGTCGTATTGATGGATCACTTTTCGAAATAAAAACCCTAAAGTCACCTCTTAAACATTTTGGCCGAAGAGTTACAGGGAAACACATAGCACATTCCTAGGTGGCTCAAAGCTAGCTATAGACATTTTCGTGTTTCTTCAATGCAAAAATATACCCTCAATATTTACAAAATTTTAAGAGTAATATTTATAAATTTATTCAAAATGTCCCGACAGATCAAAGAGACATTTTTCTTGGGTGATTGGGGGAAATAAAATTGTTCCAAGCTATGCACTAGCTTAAAAGAAAAGAAATAAAGCATCTAAGATGGTTTCAATATAATGTTAGTTAGTTGATTAAAACGAACCCAATTTCTTCAATTTCCTGTAAAAGTCTCAGCTTTATTGCTGTTCTTCTGGTTGACTTTGAGCTAGATGCTCAACGCTTGATTAGGCGCAAAATTAATAACAAAATAAATTTTGATAATTACCAACTCCTAAGATGTACCAAATTTGAATGCTGGGTGGCGCAGTAGGTTAAGCGGCTGCCCTTCAACCAAAAGATCTCAGGTTCGATACCCGATGAAGCAAAAAAAGTGCTTTATGGGATTTTCGACCTAGTCCAGTACACTTTGTCATTGGGATATAGCTTTCTTCAATTTCCCGGAGCTTTATTTCTGTTCTTCTTGTTGCTAGGTGCTTGATGCTTGATTAGGCGCAAAATTATAACAAAATAAATATTCATAATTATTAACTCCTAAGATATGCAAACTTTAATATAAGTAAACCACTAATCTATAGCTTTAATATATTGATTATAAACTGTAAGAAGAGTAGAATCGATCAATGGCTAAAGAGTTTTTCTGAAATATTCTTCATTCATGCGGGTGTTAAATCAATTTAACAAAAAATTTTTGATTCTCTTCTGAATCATTTGAACTTATTATTTTTATATTTTTATCTTTAAATGTCAATTAAACAAATTACAAGAACAGAATCATATGTTAAGCAAATAAAATAAAAAAAATGTTTTATCAATTCTCAGAAGTTATCCACTATCAATCAAATATTTTGATGATATCTAACAGAAGTGTGTATACCTAAAAAAAAATTATGACCCACATAATCATAACTCTTTTCAAATTGACAACCGTAAAAAAATAATGTCTTTATTTCAATCAATTCAATAATTTCAATATTATCTTCAGTCAACCTGAATCAAAACTTGAACCACTGGTTTTCTAGAGAATTTTATCAGAAAATTTTATTTTAATTGCTTCTGATTTTTTTTTTCTTAATATTTTGTTGGCTGATATTAGGTCTCTGATGTTTGTAATGCATTCATTACAAAATGAATTACAAAAAAAAATTCATTCAATTTAAGAACATTCACATTGAATCCCAACAATGAATCCGCATTCGTTCAATCATTATTTCTATAAAATTAGAATTTTTCACGCTTTCACTGGTAGCCACATATATTATAGGTAAGCTTCCTGTTTCATTTGATATGATATTGATATGTATATAGTAACTCATGTAAAATATAAAAATATAAAATTAATACGTATGGGTAGAGCAGTGGTTTTTTTTTCTTATCATAATTTTCTAACACTGTGTTCTAATTTTGATAATGTCAAAATCAATAACAAAGAAATGGAAATTAAATTGGAAATTTAATTTTGTTTTTGAATTTTGTTTCTGAGTTTAGGTAAACGTTTATAATGCTTATTTAAATCGGTTGTTGGAATCAAATCCCTCAAAAACATTATTTAGATTCAATTCGATGTATTACCAAATTTTTGAATGGTGAAACAAGCAATATGGCCGTACCGCTTTCAGAATACAATCTCACATAATATTTTAGATATTTAACAAAAAACAAAAAAAATTTAATTTTTATCTGGTAAGTTATTTAACAACACATAATTTTACAGCCAGTGCATTTGAGTGGTCACCGGTTCAAAAATATTTTGGGGCAGGTTATTCTTCTTCAAACATAATTATACCATTGCATATTGGCGATTACTCGCTTGAAAAGTGTTAAAGATAATTTTATTGTTTGACGTTCTTTTATTGAAGTCCCTCACCCTCAATACCGCAAGACCATATTAGCTTAATTAGCTTAGCTTAGTATAATGAGATAAAAATAACTTAGCTTATTATAATGATACTTTTTTTTAGCCTTAGGACTTTACATTATGGGTAGAGTTGATATTTCTTGCCAATTAGCCTATATAATTTTTTTTTTAATTTATGCGTTATTGCTTAGTTTTGCTTGCAATATACTTCCCCTATATTGATTTTTTGACTATCTAAAATCCCAAAATTTTTGACTGAATCCACCTTTGATAATAATTATTGATTTTAACTAATGGTGAACAATTTTCTCTTTTGGTATTAATAATATTATTCACTTCTTTAACCATTTATTTATGTCGTCTCAGCTTATTTGAAGTTAAATTGATGCCGTTTGAGGGAAAATCCTTGAATTAGGGGCTAATATCGTCTCAAAAAGAACTAAAGTTTAACTAGTTTTAAACTGATGATGTATGCCTCATATCAAGAAACCAAAGGGACCTACAGAACAAAGTCAACAGATTACAGGAAGAAGCAAAGAAATCGGGACTGGAATTGAATATCGAGAAAGCCAACGCAATGAGGACAAACAACAGTGATAGTGAGCCAATAATAGTGAGTGGACAACAGACAGAATACGTAGAAGAATTCAACTACCTATGACGTATTTCAACTACGTATAAATAAGGCAAGAAGAACATTTGGGAGCCTAATGAAGATATGGCGGAGCAACCAAATATCGAGAACAACAAAGCTAACAATATTCAGAGCATGTGTTAAGTCAACATTAATATATGGCAGTGAAACATAGCTCACTTCGGTCAGAATCAAACAGAAGCTACAAGTATTCATCAACAAGTGCTTGAGAATTATATGCACAATATTCTGGCCGGCAAGAATTAGCAACGAGGATTTATGGATGATAACTGAAGAAGAACCGATCAACAGGCAGATAAATAGGAAAAAATGGAAATGGATAGGCCATACACTAAGGAAATCAGAAAGCGATATAGCAAGAAGAGCTCTAGAGTGGAATCCACAAGGACAAAGGAGACCCGGCAGACCATACAACACATGGAGGCGCACAATCGATCAAGAATTAACAATCAACAATTATACCTGGGACAATATTAAGGAAGTAGTACTCAACAGAGAGGAATGGAGTTTCACTATCGAAGCCCTATGCTACCACGCGAAGTAATAGGAGAAAAAAAAAAAACTGATGCTTACTATGGTAATGATTTTATTTGGTGAATACCTAATCAAGAACCATATCTACATAGAATCGGCTTGACCAAAAATATGGATTGGTGACTAAGTCCACAAAAAAAAATTACAAAAACAAATCCGTAAATTCAGAATCCATAAAGTTGTGGCAAATTAATCCTGGAAAACAGAGATATCGTCGCTGTAGCCAACAGTGGCTATGAATAAAAATAATTTATATAAATATTCTGTAAAAGGCGTAGAACTTTGATTTTGAATCCAACTCTAAAATCTCTCCTACCTCAGAATTTCGCTTGAAATTCCGTATACATAATAAAGTGAAATGCGTAAAAGCAATAACAAGGATCATTTTTTGTGGATTTTTTTTTTGTGGCAAAAGCCATTATGAATTTTAATTTTTGTGGATTTAGGGACTAGCCCCCAAAATCTGCATAAGATATTTTATATAAATTAGCGGAGAAATCTATTGAACTTCCACTCTGCGAATGCGAGTATTTTACTTGTAGTAAACTTCGTTATTTGGGAACAGCGAACCACGAATAATTAATAATGGCAATTCCCCAATAGACCATTGAAGAGTTTTTATGAATGTAATAATTAAGTAAGATATCTTGAAGTACTCAGAAGTTTCATTTTATTAATGCGGGTAGTCATAGATAGCTTATATGGGTTCAGAGCCGAACCCAAAATATAATACAATCTAATCTAAATATTTTTTGATTTATCGAAATTATTTTGTAACTGAATTGGTATTTATAGGCATGACCGTATAAGATATAAGCGTTGACAGCATATTTTAACAACAATTGAAATGAAGAGTAACTAAACGCAACGAATAAAGGTCCAAAGTATCCGCACCAGATAATACAAACATCCGCGATAATAATATACGAATAATACAATGTCATAAAATCTAACAGTCGCATATAACGGCTAAAAAAAGAATCATATTACCCTTAAATTGACAACAATCACTAATTTTGACTTTCATAAAATCATCATAATTACAAAATTTCCATTCTTTCATTACATTCATTATTTTTTATTATAATTTCCTAAGTAATTTAAATTAATTATAATATTTTCTATCTACCTATCTAATAAAATGTCAATTGGTTATAAATGTCAAATGCAATTTATTGTAATTATTACCGATTTGAAATTAAAGTCATCTCTAATGGCATTTTTATGTATAAATGTCATCATACATCAAATTCATTTTACACACATTCTTATGTGCATAACTATGGGTATTTACTCGTTTCAAAGAGTTAGAAAAACAAAAAAAGAGTTAATAAGTAAAAATGTGAAAAAAAACAACAACATTACCTTCATCAAAAATTTAAATTTAAAATTATTTACATACATAATTAAAATAAAAAATTAAAGCAAAAAAAAAACAAAAAGCGATAGTTTCATATTTTTAAATTATGCCTGTACATAAATTCATCATAATTTCTCTAAATAAGGTTATGTTATTGAGATCATATTTCTATAAATGTAGTGTACAGTTATTGTTTAAATTATTTTTACCGGTGTATTACTTTTTATGAACTTTCTGTTATAGTTGTCAATGGCACTGGAGTCCAAATCGATCCACACTTAAAATTTTATTGTTGAACAGTGACTGCATCATGCCATATTTCAGGGTGGTTCATGAATTCTACTTAACTATAATTCTCTCTTAGCTGTATTTATTGAATCTTTCTAAAAGAAAATGACAATAATTTCTAACAAATGTGACCTTAATGGTTTATTCGAATCTTAAAATCCCAAAAGGTTGGAAGGTCTAGTCCATTGATTTAACCTTTCATATTTGTTCGTTCATTCCAATGTTGTGCTTTATATTACTGCTAGCGAACCTGCTGGTTATTGGAATGTTTTGTAGATCTCTCGCCAAAGGGTTAAAGTGCTGGATTATTCTGATTGCATATCTGTTTTTGCATATTTCAAGTTCTTCATTAACTAAGGGTATATTCAAATCATTATGTGGATTGATATTGATAATGATACATTCTTTGAATTGCTTCGATGTTGCTATTAGAAGCAGTTCTCCATCGCTATATGGAAATAGGTGGTGAATCGTTCATGAATTGGGTTGGTGAAGGTGATTGGCTGATTGGCCAGCAATTTTGCATTGTTGGACTAGTTCCATTCAAGAGTAATGCCTCTTTATAATAAGAGTAATGCCTCTTTATTTCTCTACGTAGTACAACTTTGAATTTTACCTTCTTTAATAGGCTTTTTTCATACTTAAAATTTGATGAAATGCTCAAAAATGCTCAAAAAAATCAGAGTCAATATCGAACCGAGATCTTAATAGGGTAGTAACAATTCCCCGTAAATGCTTTAATGAATAACTGAAGTTATATTAAGATAGTGGGGTACAATGTTTATTAAACATAATCTGACGATTTCAAATGAGAAATGTCAAAACGAGGTACCCTAAGGGAAAATCGAATTTACCTCTTTTAAAATTTCACAAATATTTGTAGTCTGATGCGAACAGAGCTGTCGTTTTAAATAAGAAATTAGTTGCAAAATGGAAATGAGAACTATTTAACTGAATATTCTAGAGAGTATTCTAGTGGTATCTATTCCTGGGGATATAGGACATTTGTTTGGGAAAAGTGTTAGACCAATTTAGGGTCTAAGTAAGGCTAAGCAAATGCAAAGAAAGGGGTTAAGAGTATATATCTTGTCTTCATCGTTGTAATTACGACAAGAAAAATTGAAAATACTTATCAGGTTGGTACCTCAAAAAAAGTTGTTGGTAGCAATTAGTGTGATAAAACTGCCAATAGAAAATCAGGCATTCTATTGGAAATTTTATCAAACTGATTGTTAACAACGAATATTTTTCAGTCCCATCAACCGAATTAATGTAATGAATTATAACTCTTTTGAATAGTTAAGACTTCTTGAGTAAAATAGATATTTTTAGTCTATTTTAGTTCTCACCAATCAATTCGAGCATAGAAATATAAAGCAAATACTTTCCTTTCTTTGAATACACTCACCCCGCAACTTATTCCGATCAGATTCAGGCTTAGGCCAAAGTAAGTGTAAAATATTTTGCCATTCTGCTATATTAGGGTTTTATTTTTCTAAAAGTTGCCGGTTAGTTTTGATTTAGCTCCTAATTAAAGGTCGTAACCCAAAATACCAAGGCACCATTATACAAGACGCTCACCCTTCTGGTTCTGCTATATGGTTCTGAATGGTGGATATTACCAATACACTTGGTATATTTGAGAATAATGCAAAAATTCTTCGTCGCATTTATGGTCCTATGTCTGACGAAGGGGTTTGGAGACGAAGATACAATGCCGAACTACATTAGTTGTTCAACAATATGAACCTAACATAAAAACGCAGAATAAGACGTCTCCATTGGCTAGTCCATGTGTAGAACGTATGGATGAAAATGCTTCAGCTGGGAAGCTCTTCGGATCGATCGAGGCCATATCTTCGTTGGAGAGATAGGAAAAAACTTAAAATCACCAGCTGCAGCGAATTTGCTCGTTACCGAAGTTAGTGGAGCACAATTTTGCGTCAGGCACAGGACCCTCAAGGTCTGCACCGCCCAACAAGAATGTAAGTAAGTAAAATTGATTTAAAATTTATCTGTAAAATTAGACAAAATACAGAGCAATATGTAAGTAACGGTGCACATGTTACAATATGCTTAAGGAACTAGGTAACATTAGATCTCTCAGTTTAAGCGGCAATTAAAATAATTTCCAGTTAAAAAAAGTAAGTTACCTCAATATCACGCCTCATATGAATAATTTTGAAACTGACTGTGTGTATTTTGAAAGTATTCATCTTCATGTGATTTGTTAATGCGGTGACATAACACCTGAAAAGTGTTGTCGTTTTTCTATTTTTTTGCTTTTATTTTTATTTTTCTAATTTCATATATGACACTTTAATAATAACATAAAATCCGATTAAAAGTAATTTTCAAAGGATTAGAATGCACTGTTTAACAACAGGTAAAAAGATTGTTGAATTTGTTGACTGCTGTTGTTGTATTCGGTGTTACCTAATAATTTTTTCCATCTCTTCACCTATTTTTGAATGGTGAAATTGTTTTATTTTTTTTTTTTGATTTGTTAGGTGTTTTTTGCTTTCTAGATCGGATTGAGGCTGTTTACTTTTAAAAAAAAATTTAATTTTTTTTTCTCATTTTATTGCTTGTTGTTGTTGTTGTTTCCTTATTTGTTAGTTTGAAAAATTGATTTCATGCATTAAGTGAATAAATCATTTTCTAAACGCGGTTTTATAAAATATAACTTAGACACACAAACACACCAAATACACCAAATACAGAATGAAAATAAATCATAACAAAAAATTATGTGATGTGATTTTGACGCGCTCATACGTATTGCAGGTACACACTATTCCCTAAGGTGAATTGTCGTGATTTAGGGCAATCAAATTAAACAAAAGAAAAATTACATTTTTATAGATAAAAATCAATTTAGGATTTTATCTTATAGATGAATGGATTTTGTTGGAAAAATTGTTTTTTTTTTTTTATTTTAATTTTGTGTATAGATATATATAGCCTAAATCTATATTCATGTCAATATAGAATGCTGATGATTTAAAGATCATGTAATACCAAAAAAATAAAACTACAATTGATTTCGGAAAACTTGTCAAAGATATGATTTACTGTTAGAAAAAAAAAACAAATAAGGATTTCAATAAAAGATTACAATTGGAGAAGGATTATCTTTTAAAATTAATGTAAATTTTATATGGCTGTGTATTATGTACAATACGTTCATATAGAAATGGAATTGGTTTGAAGGAACAGTAACAATAAGATGATTAGAGCGACGCAGTATAGAGATGCATTCACAAACATATTTGAAAATGTTGCATAGAAACGAATGAATGGGTAGGCAATACACGAAATCGGATTGGAGTAGAGAGTAGCTAATATATATATATAAAAAAAAACGTAATGTACAGATATGATATTGAAGAATTCCGCTTGTTGCATGTTTCTCCGACATATCAGAATTCGTTTACTCTAAACATTCCATATATTTTGGTATACATTAATGAAGCATAACTGTATTCCCAAACATTTTCGGGATATCGATGTAAGCAATTCCATTCTCCAGCTTCTAAATACAATTTGATTGAATTCACATACCATTGACTTGCAGGATGATCAAAACTTGAATCAAAATGCAATCATTCAATAATATACCACGATATTAATGACAAATATTCCAGCATTATGTTTGGAAACAGGTATTTCAATTTCAACAATAGACCAAATTCTATGTATAGGATCATAACTATCTTTCGTTTATCGAAACATAAATCTTTATACTCGTACATGCATGCAGGACCATATTTTCCTATACCCCACTAATACAAACATATACCTTTTTATTTATATTATTAATAACAGGTTATTATCACTAGTTTTGAAGGAAATTTTTACCGTTGTTCATAATAAAAAAAATTAAAACACTAAGCTGATGATACTGCTAACTCTCAATAGAGCAGACTGCAGGAAGATGGTGGATATACTTACTGGTCATAACACATGAATAAGCACATGTGTAGACTAGCACTAAGTGACGACCCAACCTGTCTGGAAGAGGAAGAAACCTCTTATCATGCTGTAGGAGAGTACTTAGCTCTTACAAGGCTGACTCAGGGTGTTTGAAACGCACTACATAACCATAAAAAACTTCTGCGGGATAAATCCCCTAAACCTATTGGCGTTTATCAAAAGGATCGGAGGCTTGAGAGGTGAAGGAGGTCTTAAAGGGCTAAAACCCTATATGCTTTAACAACTTAGGGCCTCCGCAAGGAAAAACAAAAAGATGACGATAAAATTCGAGGACGATAGAAACAGATATAGATTATTTGCGAAGATTGCTCCAACTTTTCCGATAAACGTCTCTTCCGAAACCTTTGCTTTCAATTTTATGTATTTTAAAATTGGATATCATCAGTATATCTTGAAATCATCACTTTCTTTATTTTTAGTCTCGCTAACTGTAAAAACTAACCAATGGCGTTTAAAAAAAATCAATTGACGCAAAGCAATTATTGCCATATATTAGAAATTGGACAGTATATCGAAAGCCAAAATGATGAAATATTGTTTTAAGAATATTATCATAGTATTCTCCAAGAATATATGAATTATTCCCTAAAACGGATGTTACGGAAATAATTAATTTGCTCAACGTATGATATTTCTGCAATTTCTGTTACAACTAGGTTAAAAATATGGGATTGTATTAGTTATTCCATCTATTCCAATAACTCCAATTTTAATTAGGACTAGGACTATTTAACTAATTAGCTTCATGCCCTTGAAAAAGTTTTAGTTTAATATGATTTGAAGAGCTTGTCTAATCTCTACTAATCTGTAATCTATAATTGGCATAATTTTAAATTTTCCTTCCACTTACTGCAATTCAATGTTAATTTAATTCAATTGATTGTCTAAAGTTTTTTTTTATTATGCATTGAAATTTTATCTACTGGGCGAAGTTTTTAATTTATATAATTTACATAAGTTGCATGTCCCGAAAATTTAACATTTGAAAATTCTAAACAATTTTATTCATTTCATTGAATGTGACAAAACCAGAGAAGATGTTATTATTATATTTTAATATTGTTAATTACGTCAATACAGCTGTGTATTTTTTTGCATTGTATCTTCTTCTGTATACCCCTTCGTCAGATAAAGAGAGTTTGACGTTATATCTTCTCATCCAACCTACTCCTTTATACACAAAGGGTTTAATGTTGTATCTTCTTCTGCAAACCCTTTTGCAAACACACGGTGTGTCTTCTTACCCATTTCTTCATCAAGCCCCTTCGTCATGCACAAATCGTTCTGCGTTGTATCTTTTTCTCCAAACCCCTTGGTCAGGCACAGGACTTGGTGTCGTATGTTCTTCTCTAAACTCTTTTGACAGACACACGGTTTCGCGCTGTATCTTCTTCTCCAAATTAATTTCCCAGACAGAAAGTTTGATGTTGTTTCTTCTTCTTTAAATCCTTTCGTCATACACAAAGAGTTTGGCGTTGTATCTTCTTTTTTAAACCCCTTTATCGGACACAGAGCTTGGTGTTGTATTTTCTTCTCTAAACATGTCGTTAGACACAGGATTTGGTTTTATATCTTTATCTCTAAGCCTTTTCCCAGACGCAGTGTTTATCATTGTATTTTCATCTCCAAACTCATTCTCCAGATACAGTGTTTGGTCTTGTATCTTCTTCTTTAAGTCCCTTTGTCAAGCACAGGATTTAGCATTGTATCTTCTGCTCTAGGCCCTCCCTAGACACAGTCTTTACTGTTTACCGTTGTATTTTCTTCTTTAAAGCGTTTCGTCATACTTAAAGGGCTTGGCGTTGTATCATCTTCTCCAAACCCATTCCCCAGACACAGGATTTGGTGTTGTATCTTCTTATTTAAGTCCCTTTGTCAGCTACAGAGTTTGGCGTTGTATTTTGTTCACTAAGCATTGTGGGGTTGTATTTTGTTCACACAGGATTTGGCGTTGTATCTTCTTCTTTAAAACCCTTCCCCACACACAGGGTTTGGCCTTGTATCTTCTTCTTCAAACCAAATCGTCCACATGGTTGCAATGTTTTGTGAAGTAACAGGATATTTTACAAAGGACTATTTTTTCGTTCTTACACCAATATTTATCGTGTTTAATAAATCGAACATGTTAATACTACTCTTGGCAACATAACCACACATAATATATTCAATAAAAGGTTGAAGATATCTGAAATTAAGGATAATAAAATAAATAATTTGTGAATAAGATTTATTGATTAAAAACTTAAAAAAAAAATTTAATAAATTGATGTAAAAGTATTTTGTTTTTTTTGTTGTTGTTGTTGAATTTTTTTTAACCGCATTTTGGAGACAGGTTGTTTACTAGTGATAAGATACATAATGTCAGAAGATTGATGTCTAAATATAAATCATTTATGGTTTATAGATTCACTATTCAAAATCTTATTTTTTGATCTCTCAAACTCCTTTTTTTTATGACCTGATGATGAGTTGAAAATTACTGAAATAATTTTACTAAACATAGGAATTTCATATTTAAAATCTACTTTAAAACAACAACAAAATTGAAAATAAATCGACAGCAAAAATAAAATAATATAAAAAAAAGGATCAGTCCAACGATTGATTTTTTATTTTGTTTTTCGTTTTTTTTTTTTTTTTAATTTATTGTAGACGATGAACTCCTGCGTGTTGATGAATTTTGATTATTTGTTATTTTTATCGAAAACAAATGATTCAACAAAATACTCTGAACTTGGTTTTTTTTTTGTTTTTTTTTTTTTACTGGATTTATGATTTATTAACTTTGACTTGGATTGAGCTGCAGTTTTTCATATTATTTGATAAATGACTCGGCTTAATATCAGAGAGAAAAAAAATCATTATCAGAAGACAAGAACAAGAAAACTATCGCTATATTTTAGAAGGATATAACTACACATAAAATTTGTTGTTGTTGTTGTTCTGTTGTTCTACTAAAAATTAAATAAAGGATGAATATTGATGACTTGTTATGAAAAATGTTCAAATTATTGTAAAGATAAGATTAACGGTTAGAGTATATTTAAGATATTTAAAAATAAAAAAAAATAATAAAATTATTTTTAGAAAAATAATTTAATTTTAAACAAAAATAACAAAAAAACATTTATTTTTTCAATTCTTTTCATTTGAGTTTAAGGTCAGAAAAATGAAAATTATTAATTTTTGATTAGTTGCGGTAAATTTGATTGATTAAATTAATGTATTATAAATATTATGTAGGTTTTTGGTTTTTTTTTGGCGAACAATAGAACTACTGCTAAAGTAAATGGAAAAAAAAACCTGCCATTAATTATATTATAAATAGGTTAAGAAGTATAGAAAGGAAAAAAAAAACGAAATAAATAAATAATTGTTTAATTTAAATTAATTAATAAAATTGGAATTAAAAATTAAGAAATTTTACAATGATGTCTAGATGTATTGTGATGGATTCTAAATTGTAAAAATAGAATTTATTGAATTTTTTTGTGTTTTTCATTTTTGATTAATTAGTTTTCAAATTAAATTAAATTGGAGGTATTTTTTTGTTGTTATTGTTAATTATTTTACTTAAGTCTGTTTGATTCTGAAATCAATTATTTTGTATGTTTTTATATGAGGAACTTTCACCAGTTTTGAATCAATTTTGATTATTTGTCTGTTATGTTGATTTTGTTTAGTTTTTTATTGTGATAATATAATCGAAAATCGTCAAAAAACTCACCCGACAGACATTAAGTTAATAATCCTTAATCTCTGAAATGTGTAAATAAAGAAAGCTGAAAATGAGGTTGGCAAACATCACGTTTCGCAAAATGCATTTGCCAAAAATGGTAGATGTCAAATTTTTAGTTTGCAAAACATCCGTTTGGCGAATTCTAAAACAACATTTTTTTATTTATTTACTAGAATTTTGTTACCCGAGTTTGTCCGTAATGAAGTTTGATTTATGAATCAAATTGAAAAAAAATTCGTTTATCAAAAATATCTTAATATTTTTTTTTCACTACAATAACAAAACTACAAAACCAACAACACTATACAACTTAAACTATACTTATATGAAAATTATTTCATTGTAAACATTATTTCGGGGTTTTTCTGATATTTCTGAAATGAGTTATATGGCACCGATACGACCCAGCTCAAATTTTCGACATCGGTAACAGTCGTATTTCTTTATTTGTGAAAGAGTATCTAACTGTAAATTTTCATGTCTGTAACACAATTGGTTTTAGAAATATTACTGAGAAGTTCTAGGAGTTGTATGGAATCGACCCGACCAGGTCAAAATTTTCGAAAACGGTGACATTCGTTTTTCTTTTTTTTTTGAAAGAATATCTAAGTGTAAATTTGAATGCCTGTGTAGCAGCTTTGGCTTCAGAAATATAACTAGGAAATTGTAGCAGTTGTATGGCACCAACCCGAACCAGTCGAAATTTTCGAAATCAGTGACAGTCGTTTTTCTTTATTTGTGAAAGAGTATCTAAGTGTAAGTTTTCAAGTCTGTAACACAATTGGTTTTTGAAATATTGCTGAGACATGCTAGGAGTTGTACGGCAGCAACCCGAACCAGTCCAAATTTTTGAAATCGGTAAAAGTCGTATTTCTTTATTTGTGCAAGAGTGCCCAAGTGTAAATTTTCAGACCTGTGGCATCTTTGGTGGTAGAAACATTCCCAATAGGTGCTAGAAGTTGTATGGCAGCAACCCGAATCAGTCCAAATTTTCGAAATCCGTGACAGTAGTTTTTCTCTACTTGTGAAAAAATATCCAGGTGTAAATTTTCACGTCTGTAACGCAATTGGTTTTTGAAATATTCCTAAGACGTGCTAGGAGTTGTAAGGCAGCAATCCGAACCAGTCCAAATTTTCGAAATCCGTGACAATAGTTTTTCTTTATTTGTGAAAGAGTACCCAAGTGTAAACTACCAGACCTGTGGCATCTTTGGTTTTAGAAACATTCCCAATAGGTGCTAGAAGTTGTATGGCAGCTACCAAAACCTATCATTTGACAGCTTTGTAAAGTACCGCGTGAATTTCAGAACTTTATCTCAATTTTTGAGGTGAATATAATTAGTTGAAGTTCTGCCAGATAATCAAAACAGATTTTTAATTGATTTATTTTGAATTCTTTGGAGAGAGTTTATATTTCTTTCATATATGTGTTTCCCCTAATTCTTATACCATTAACCCAACTCTAAAATTTCTCCAAATTCGGAATTTACCATATACATTTTTATGCGGGTTCCAACTCTGAATAAAGAATTATTTCCTTTTTTTGTATCCAAAGCGAAGAAAAGCTGATTCGGCTACGAAGAAAAATGTCGACGCTACTCATTTATTGAAACCCTGTTTTTTCCTGTTTTGCACTTGGGTTAAAACTATGATACGTATTGTTGATAAAATGCTGGATAGTGGGTAAAGGTATACGACTGCCTTTCAACAGAAAGATCCCATGTGAAGTGGAATTTTTTTTTGGAATTTTAATTTTTGGAAATTTTTTTTTCATTGTTTGGATTTTTTTTTTTTTTGGAATTATGACACCATCGCAAAGCAAAACCAAAAACGTTAAATTTCTAACACCTTGTGGACAAAGTACTCTAAACATGTAACCTAGAAACAAATCTTAAAATGTTTGAGTTCTGTCAATGCTTTACATTCTATTAAAGTTTAACACCCGGTCAATATATTTTTTTATTTTTGAATTGTGTGGCGCAGAGAATAAGATTAGGAATGCCCTTAGGAAACTTTATCATGCATGCGGAAGGAGTATAAAATACTAAGTATAGTGGGAAATTTTCAGAGACCGTTTTTTTATTTTTTGAAAATATTTTCTTTTTCAATTTGCTGAGAATTCAAAATATCAAAATATGGTTACTGGGATTGGGATTCACACAAGTGTTCATTCTATTCTTATTCAATCAGTCTTATTTTTTGGCAAAATATTTTTTTCGAAATTTTCTTTATTTAAAATTTAGATTTTTAAGAATTTAGATATTAAGATTTTACAATTTTAAGATTTTCAATACAAACCTAAATTGTCAAATTCATTGGTTTACCTTGGGTTCCTTAAATTAGGTCAAAAAGTCTAAAATTGTTATTCATGAGATTTTGATAAATTTTTGAATCATGATAGTAAAGTGAAGATTAAATTTTTATACAATTTTACCAAAATATTCATCATTATCATCATGGACTGGGCCAGACCGGACCGGGAAAAAAAAACAACTGTGCAATTATACTTGTTGGGTTGTATTTTTTTTAATTCAGCTTCAAATTTATTACTTGAGCTCTATTATTGAAATGAATCGTTTTTAGGTGTTGCTTGCAATACTTAAAGTGATACGCAAATGTGGCAGGGAGAAAAATTATTAGCAGGTAACCGGATGTCCAATTATTACAAAAAAAAAAATTGAAAATTAAAGAACAAATAATAAATCAAAAAACATAAATTAATTACTGAGGTGACCCACTTGTGAAATGACTTAAGATCTTTGATCCTAATTTATTAAGATTTTATACTATCAAATAAGAAATCAATTATGGGTTAGTTTAATTTAGTATTATTAATTGGGGTTAGTTTAATCTAGTATTGGAAAATTTTTAAAGAATGTTTATTTGCATTTTAATGGTGCAAAAGAGCACTAAAAAATTAAAAAAATTTGGCTGTTGGAACAAGGTGCACACTGTATATCACGAAAACTAAAGCAGATAAGATTATTCTGATAACAACAGTAGAAAGAGAATTTTTCAAAACCTATAGAACAACTCATAGGTCAAAAAGTCAGAAATGACGTATGGAGTAAAATATAACTCAGGCGACGATATATAAATTGAAAATTATGGTATATGAAATGACAACTAGCCCAAATATGTTGTCAAAGCAGATAGGGTAAGGCCTTTATGTAATATTTTTAATTGGCAGCCGCAAGTGTCAAGTAGAAGACCAAAGTAAGATGGTGCGGTAATTTGAAAATTAACATCAAGAATATAATAAGTGTAAAATGTAAGAATAGTGTAAATAACTGTGCAGTAAATAACTGATCTGTGCAGAAGATCGGCTAATCTTGACAAACTGTATCGTCATAGAAAAGATGAAGAAAATTTGTAATATTTAAATACTTATCACATTTTGAAATAATTATATATTTTATTCTTTTACTTCATTAATTAATTAACGTGTATATATAGAAATTTTCATTTTAAGTGAACACGAATCATTTTGGTTTGTATTAAAATTACAATGTTATTCTTTGATCATCTTTAAACAAATACCGCTCAGATTTTTATGTATGCTTATTTTTAATTATTAATCTCTGGGAATTTTATTTTTTATCTTATTTAATATTTTTGGCATACACTGAATTATAAAATATGTCAATTTTGAAACAAAATAGATTCATATTAACTTTTATAAAATAAATATTCTCCCACGGTTTAAATCACACCAAACAAAATCATATAAACAAAATCATAACCTCAAACTATTTTTTTTTTGTTTTTTTTTTTTAATTTTGCATTCGATTTGCATAAAGAGTAAATTTTTGTTTTATTTTAATTTTTCAAAAATAAATAAATAAAGAATTAAAAATAGTTGATTTTTTGAAAAATGTTTCGTTTGAAAATTACCGTCAAAATAAAAAAAACAAAAATACTAAACCGCATTCATTCTAAGTTTCATTAATAGTTTTTATTTTATTTTTGTGTTTTTATTTTGAATAACAAAACATTATAAACACTTACAACAATTATTCATCATACCTATTATATATATACATAACATAAAATACAAACGATATTACTTAAGAGTGTTATTATTACTTTAATTTTCATTTCTAATATATTTCACTTGAATTCTATTCATTTAAATAGCAATAAGTAATAATATTATAATAGTAAAATAATATTGTCAAGATTTTTGCCCACATAATAGATAGGAAAAGAAAAATAAAAAATTAAAAAAATTGTTTTTCTATTCAGTTTCAAGCGCAAACAACAATTATCCAGTCATAAAAAATAAACAATAGAAAAATTTCTTTAAGTATGACAGTTTTTACTTTAGTTGACACTTAATATAATCTGTCTATTATAATACTGTTATTTGAATATGAAAAGAATAATATAGAAAGGGATAGTTATATATTGTATATTATTTATACTAGTCTTAAGTACAATAATTTGCTTATTTTTGTACTTTAGAACTATTTTTTTTATGGATAATGTAATAATGAGCGATTTTTGTAAAATTATTATTATAATTTAAATTATGGCCAATTTTAAAAGAAATAGTGGCAAAGGCTTTCGGCTTGGTTTTGGTAAAATATTATTGGAAATATCTGCAACAAGCTTGCCCGTCCTATTTCAACAATTGAAATTGTATCATTTTGTCAGAAAAAGACTGACTATGAAACAGAAAAAAATATCCAGAAAATCAAATTCAGAAAACTAAATCTCGAAAAGCAAAACCCAGAAAATCAAAATCTACAAAACGAAAGCAAGAAAATCTTAGAAATACAAAATTCAGAAATTCAAGGTAAAACAAAATGTAACAATAACAAGTATACCAACAATCATTAACGATTCAACATTCAATGTCAAAAACTAAAGGTGTTACCAAAATACATCAAAATTAGCTGCTGTTAAGTCATCCACAAACAGCAGAAAGTTGATGCACAAACAGCAGAAAGTGGACGCCAAGTTATTATGCTAAAATAATACAATAAAAACGTAAATCAATATTACATCCACAGATATAACCTCAAGGTTCATTTAAAAATGATATCCCAGGAGCCTTTAAGGCCTGCGTTTAATTGAAAAAATTATTATAATGAAATTAACGTAATAAAAGATCTATTGGAGAACAACTATGATTGCATAATAAATAATTTAGAAATTTTACATTTTGCAGAGGTTAATCAATATAAAAATCTGATAAACGAACATATAGACCTTAATCAAATGTTGTAAATGTTAATAAACTTTTGTAGTGTATAATGAAAATACTGTAAATATAAATACATGTGTTACTTTATCAGTTTTCATATGATGGTGGAATAACCGAAATCGATCAAGACATTCAGTAAAATTATTGAAACATACCTAGAGTTTTTCATTTTTATTTTCAAAAATGTTTAACCTAGACCCTATAGCATATTCCATTAACTCTATTAGAGTAATAAATAATCATAATTATTTTTAGAAGTTGTTTCGTTCATCATAACACTGCTTGATACTGTACAATTCCTGGTATGTATCTTGTTTGATTTTATAACTTATTAAAAGATGTTAGTAATACACCTGTGAGTTATAAAAATCGAGCAAAATTCCAACATAAAATCTATTTTAACTATAAAAATAATTTATGTAAATTTAATTAGAAATAATTATTAAAATTTCTGTGGGATTTCACATTTTAATAAATAAAAAGAACAAGTTCGATTTATTTATTTATATATATACTAGGGACCCCTGCTGAGTAACTGTAATTAAAGTTGAAGCCAAATTTAAAATTTTTAACAGAATTATCAATTTACGTACTGACGTACACTTCTCACGTTATAGTAGAAACCACTCATGTTTTCATAAAAATTTAGAGGCTAGTAAGTTTTATTTAGGAAACATAAATACTGCTCCCTCATTACTGTTTCGTTTCGCTCCCTCATTACAGCTAAGTGGCATTTAATGGATAAAATCACTAAAAATAAAATATTTTTGTAATTAAAGAGGTATATACATCATATACATATTTTTAACCAAAACTATATGATTACAACAAATGACCAAAATATAGAAAACAATAATTTGAGACAGTTACTTAAAAAAATTAATAGAATAAATTTCCTTTAATTGTGTATACAAATAATAAGATGTTGAATGACACAAAATGGATATATGTTGTATAAAAGTATGAATATTATAAAACAAAATAGAAATTTTTTCAACCCGTATGCGCATTTCTGTTGTATATACAACTTATTTATATATTAAGAGTTCATTAAGGAGAAGCGAGATAAAGTGAGAAGGTGCTTACTGCGCAGGTCCTTAAATGCTTGTCAATTATCATTATATATATTGATATTGATATAAAATGATACTTTATACAATTAAAAAAAAATATTAATTAATATTATTTTTCTAAATTTTGTAATTTCACTATTTGAACTTCTTGTTTCAATATTTTCTGGATTTTAAATTCCGTTTTTCTGCCGATTGTATTGATCTCGTCGAAAAATAATTAATTAAAGTTACTTACTTATAAACTTAGATGGCCAACAGACTATATAGGTCCAGAGCCTGACTCATGAGCCTCCTCCTCTATTTTTGTCGGTCTCTCCAGTTGACGATTAATTAAAGTTATGAAGAAGAAAAAAATTATACACTTCATAGTATGTATAGGTATCACCAACCATCAGATAAGAGTATGTTACTGTTCAACTAAAAATTTTCTTACACATTTTTTAAAATGAACTAATTATTTTGCTATTGAGTAGTAAATGAAAAATATTATAAAATTAAATAAAAAAAAAATTAGAAATGAGTAAATACAAAAAAAAAAAATTCTCTGTAGTTACAAACCGTTGCAAATAAAATACGAAATTAACGAACTAAAACTCCATCTATTTTGAAAACATTATAAATATTGTACAAAGAAAGTGTTAAATAGTCTTTTCAGTAATTTTTAAGATGAAATCAAAATAAAAAAAAAAATATTTAAAATAATTTTTTTATACAAAATAAAGTCATTAAAATTAATTTTAATATTTTTTTTTTCATTGTTAGTACAATTTCAAAATTTGGTTCCCATCTTCAGAATATTGCTTTGTGATGATAGTTTATTTTTACATACACATTATGATTATTTCTCTTGATGCACATGATGAGAATATCAGGAGAAAAATTCGTCAAAAAGTTACTTTATTGTGAAAGTTAAGTTAATACCTTCCGCTTGCTGCAAAACTGGAAAGGGATTTTTTATTATGTGCTAAAACACAGTTGATATCCTGATAATTAGAGTAAATAAACAAATAAACGAATTAGCGTTAGAGGTAGCGTTTATAGTAAGGGGTAGGGATAGTCAGAGGTAGGGTATACACTGAATACACTTATAGCAACACTTATAGAGCTTCTCAGAAGACTGATGAACTCGAACTGGTATAAAGTAAGGTATTACAAGATTTCCAAGGAATTTCAACTTCTAATTGATACAAAACAAAATCAAAGAATCTGTTTCTTCTGAACAGTTCAGATTGTTGTTTCATTAACAAGCCTACATTTTCTGGGACTTTTTTTTTCCTTTTTATGGGGAGTTCTAAGTAAACTCGACATCTTAAATCAATTGTACTGTTCCGTTTGCTATCTTAGAAGTACAGGTCTATGTCCTTGATGAACGCTATTATTAGTTTGATATTACCTTCAGAATTAGGCAACGTGTATATCCTAATATCCTAATTTCTAGCAAATATTTATGGTTTTGACGAGCTATGGCGTTGAAAATAAATTGAATGTGAGAGAGGGGATCCCTCTTCTTCTAAGAAGAATCTGCTTCTGTGTGTGTTCAAGTTACTAATCTTGAGCAGATTTTTTTTAAATGGATGTGATAAGCAATGTCAGTGTTGTGACATTGAATCTAGTCTCCTTAATTACCTGATTCAATCGGTGAATACTGAGTTTGAAAACTGGCTTTAGACTGCGTAAGTTCATATATTTTTGCGTTTCTGTAGTTCCCCACTTGGAAACAATTATATTTAAAATAAAATTAATAGATGTATGTAAGTACATAATTTTTTCTATGTAGGCATTTGAACGAGCAATACTTGTCTCTCGTTCTAAGAATTGGGTTTTTGAGAAAGATTGTTTTTTCAAGAACATCTGCTTCTTCATTATCTTGTATTCTTTCATGCACAGTAATCCACATAAGAGAAGCTTTTGCTTCTCCCCCGCTAGCTTTAGTAAGTTTTTGTAACAACTATATATGAGCTTTGATTTAAAAATTGCCATAAAAGCTTTTAAAGCAGCTGATAGGAAGTGCTTGTTTTCTGATACTGGCTTCGTATGGTTTCTTATTGATAGAAAAATCATAGAATCGAAAACAGATCGTTTTTTGTTTAATAAAAAATATGTAAGACTTGTCGGTACTGATAGTTTTAAAGTAGAAGAGAAATAACAAACTAACTAATAATTAAAAATGGCAAAAATGGCTAACATTATTGGGAAAACCGTCGACTTTTGTGATCTTATATTCCGGCAGAATAATACACTTCCTGCAGCAGGCTGTTAATTTAGTTTGTTTTAATAAGAAATATGAGCAGAGATGGCTCTGTAGCTCACAAAATATTAGTATAACTAAAAATGTACCCTGATTGAATCCATATAACAATCGTCTTCTTCTTCATGACCATTTTCTTTATTTGGGGTCGGCCCTCATTGATCTGAGGCGCCAAGAACATTTGTCTTGGGCTGTCGTAGCGTTCAATCCTGCTTTCTTCATATCTTTGTTGATTGTTTTAAGCCATGTTGCCTTGCCATGAAAGCATGAAGCCATATAGCAATCGTTTGCCATGAAGCCATGAAGCCATGAAGCCAATAGCAAAATGATATGCCATGAACCCATATAGCAATCGTCTCACTTTAATATAAATTATTAGTAGCCAGCAAAGAACATGGCCACAATGGAAGAGGTTTGCCGCAGATAGGAACCGAGCGAAAGATTTTATTTCCGCCCTATACCCCACGGATGGGTTTACAGGACAATGATGATGATGGATTATCAGCTAGTGGCTCTGCGACTAACAAAATATTGACGTTTTATTAAACGTTTTACAAAACAAAAACTATAGCAAAACAATCACAAAAATTATTTACTATCATTTTTATAACTTTAAAAACAATATTCTTGTAATCCATTTTTGTATTTTGTATAACACTCATTATAGAATTTATGAGTATTACACGCTTTTAACAATTTTTTTTTTCACAGAATTTAAAGTTTTTTTTTTGATAGTATATAGCACCGCTCCTCTCAATATGCTGTGAAATTCTTTTCACCTAAAGTTCACTTTAATTATATTTGTAGCTAGGACAGACAGAGAGAGAGAGATAGAGTATAGGACTATCGCTAATGAAAATTAATTACAATTCATTTTCAATACATTTCATAAAACACACTACCTTCTTATTACGAAGTGCGAAACTTGATTACGCATTATAATTTACTGCTTCAGACATAAAAACAGAAACACTAATCATTCTCGTTTTCATATAAGTAATTAAGTATAAGTAAGGCTTACATATTATTATAAATATTTTTAGATTATTGATGTATAAAATCTAGAAGGTGTAAATTTTTAATTAATTTTTTTTTTTTTTGCAAAATTAAAATAATTTTTAAAAAATATTCTTCTCCGGTCAAACAAATTAACCTTTTTCTGATAACTTGTGTCTGTCTATTTTGGTGGTGGGATTCCTCATAAATTTGTCTAGAATTCATTTAACTTCATAAATCAAACAAAAAATTATATTCATTGTTATCACTAGTATTAGTATATACCTATTTTTAGTAAATATTTATTTTGAAATGTAATTATATTGGCTTATAGGCACTCTGTGTTGGTTTAACTGCTTTTTGGAAATTATGTACTTTCAGATGATACTAAAATTAACCCTTAATATAAGGAAGAAAAAAATGATTCCAATAAGCTTCTAAGAACAGATTTCGTAGTGAGACTTATTAGTACTCATACCTTTCAGATCTGCGAAGATATTGACATTCAGGAAGACACCCTATTCTTTGCGATTACAAAGATCTGGCGAAAACAAAACTGCAGCGGTTGGATAGGTATACGATTTAAGATATTCAAAGATCTGGTAGAGCTCTGTAGTCTTCGCTTTGATAATATGCAATAGTCCATCAACTGTGGATTGCTGTAACAGCAATTAATTGCTTTTACTGTATTCGATATTCAATAAAACGATTACTCTCTACAATTCTGCATAATCTAAGTATAGAATAGCAAAGCAAACAATATTTGCAAATTATAATAAAACTATAACTAAAATCAAATACTTAATAGTTAACTAGATATGAGGATGAACTTCAACATGTCAAAACACAGTGCTTTCAATATCTAAAAACTGTTAGAGCCCTCGAAGCATTAGTCTATTAAATGATCTGTGGGTTTGAGTACGTCTTATAGCAATGTCATCCACAAGGATATTATCTTCATAAAAAAACACAGAGATGTCTTAATCTACTTTGATTGCGAGGCAAATTTTGTGAGAGGGATCTCGAAGATCTACCGAAATCGAGTATATTATAAATTTAAGAAGAAAAATGTGTTAAATGTGCAGTCTAGAATACACTTAAAGACATCATAGATCCTGTCATATCTACGACGATATCTACGTGACATACTAGGTATATTCATTGAAAAGCCTATTAAGCTTAGAAACATCAGTAGCACACTCATCGAAGAGGAAAGTACATCGCAATACAAAAGGTGTACAACGATGAGAGACTTAACTAATTTCCATGTAGTTGTACATACTCGATTTTGCTATTCGAATGTAATGTAATCGGACCAACATAATGTTTTATTTTTTCCTTTACTTCTCTTGTTAGTATAGGGCTTCCACTTGACATTTCCATCGTACTCGATTTCTAGCTGCTGATTTCACTTGTTGTTCACTTGTATTAAATATAACAAATTTTTACTATGATCAACCTCTTTAAACTAACCCTCCCTCCTCCATACCATTTCAACAAAAAAAACCCCTCAACCACCTTTCAACCAAAAAAAAAATAACTAAATTAGCAGAGACTTCCACACAATTTCGATGCTAATCAAATAGAGGGAATCAAATAGAGAAGAATCAAAAATATTTTGTTCTCAAATCCTAATCTTGTCTTAATAACAAAAATAACGTTTGACATTCTGAATTAGAGCCGCTGTGAAGTTGCGTATTGAACCATAATCAATAATTATTGGTCAATTATTTTTTTTAATATCTTATAAATCACAAGGAATTGTTTTAGTCTTCTCGTCTGACCTACAGTTGCCATTAGGCTGCAGGCTAAATTGTTTAGATGAGCTTGAAGTTTGAGTCTACAGCTGGAACTATATTTAGCTATTATAGTGATAATGGGTTCAATGTTTAAATTGTGTTCAATGGCTTTATTTGGCACAAAACAATGGGCATTTTCTAGTGACTTTAATACATTATTTTGTAGTTTTTGCATTTAGTTTTCGCTGCGGAACCCCAAAAACTGTATTCCATATGTCCAGATAGGTTTTATTATGACTTTATAAATTAAGATATTATTTGTTAATGATAACTGTGTGTTCTTCTCCATACTTCTAAATTTGATATCAAGCTGTTTCATTTTACTGGCAATGTGCTTGCGCCAGCTTAGCTTTTTTTTCTAAATGTATGTACTTTCCATCATTTTTTTGTGGAATGATTTTATTATTTAAAATGACTAGAGCACTGCAAGTGTACCTTTCTTTGAAGTAAAAATGATATTTATAAAAAATGAGCTTAATATTTTAAAAGCTTCCTAATTTATCCTAATATCCTATCCTATCCCAACCAAGCGTAACATAAGTGACCTAAAGCTTTGGGTGTTTATAAAATGTGAAAAATGGCTTTTTTTCTTCAATTTGGATTCAATTACTTATATCAACACCAAATTCTATGCGCGCTTACTTGTTTTTGAATTTTTATCCATAATTAATGCGATATGTTAATGCTTAGCTTAAAATATTTTTATCGAACTGGAGCAGTAATCATAAGTGTTGAGTAGCTACTTTTTAGTCAAATTTAAAAAATGATTCAATTGTATTCTTTGAAATATTTAGACATGATAACAAGAATAGAATCTCAGTTTTTTTATCTGATATATAAAGTGCAGTATCCCAGAATTATGATTACAATTTTTGGAATTCATTTCATTATCATGATTTCACACTGCGATCCATCAAAAAATATTTTAATATTTTTTGTATTTGCAACCAAGAAAAAAAATATTGTTTGTTGAAGCATCGGTTGACTTGCTTCAACATTCATTAATGAGTGCAGAGTGGGGACACTTACCGTGGGAGTTTAAGGTCTATATAGTTAACACAAAGCTCAATATTTTTAGTTTAAGCTAATTTTCTTCTCTTGATTGGATTGCATTGGTGATGACTTCTTATGCATTAAGAATGTAACCAACTCAACTTTCTTTCTTTATGTGCGGATTATCAGTTTTCTGTCAGGAAAGAAAGGTAAAAAATATAATTTTCAAATATTCAATAAACCCATAAGATTCAGAGTTACTTTACAATCGTTTACTTTACAAATAAGTGGTAATAATTATGTAATAACCAGAATATATTTATTACTGTGGTGCAACAAATGTAGTTGTTATGGCTCATTGTGTCTTTCTGAAATTTATCGTCAGCTTACGCCAAACAAAATTATTAAATTTCAATTCATATTAAATATTTCGCAAATACAATTTTATGGACATTATGGTAATGTTATATACATGTACTAAGTCTTAGTCCGATATATTTAAAATATTTTATACCGCAAATCACTTTATTTAACTTTTTAGAAGACACCGCATTTATCAACCCCTTACTGATTCCGGTACTTAGTAGAACAATTTAATGGATAGACTATATAGACTAATGGATAGAATATTGAACTGATATGCCAATATGTGGAAAAGTTAGTAGTAGCATATCTAACTAGCATTCTTCACCGGAATTGGAATTCAAGACGGGGAGAAACAAAATTCATTAATTACTATAAAGCTTTCATACGACCCAAAATGGAGTACAATTCTCACATATGGGCTGGCGCCTCTAGTATTGCGTTAAAACATTTTGATAAAGTCCAAAAATGGGCTACTCATCTAATCAATGACCCAAATGTGACAGCCCATCTTGCTCCTCTTGAATATCATCGTATAGTCGGAGCTCTCTCCATTTTTTATAAATATCTCGTAGGCATCGGCACATGCTCAGTGGAAATTAAATCTATATTACCTCCACTTAAGGGTTTCTCCCGCGAAACACGAAGAGCAGCATGTGCTCACCCGTACACCATTGAAACCCCTAGATGGTAAAAGACTAGTTATGGAAATTCGTTTCTAACTTCAACATTCCGCATGAGGAACCAAATTCCATCTTATGTGTTCCCAAAACATGACAAATTCTATTTTTATGACCTAAATAAATTCAAGATGAACATTAACACCTTCGTTCGTAATTGTCCTCCTTCCCTTTTACCATTCTCCTTTCCTAATTTTCTTTTCCCACCCTAGCCAAACGTACCAATCTGTCCCCACCTAGTGTTTTGGGTATGCATGAAAAAAAAAAGAAAAAAATTACCTGTTGGGTCGTTCTATTACTTGGTCAAACAGGCTAATGAAATGGGTAAAGTGTGCAGGGACTGTAGAGTAGAAGTATAGAAAAAATCTACCAACATAGGCTAGGTAGAATGCTATAACCTTTTAGGCTTACTATAATTTCATCGCACTCTTTGAATTATTTACAAGCTTCCTAAAACTTCCATTTGAAAAATAAAATAACAGTTGATTAATTTTTAATGAATAATAATTTTTTATAATATTTATTGTCACCTTTAAAAATATTAAACATGAGATTTTCTTATTAAAATTTTTTTAATTTCTTAAAATAATTGACAAATATTCAAAATTTTAAATTTAATACAAATTAATAATTGTATAATTCTAAATTAAAAAAAAAAAAAAAAATTGTAAATTAAATCTAATTAATATAGAAAAATTAAATGGACTGGATTTTATAAAAAAAAAAAGAAATATTTTTATTCAGGCAATATTTTAAAATTTTAAATCACTACAATAAATGAGATTTACATTTATTTTGGGGAGAATTTTAAAAATAATAATTCCTTAAAGCTAAAAGCAAGAGGAGGGAACAATAATCTAATCGAATCACATAAAAACAATATTAATATTTAATTATATTACTTAATAAAAATGTAAATTTAATATATTTGTATTAATTTAATTTTAAATCTTAAATCTAAGAGTTGATTTTTTTCTTTTTAACCCCTTCACTACCGAATTATAATGCAATGGGAAAATTATTTTTATTTTACATTTATGACAACTGATGTGGAATAATAAAAAAAAAATAATTTTATTTTAAATTTCATTTAATTATTCTTTCCCTTAAAAAAGACACAAGTAGTGAAAAGGTTAAAGAATTGATTTTTTATTACATTTCAATGCAAAATAGTTTGTTTTTTTTTGTAACATAATTATTATTTAATCAATTGCTGTAACAAGATCTAATGTTGAATGTGAATTTTTATCAGATAATGAATTTTTAAAACCAATTGTTTGATTAACAACAGCAGCAATTGCTGCTACAGTTGATGAAATTTTACTTCCAGAACTATTTTTAGTATTAATATTTTCATTACTACTATTATTATTATTATTACTGACCACCAAACCAGATGAATTAGAACCTCCTACACTAATATTACATCCTCCACTACCACTGGATCCGGTTACAGATGATGTTGCTGCTGATGCTGATTGCATTGGTGAATTTGCTGTTGATGATGGTGATGACCCAGAATGTTGACCTTGAACTGGTGATAATAATTGTTGATCACTTAATCCAGTTGTTATTGCAGCTAAATTATGTGTTAAACTATGACGTCGTAAATCACAATTTCTTCGAAAAACTTTACCACAAGAACCACAATGGTATGGTTTTATATCGGTGTGAGTAAGTAAATGAGTTTTTAAATTTGAACGTTGATTGAAACTACGATTGCAAACAGGACATTTATGTGGTGATTCTTCCATATGCAAAATTTTATGTACAGCTAATGTTCGTGATTGACAGAAACCTTTACCGCATTCAGTACATTTAAATGGTTTCTCTTTTGAATGAATATATCTGAAATTGAAAAAAAAAAAATAGAAATTATGGAAAAATTTATAATGAAACGTTAGAATATTATTAATGGTCATAATAAATGGCTCCTAGGTCGAAATTAAAATTACTAGATATTGTTATATAATGAGATAATCAAACCGATATGGTTTTACGGTATACAAATATGGGGATGTGCCTAACAAACACATGGTCTTTGTATACAAAAATTACAAAATAAAGTTTTGCGCAACATGGTAAATGCCCCTTGGTATGTTCGCAACAGTGACTTGCACAGAGATCTAAAAATGTCTTGCATAGGAAATGAAATAAAAAGATATGCAGCAAAGCATTTGGCTCGTTTAGAAGGTCATGTTAACGTTCAACTCAACTTCTAGAAAATCATTTTAATCATTATATCAGGAGGCTTAAAAGAACTAAGCCTATATATTTAATATGATAGAATTTCATAAACTTTTTCTTTAAGAAAATAACACTAGAAATAAATTACTGGTTAACCCGTCGGAATAGTTTTAATGCTCATTGCGTCTATGAAGCTTCGCAACACTCCACGCACAAAAAAAAATACTAAATAAAGTAGAATCACACCTACAAGAAATGATAATAATATCAAAGATTCCATCATTTAGAATTTGTTGGAGATGTCAAAAACAAATCGCATCCCTGTAGGAAGAGTGTCACATTTCAAAATACTTTAGTTGCCGGAAAATCGCGATTAGAATTGTGATCAATTATATATGGATTAAAATTCTTGAAATAAAGTATAGAAATAATATAAAATATATTCGTCTCTAGTATTCGCCTCAAGTAGCCAATACTATATACTGGCGAATATTGTACCATGAACGATCTCTTAACTGACTATCATTAACAAGCTTTGTACTCAGTAATATGGTGGGGATTACCATAGAATAAACTGCCTTATAGGCAAACATGACAGAAGACTAGAGATCCACTCAAATAATAATTTCTACAGAGAATGCAAGGACAAATAGAAGGATAAGAAAATCCTACATCTTCTTTGCACATGCCGCGTAACGGTTCAAAAAAAAAGACTCATTTATGAGCCTACTTTCTGGATTGCCTGGATAATTTTGCAGGTGTGAAAATTATAATGTTCAATCACTTGGTGAAAAGCTCAAATTAACGAGTAGGATTGATACGGGGTTTCGACATTCTATAAAGTATTACAATGGACCTTCTGCATCTAAGTAGGTCAACTTAAGCAGCCACTACTAATTTTTTTTTTCTTCCATTTAATATTTACAATCTGAATAATTTTCAATTCAATAAGTTAACTAGCTTTGTGTTTTATACTGCAAGAGATGTATCCTTCACTATTTATTATTATATTAGTGTATATTATTTATTATATTATTTTATAGGTTATAGGTCATTGAAAACTACTTACTAATTTGACTGACAATCAATTTTACTAACAATTAATTTTACTGAAATCATTTGTCTGATCAATATGACCAAAAACAAAATATTTTTGAAATTTCACTGAAATTAAAGGAGTGTTTCGTTCACCTACATCTTACTTGGACTCATAAGTAGGTATAGTAGTAGTGTTAGACTACCTTGACAGTTCTCAATTTGAATTTGAAGTGTTTCAAGACACAGATTATATATTTTTATTATATATAGATTTCATAAAATATCCAATATGTGAGTTATAAACACCAAATCAAATTTCTAATTGGCAAAATGTAAATGTTAATAAAAATATAGTAAAAACTATATTTATTTAGAAATTATATTATTAATTTATTCATTTATCTAAATAGAAATATAGTTTTTACTAGAATTTTATTTTTTCAGTGTTTTTATTATTGTGTATTATTATTCGTCTTACTGATCGCTATAGCTACAGCCTCAGAACTATTAAATTTCTACTAGCTATTCTCGGCGTAACATTCGCCGGTCTAACATTAGCATTATAAATGAAACAATTTATTTTTATTTATTTATTTTCTTAAAAAAAATCAATGCTTTACATATTTTTTTATTACATAATAAATAAAGAAAATAAACAAATAAAATAAATTGTTTCATTTATAATGCTAATGCTAGACTGGCGAATGTTAAGCCGGGAATAGCTAGTAATTTACAAGATTGTTTGATCTATCTATAACTATTTCTTTTATATTTTTTATTTAGGTATTTATTTATTTATTATAAATTAATTTTGACCGTTAATAGTTTTGAAGAAAACTTTTATATAAGGCAGCGTTTATACGTTTTTGAATTGTATTTATAACGTATTGTTCATTAAAGTTTGACATCCGACTTTGTTATAGAATATCATAAATTTTTTTTTTTTAAATAATAGTGCTCGACTAGCCTTTTCGTATTTCGCAAGTTGAAAAATTGAATTTTGCTAGAAAAGGTATTTATAAACTTCTAATTGTGTTATGCCAATATATTGAAATACATTAACAAAAACAAAAAAATTGTATTAAATATTATTATTATTTATCAATACAAATACTTAGAATAATATTGATTTACTATTTAAATATTTATATTTTATAAATGTTCTGAAATTACAATGAATATTTGTTTATAAGTATTTATTATTAGTATTCGTCACGTAAATTGGTATCTTCGTATTTTGCAAGTTTAGAAAGTGGATTTTGCATGAAGCAATATAGTATACTTTGCAACTATTTTTGTTTATCTTTAAGATATGTAATTAAAACTTTTGAAATAAAATTTGTAAATGTAATGAAAATAAGTAAAACAAAACTTTCATGAAAAAAAAACCGGAGGTCTAAACGCTCCTAACAAATACTATTAATAGAGAGGTACATTTCAACAAAATGTGGCGAACAGAGATGTCGCTGGCAGTATAGATATGAAATTAAATGCATTTAAACCAAATACATACCACACTCACATTAAAAACACATTAAAATAGTTCATAGACACGATTTTTGTATAAAAAAACAAAAACATTTATTTATAGAATTTATATTTTTATTTCACTTCTTTTAAATTTTGGTTTTGACGTTTTGGTATGATTAG
Organism: Argyra leucocephala; assembly: GCA_963942445.1. Classification (NCBI taxonomy): domain Eukaryota; kingdom Metazoa; phylum Arthropoda; class Insecta; order Diptera; family Dolichopodidae; genus Argyra; species Argyra leucocephala. The sequence continues at coordinate 26,038,063 of OZ012680.1, forward strand.
ATATGACCATTATAGTGAAGGTTATGATATGGTTATGGCTTTGTTAAATCATATCGAATCTATAGGTCATTTATTATATATTTAGGGGTAAAGCCAATAAACAAAATTATACTTTTTTTTCTTATTGTTAAGTTTTTATTGATGCCTTATTATCTTTAAGATATGTAATTAAAACTTTTGAAATAAAATTTGTAAATGTAATGAAAATAAGTAAAACAAAACTTTCATGAAAAAAAAACCGGAGGTCTAAACGCTCCTAACAAATACTATTAATAGAGAGGTACATTTCAACAAAATGTGGCGAACAGAGATGTCGCTGGCAGTATAGATATGAAATTAAATGCATTTAAACCAAATACATACCACACTCACATTAAAAACACATTAAAATAGTTCATAGACACGATTTTTGTATAAAAAAAACAAAAACATTTATTTATAGAATTTATATTTTGATTTCACTTCTTTTAAATTTTGGTTTTGACGTTTTGGTATGATTAGATATGATCATTATAGTGAAGGTTATGATATGGTTATGGCTTTGTTAAATCATATCGAATCTATAGGTCATTTATTATATATTTAGGGGTAAATGCTTTTTTTCTTATTGTTCAGTTTTTATTGACGCCTTATTACTATTATAGTTAAGGGTAAAGCCAATAATTATGCTTTTTCTCTTATTCTTCAGTTTTTATTGTTATATTGTTATCCTGCTAGGATCTATGATGTAGGTAAGGGTAGTCTGTATTTTTTTGTTTTAATGTTTTTTTAATTTTTATGTTTACTAAATTTGCCGTGTATTGAATTGGAACTTGATAATAATGTCATAACATATTTTGTTTTTATTGTTCTTAGCAGATCGCAAATTTCGGTTTATGATTCTCCATGTACAATATAATATTTACGCAATGCTACTGCGCATTTGAATTTATACTTTTAAATTATTTGTTAATCAAATAAATAAATTTCAATAATTGGAATTTGTGAACATGGTCTGGGTGAATATATTTTCTAAATTTACTATTTGTTTTTCCGGTAAGTTTTTTTGTTGTAATATCGTAATATTTCAACAAAGCTATTTTATCGATATAATAATTATATTCTGATAATTCGGTTTTTGTCCTTGCTACTTTGTTTTTTTTTTTTAAATATAATTCATATAATCAGATATAATCAATGCTATTGCTCAATAGGTGAATTGTTTTTATGTTAATTTTAATTTGTTTTTAGTTTTATTGTTTTGTGGTTTATGTCTTTAAATTAAATTTTGCACACTATCGCAATTCGTAATAGTTCTAATAAAGTTGTCTAATCTAATTGAAAAAACCTTTCTGTTGTAAAAGCTTTGTGAAAAGTTTAACAGACGTTTAAGCGTATTAATATACATAAGATTATTTATTTATTTATTTATTTACTATTTAGTTCAAACAGTTTACAAAATATAATACAATTTAATTATTAAAATTTTGAATTAACACAATGTATCAAATAAGATTTATGATTTAAAGTTTAGATTACTTTGAAATTTAATACAACATAGCTTTTATAAAAAACAAAAAACAAAATTAGATAAAATAAATTTCATCAGAAAAAAAAGAGAAGATGAAAAGTTATTAAAAGTATTAAAAGTTAATTATAACACTACAAATTAGTTAATATTAGTAGCGCAAAAACAAGATTAATTAGGAGGACTAAGGAAGCAAGTGAAACAAGGTTTTCTTTAAACTGGTTTTGTTCAAAGAAAAGTCAACACTGTTTTTGTATTGATTAACTGCCATTAACATTCTATTAATTGGCTCAAATTTACCATAATTAGTTCTATGGAAAGGAAGATTAAAAAGATGTTCTATACGAAAACGCGTACTGGTGTTAATGTACGAGTTAATCTGATCTTTTATAATTTTGGAATCAATTTCACCATTGTATACTTGGGATATGAATAAGATATCTGCAACAACCCTTCTTGATTGCAATGTGTTCATCTGAAGAAGATTCAGACGATTGATGTATGGACGTAGGATTATTGGGTTAGACCAGGGAAGATTACGTAGAGCATATCGCAAAAAATTTTTTTGAATAGATTCAATTCTATTAATATGAGTGGAATAGTGAGGTGACCAGACAGGGCTTGCGTACTCAAGGTGGGGGCGAACAAGAGTAGTGAATAAAGATTTAGTAATGTATGGATCATCAAATTCCTTAGACCATCTTTTAATAAAACCTAACATAGAATTTGCCTTGTTAATTATACTATTAAAGTGAAGTTTAAAATGAGAAACTCGGTTGATTAGTTTAGAATTAAAAGTATAATCAGTTATTATTGGAATGAATCTACGAGTAAAGGAAATAACAGCGCATTTATCAATATTAAGGAGAAGATTATTATAGCCGCACCACTTAAAAAACGAATCAAGATCATTCTGTAGTACAGTGCAATCATTATATGAAGTTATTTTTTTATAAATTTTCATATCATCAGCATATATGATCACGTTACTATTGTTAATGAGATTATTGACATCATTAATTGAGATAATGAATAGTAAGGGACCTAGATGGTTGCCTTGTGGTACACCAGAGGTGGCAGAAAATGATTCAGAAAAAGCTGATCTAAACATTACACTATAAGATCTATTGGATAAAAATGATTTAATCCACATTATAAAAAATTTAGGAAATCCCAGTTTTTTAAGTTTTAATAAAATAACACTATGAGGCAGTAAATCGAATGCCTTGCTCAAATCTGTGTAAATGACATCAGTCTGAAAGCCAGCCTCCATAGTGTTCAGGAAGTGTGAGCAAGACTCAACTAAATTTGTAACCGTAGATTTTTTCTTTACAAAACCATGGTGATTAATTGATAAATGTTTAGAACAAATATCATAAATTGAACCAAAAACTATTAATTCGAAAAGTTTAGGTATGCATGAAAGTTTTGCTATTGGACGGTAATTTGTGACCATATTTTTAGCACCTTTTTTATAAACAGGGCGAATAAATGATTTTTTTGCCAATATTGTGGAAATATTCCAGAAGTAAACGATCGATTGAATAAAAGGGATAATGGTAACGCAAAAGATTCAGAACAGTTTTTTAAGATTAAAGATGGTACTTTGGCAGGTCCAGGAAATACATCACTGTTGAGATTATTCAAATAACTTTTTATTTTCTGAGTAGAGAAATCTATTGAGATAACTTGGTTTTCAGGTTGGTTTATCATGTGATTGAAATTATTTTCATCAACTTCAAAGAGATTTTCTGAATAAGAACTACAGAAAAATAGCTTGAAGAGATGTGCAATAGATTTCGGAGAGTTAGCACTAACATCATTATAGGACATGGTGACGGGAAATTGATCAGATTTACGTTTGGAGTTAACAAATTTCCAAAAGGACTTAGGATTAATCCTTAGCTGAGAGCTAACATTTATTAAATAGTTGTTATAACTGAAATCTAATGTCAGTTTGTAGGAGTTGAACAAAATTACAAACTCATGATAGTTTTTATTGGTTTTCTCTTTTAAGTACTTATTCCAAGCTTTATTCTTTTTATTTCTTAATTTTTTTACTTCATGATTAAACCAAGGAGGACTAGAACTAAGGTCTCTATTACGAGCCAAGGGTACATACATTTCCAAGCCTTTAGATAGAATTTCGTAGAATTTAGAAACCGCCTTATTGATGTCATCCATCATCTTCAACTATAAAATCAAAGTCAATTGATAAAAGAAAATTATTTAGCGCAGAAAAATTAGCGTTGGTAAAATTATAATTATAAGATAGATCATAAGCAGGTAATACTGGGCTATTATAACAATATGAAAGAAATATAGGTGGATGAGGATTAGAGATATAATAAAAAAATAAATTAAAGTATAAAAATCTGGACAAAAAGCTGAATTACGATTTGTTTGACAATTTAAAAATCTTCTTAATGCTGATCTATATAGATAATTAAAAAACGCAGTTTTAATTTGAATCAAAGAGAGAAGGCGAAATAAAGAGTGAGCAAAATAGTTATTTAAATCACAATGATCTTCTGACCATCAGATTAACTTATGATTATTTCAATCGAATTCATACTATATTGTACAATTTATGTTCAAATAATTAAATTTAAAAGTATTAAGTCTTTTTGAGACCTTTAAAAATATATTTGATATAAATGTATCATAAATATCAAAAAAAAAAAAATTCTCTCGTCCATAATTTAGAATTCGGTTTTTTTTTTTTTTTTTATTAAATAAATGGGATTCAAGTCAATTAGCGAGGAATTTTAAATATTTTTTTTTTTGTAATTTTTTGTTATTTCTGAACTAAATTTATGAAGTTATTCATCGTGTCCATTTTCTGACACAACATACAATACAATTTTATAATCACTTTGTAAAATTCCTTTTGAATTCTTATTCTGTGATCCATTACAATCTCATGAGTGTATATATAGAGAGAGAGGTGCCTTATGGTAAATGATTTACAAAATAAAAATAAAATTATTTTCTGTTCAATTTGGTGAGGTTTCATTTCACGTATATCACGATCACCATAAAATATTTTAAAGGAATTCTTGTGATGATCATCGTCTGTTTTTTTTATTATTTTTTTTTGCTAATATGTTGTTTTTGGTTAGTGCTATAACTTTACAAAAAATAATAATAAAAAAAATAAATAACAATTTCAACATTCGTTCTCATTATTGGTGGAAGTTCTAGTTTTGTTTTTTTTTCGATACGGTTCCTGTATGTTTTTTTTTTGGTTTTTTTTAAATATCTGGACTGCAACATGAGAAAAATAAGAAGAGATATTATATATAAAGTCTGTAGTATATTTAAAATAAATAAATTATTATTGTTACTTAATGGTTATTCATTGTAAGAGTTTTCTTTTATTTTTGGAAGGTTAAACATCGATTTAAAAAAAAAAAAACAAAAATAAACAATATCAAAGAATAAAAGAAGAGTACCCAGATATAAAATCGGAGAATGTAAGTCAAACAGGTCTGCTATATAGTATGTACTTTATCATAAAGAAATAAAGAATCGAAAAAAAAAACAATAAAAAATAATAACAAGAAAGAAAGAAAGAGTTGAGAGACAACAATGAGAAGTTGAGGACAGTAACAACCATTTCAATTTAGAACAACAAAATAAAGTGTATGGATTTTTTTCTAATCCCACAGTTCGAGTCAAAAATTCTGTGTAAATGATATATATCTAAATCATACAGTCCGAGTTAGGAATAGTTTGTAAATAATTATCGAAGTGGCTGTCAATGATGATAAAAATTAAATAAATTTAACTACTTTCATTAATTTGGGTTGTACACCAACATATCCCATACTACAAATGAACAATTTGTTAGAATGATGCAGACGTTGATCTGATGTGAACCAGATTTATTTAAACACACTGATAAGTCACCCACTTTTTTCTTATTTAAAATATTTTTTTCCATTATCGTATAAGAAAAGTGACTGTTGTATTGATTTATTTGCCTTTGGGAGTGTAAGACTTCGATGTTTCGAGGACAGGACATTGCAATTTCTTTAGTTTATTATAATCTGAAAATTATACTACTGTATAATCATTTATTTCCCTTTGACGAGTATCTGGCTTCGATATAACTCAGATATTCATATTTTTGTACCTGAAATTGTGCTTCAGTTTGGTTTAATCAGGTTTTTTAAGTTAGTTAATTAGTAGTAGTATACTGTTGTTACTAACCACTTACGCCACTTATTGTTTATTGTCTAGTATAGAAGCAACGGGGATTTTACCCCAGGGGATTTTAATCTGTGCGGGTCATATCGTAAAATACTGCCGGTTGTCACAATTGCACCGATTAGGGTAAAGTTTTAACAGGCTTTCATTTTTTTTCGTTCATTTGTTGTTGTTTTCACCGTTTTTACGCTTAAACTTAGCGTATACAACCACATAAAACATATAATATTTATTGTTCTGTTTGAATTTTTGATATGTGTTTTTTGTAATTTATTCTGGCAGGGATAATAACAGGCCACTGCCAAATAAAGAAACACTTTTTTAAAATGGGTCTAATAGACAACAACTTGTGCAGAATATGCGAAATAGTGGAAGAATCAAAAGGGCTCACTTGCAGCAGACTTAGCCACCTGGAACCAGCGTTCCTCGAACAATGGAAGCTACCCAGCATACCATTGAAGAACATCATGAGTGTTATCAGAAAATCAGGTATTCTTAATTATACTAATAAACATGGGTTATCACAATAAGCCCATTTGCGGCTGCGGTGATATAGGGGAGCGACCCCCTCCCGTAAAAAGTTTAAATCTAAATCTTCTTGTAATTTAAATGTGGAAATCACATCTGTATCGTAGATAACTTTGCTTTATAATAACATATCTAAATTTTATTATAGTCAACAAAATAATACCATAAGTACCAGACATTAAGTTTCGAATCTATTTCTAGATCCATGAAATGTTTTTTCAACAATATTGTACCTTCTGAATCGAAATCTAGGAAATCAAATCATTTAATTACCGAAACCAATTAGTCTTTTAGTACTACGTTACAATAGTAGGTGTGATTTTCAATTATTTGGTTTCATGTTCATTTTGGTTCTGTTAAAGGGGTGTCTTGCGCAACCACTTTCTTTGATCTTAAGTTATACTCTATTGCAAAAAATTGTACCCACATCTTGTTTGTATTTTAAATCTGTTTCAGTTGTGGCTTTATGATTTCTTATTTTTTCTCATTTTCCAATAAAATTTCAGTAGATGCGATATAAAATTAAATCTTTTCACCTACAAAACTTTTTTTATTGTGATGATAAGCTTAAAGTTGGGCCGGGCCAACTTTTCTGGAATATAGAGTAGTATAAGAGCATGTGCAGTTTCGTTAATAACCTTCTACGTTCTTTTTTGCGCTATTGAATGAGTGAGTCAACTGTTTAGCGGTTTGAATAGTTCATGTATGGACAACCTATTTGTCATTTGTAATTGCCAAAATAATTTCTACAAGTTTTTAGGCGTTTCAATATTTCAAAGGCGATTGTGCGCAACTATTAAATTGTTTTGACGCTTGTTTATAGTTCTCTTTCTGTGATACAGTTCGATATTCAGACCTGAATCGATCTGTAGGTAATTTTCCCAATTCAAGCTAGTATTCGGTTAGCAAACACAGTTCTATTATGAGCCGACTTAGAAGTCTGAAAGCTATCAACTTGAATTGATCTATAGACAATTTTGTCAATTCAAATAAGTTTAGCAAATAAACAAAATTATTTTCAAGAATTGTTTCGTTCATCATAACACTACTAGAACTCATCAGTAGGTACTTATAGTGTTAGACTACCTATACAACTCCTATTTTCATTTTGATTGATTTTATAACTTATTAGAAGATGTCAAGAGAACATCTGTGAGTTATAAAAATCGACCAAAATTTCATTGTAAAATGTATTTTTTGAAAAATTATTTTTAGCACGTAAGTAGGTTTGAAACACAGTCTTAAGATTTCCAAACATAAAATCGATCATAATTCAAGCCTATGGCAAATAATTATGGCTGGAACTGTATTATTTCTATATATAATGCAAGAACATTACCGAAAATTTTAAATGTATAGTAAACCGATCATCTGCACCAGTGCAGCTGAGAATTTCAAAACGAAAGAGTAAAATCTTAACGGAATTGTGTTATTATTGAAAATATTATATTATATTAATAATAAAAAATTGGGTGAAATAAAAATAACGAAAAAAAAGAAAATCGAAATAATAAATTATGAAGCGAACACCTTCATCCAATCATTATCATCATTATTATCATCATCGTTTGTTTTGATGATCATCTTGGTAAAGTATTCAAAATGAATAACAAAAGAATTGAACTTTTATTTATTTATTGTTAATTTTTTTTTTTGGTTTTTGGGTGATTTTATTTAACTTTGTTTATAGACTTATTAGAAATCTTTATTTTAAAATACAGGACCGGCAGATAAATTTTCCAAATCGTGATGAATATTCTATTATAAATTTTCCTACAACATTACCATATTAAATTTGTTCACAACCTACTGTGGATTGTGTTAAACCGACTTTTTGAATTCAGTACAATCAATGACGTGAATTAGAGTGGTTATAGTTTGTAATAAAATGTGACAGCGAGCACTATATAAAAATTTTGGTTTCTAAACTATACTTCATAACCGTGTAGAAGACAGAAAGGAGTAGTTAATATTTGAACAAGCTATCTGTTTTTTTCTTAAGTCAACTTCTGATTAACAGAATTTTGAACAACATAAGACGCAATTGTCTTTAAAAGATAAAAGAACTTTTAAGCATATGACTGTGCCTAGCTCTGAGTTGATAAAAGAGAGGAGAAATAGTAAGTGTCATAATACAAAAAAAAATTTAATGTTTATTATAACTACTACCATTACAATTGAATATAAAATGCTTCATGGTTCTTTATATGGCCAACGATATTTGTAGTAAATTTTGGATAAAAGAAGAGTTTGAAAAAAATGTTTACAAAAATCTCAGAAAAACGAAGTTGATGGAAAATTTTCTGAGAACGTATAATAAAATTCTCTTCTTGTCAACCATTTCACTATACAACTGATTTTTGTGGAATCGCCTATACACCTATAATGCTTCAATTAAATGCGTAAAATTCTGAATGCATCGTACAAGTAAAAGTATGTGGAATATATGAGATTATATGCCACTAATTAGATGTGATGATGCCTCTAAGTTGAACCTAATTTCGCTGTACTAATATTACATTATTAAATTATTTTATCAAATTTTAATGTGATATGTCAAATAAAATGTCAAAATTCATGTCAAATTACATCACATTAAAGTACCGATGCTGTAAATCTGTATGAATGCAGCATTGCGCAACATAATGAGCGTGTAATCGGACGAACAAGATGAACAAAAACATAATTAAATTATAATTGGGAATGTAATTTATTTATTTTTCTTCCTATAGAAACTGGGTAATTCTTAACAGATTGACAATTGTGATACATTTTGAAAGTAAAGTTAAGTAAGTTATATTTTTTATAACAAAGTTCTATTTAATTACCATCACGATATCGAAAAGCATTTCTTGGTATAATATTATTGTCAGTATACTTAGTCTGATAATATATTTAAGCCTAGAAAGAATTTTGGAATTGTGCAATAAAAGAATGTCTCAGTGATCGGAATTGATAAGTTATTTTTCAAATTGAAAACTCTTATTAATACCTTTACGTACTCGCAACGCCATCTTCTCTATCGATTCCTTGATTCTCCGATCACACAACTTTTTTTTTTATTTCTTACGGAGGTAGCCCTAATATGTCAGGACCAGCATGTATGCTTTTACCCCTTTATGTGCTCCTCTACTCCTCAATTTATTCGACCATTTTGATAAAGGGTAATCGGTTGAAGGGTTTTATCCTGCAGAATTTTCAGATTATGTAGTACGTTCCCAACAGCCTGTGTCTCAGCCTTGAGAGGATAGGCACTCTCTTACTACATGGTGGTTATGACCGGTAAGTATGTCCACTATCTTCCTACAGTCTGTTCTATTAAGAGTCATCAGGAAGTTGATTATTTTGGTGTTTTTCTTAGTACATATATTTTGGAAACTTTGTGGCCTTCAATACGCTCCCAGAGAATATTTGATTCCGTCTTTAAGGTGTTTACCGGATCCGGCCCATTAGTGTTTCCCGCCGATGATCTGGCTAGTTCGCAGTCTTCTCATTTGCAGTCAAGCCACTATGACCCAATATCCAGATCAGTTTTACCTTATTTCGGAGCCCTATGGGGTTTAGGGATTCCGAACATTAACCCACCAATCTAGATTTTATGAGGTTAATTTCAAGAACTTTTAAGGCAGCTCTACTGTCGCTATAGATTCTAATGGCTTTGTTAGACCTTTTTTTTTACTTTGTTGCTCACCGGAATTACAGTCGGGCTTATTATTGTATTTAATTCCTCGATTAGCTGAATCACAATTGACTTTCAAAGCTTTTTATGTTTTGCTTCACCGAATTTAAGTTCTGGTACCAATCAACTTGTCAAATTTTCTTTTATGAGAGTTGCTTTAATTCTCTTAAGAAAGCGGCTCTGATAGCATTTCATAATTTTGTGTTCTCTTTAAATGCACTCAAAATGCACATTTCATTTCAAATCGACAGAGGGCGCCATATGCAATATAACAATATGACTTATTTTGTTATTATTATTATTGTTGTTATGATTGTTGTGTTATGTTTTTTTATTACTTGTTACTTTCTTTTTATAGAGTTTTTTGTTTTTTTTTTTTTTGTGAATTTAATTTTTATGATAACCAGTTTTACAAGTTTACTAAAATTTTAACTTATATGTTATGCTTATATTATTTTAAATAAACAGTTTTCAACATTAAGTCATAGAATTGAATTGAATTGCATTGTTGTTGTTATATTTTTTATAATTCTCTAATTATGAGTTTAAAAAATATTAAAATTAAGAACTTTTATTTTTATTGGTTTTTTGTTAATTATTCTTTTTCTCTGTTTTATTTTTTTTTTGGTCATTAATTTGATTATTTGTTCAAAAAATTAAAATTAAAAAATAAAAACTGTTTTTCAGAAGAATAAAAGAAATTTAAGATATTAAGAATTGTTTAATTTATGGAGTGACTGTAATATAATATTTTCTTTTGTAAGGTAAAATTCAAATCAAACATCGTTATTCAACAAAAATAAATCTGAAGGCGCTATTTTGACAATTGGTTATAAATCACTGATCTGAAGTTTTGATTTTGTTTTTTGTTGAATGTTCTTTATTTCAAATTTGGTAGTATGAAAGTGAAGAATAGAATTTTAAATTGTAAATTGAAAGAATGGTGATAAACAAATTTAGAAATTCAAATAAGGTTTAGTTGTAATTTTTGTATTTAAATTTGATCTGATGGGGTTAGGTTTTTTAAGAGTTTATTTCTCGAATTTTTTTTGCTAAGCATAAAAAATTTTTTGGTTAATACAGAAGATTTTATACATTAAGAAAATTTATTAGAGCAAAATATAGTTATTATAAAATGCGAAAATATATATATATATATACCGGGTGTTCCAGAGCATTCGTATCAGCTGTTTAAGAGTGAAGGAAGCAATTATTTTAAAATTTAAAGAAAAATTTATTAACTAAATTGAGGGTGCTTTATCGATTGGTGATATTTCCAACCTTCGGGAGGAACCAAAAAAGGGTCCAAGAATCGCCGAAGTAACTTTTGCCATTTGAAAATCTCGATTTGAGCTAATTTCGGCCAATTTTGAGCTTAAAAACCCTTTTTCGGTCCTTCCCGAAGTTAAAAAGTATCACCAATCGATAGGGCACCCTTGATTTAGTTAATATTTTTTTTTTTAATTTTAAAATTACGGCTCCTTCCTCTCTTCAAAAGCTGATACGCATGCTCTGGATGGAACACACGGTATATGTAATACAGGATCTCAAAAACTCTTGAATACTACCTTTTTGGCCAGCGTCAGCTAGAGCCAGATTCTTGACTTTAGATGAGGCTTTCCTTGACTTTATTACTTTGATTTGACTTGTCTTCCTTGAAGCCTTGGGAGCCAAATTAGCTGATCTCAATTTCAACCGAACTCTACTACTGAACTCTAAGAAAAAGCAAATAGATCATTCGAGTCATGGCATCAATAAAGCACAATGTAGTACCAATTGATTTTTCAGAAAAAACTACACTTTTCACTTCCACCTATACCTGTTCTGCTGTATCTAAAGCCAATTTAGTTTATTCTATCATAAACTAAAGAAGATGAGCATAATCCGATTGCAATAAATCTGCCTAAATCTTTATTGAAAAAAGTTCACACAAAACTGTACTATGAAGTGCATAGAGCATAACAGTATTCGATACAAAATTGTATATTTCGAAATCACTTTTTTTAGAATGTTTATTTCAAAACATTGAGAACGATAAATTTTGTAGTTTTTTCCGTTGTCCTAAATATTTTGTAAAATAGAAAAATTTAATGAAAACTAAAAGGACGAAAACTGAACCGACACAAATTTAATTTTACAAAATTCAAATTTTAATTTGAAAATTATAAATTTCTAATTTACTTTTGAAGTTCCATACGGTTGAACTTAGAAATGTGAAAATTTAAATAATTCAATGTGAAATTTGTGGTTTAGTTGGTTAAGTCATATTTAAGCTAGCTTTAAGTTCAAAACTATTCGAATTAGAAAAATTACAATTTCAATAATTACGAAAATACGAAAATTGGTGTTAAGGTAGTTGTAACCCAATTGTGAAAAAAGGTGAAATGAAATGATGCAAAACTAAAAATGATTATAAATACACGCCAGACAGTTTGTATATACAGTTAGCCAAATGTTGAATTGCAAAACGCCAATTTATCTAATATCTTTTGACAAAAATGACATTTCACAATTTTCCATTTGACATATATTTGACCACTTTACAAATGGTTGTTTGGCATAATGAGACACTTCGCAAAACAATATAATTTACAAATATATATTTTGCAAATATAGTATTTGAGATTTAGAAAAATTTATGCGCAAAGAAATTTGTGAAATTAGAAATTATGCGAATTGGCCTTAGGCGAAATGGAATTTGATATGTAAATTTTGCGAGTACGACCGCTTCCAAGCCACTCTTATGACTGCCAGATTTAATATGACTACAATATAATTACATGGTTGGTTTAAAATATTTGTCAATCATAAAATGATGTATAATCAAGCTATAGGTTACGTATACTATCCTATATAAATATTTTTCTTAATAAGTACCACAATGCTTCATATGGAAGTACGGTAAAAGAAAAACGTTAAAGAAATCGTAAATTGAATATTTTAGCATAACTTAAAAAATTATCAGTTTTGACAAAATTCAAGATACTGGAACTGAATATAGAGGTGCAAGAGAATAAGTGTGGTATACTAGTTGAACATAACTAAAGTACTAGTTGAACAAACAAAAATACAAACTATTCTCCTAGACTATACAAAGCATAAAATACCCGTCATATGATATCACAAATACACTAACAAGGTACCGTCATACCATACAATGACTTGAAGAAAGCATTTATTTATTATTCATCAATATATGATATTTAGGTTCAGTATATATAGTAATGTAAGTAGTATTAGTTATGTAATTATTATTGGTATTGAGTAATGGATTAAGTTAATTTGAAATAAAGGGACATTCTTATAGACATGCTTTCAAAATTGAAAAACGTATTTTAATTAATAAAAAAGTTTCTAACATCGGCTATGATTTTCATATAAAACATCTATTCATTTTGGAGTAAGTACATATGGGTACACATGAGTCAGGTCGAAAAATCGAGCGTGTACAACGAGATTGAAAGAAAATAGTTTAAACTTAATAAAAATATCTGAACTTGACATAAATAGAAGCATCAGACAAGCTAACTCAGTTATTTTAAATTTATTTCAAAATTATGAAAAGCATAAAAATTTTCGTTTAGACTAACAAAATCGTACCATGATTTGTAATACAACGGTAATATATAAATATAGAATATCCATCCATATTTGATTGTTCTTTTGAACGATAACGGTTGATCGCAAAATCCTAATATAACCTTCACTATCTTAAAATCTCTCCATAGCCCTAGTACTTATTATTGCTGATCCTTCGATGAATCAAAATAAATTGGATAAGACTTGGAACTTTTGAATGGAACAGTTCAACTAAAAATATAACTGATAATGTGCAATTAACGGTTATTTTTAATGTTCATTAAAAAAAATTATTTCAACTAAATAAAATGTGATTCATGAATTACCAATTACAAATTGCTGCAAAGATGCAAATTCAAAATAAACTAATTAATTTTTCAATTTAATTTCAAGGACATTTCCGGTATTTTTTTCTCGATATGTCTTGACTAATTCTTCTAAATTCTCTTAAATCCAAAGCAACCTACTAAGAAAAAAAATTTAATAAAAATACAAAATCGTATTTAATTAAAAAAAAAATGTTATCATCTTTTGATAATCAAAATCGATAGCAAAACAACAAAAAAAAAATTAATTAGAGTGGCGGTATGATGAAAAATGTACATTCTCTCTCTTCCTCTCGTTCACTCTTTCATTCAATTCACCTGATATTATTTTTGTTTTTATAGTCAGTCAGTCAAGTCACAGTTTATTTTTTGTTGTCAAATGAAATAACAACGTACCGCCATATATTGATTGATAGCCATATATACGAAATTTCATGTACTTTGAAGTTGTTATTGTTTTTTTTTTTTTTTTAATTTAAACTATATTATTTCAACAACACAGTATTTTTTTTATCATTTGATCTCCATTAATCAATCCAATTAATATGTAAGAAAATACAAAAAAAAAAAAAAAATTAAATAAAAACAAAAATAATAATTTACAAGGTATATAAAATAATTTGTCCAGATTCCAAATAAAAACTCATTAATTAAATAAAAAAAAAAAAAAAAAAAAGTAATAAAAGGAGAAAAAAATTATTCATCAGCATCCTTTAACAAATTCAAATTAAACTCCCAATAAACATAGGCTGGGCATTTTTTTATTTTTTTTTGTTATTTTTTTTGTCATTTATTTGTATTGTACATACACCAAGTACAATTTTATTGAGAATAGAGCACGTATGCACTCATTAGTATAGAGCAGGGGTGTACAACATTTATTTTGGTTATCGTATGTTTTTTTTTTATGTTCTGACAGGAACTTATTTATTTCTTTTATTTTCGATTAACTTAGGCAGAAATGACTTTTCGTACTTTAACTACTGTACTTAGTAAATGTGAAAAGAGAACTTTGATGTTATTTGAGTATTTTATTAATTTTTCTAGCATATCAACTAATTAACTGTGGAGAGCTAGTACTGTTAGCTTAGTTCGGGCTAGTACTGTTAGTCTTCTTAAATAGCCATATAGATCCATTTTATTGAAGATGTTACTAGATTGTACTCAATTAGTGAATTTAATAATACTAGGAGCCCCTATTGGGTAATTGTAAATCAAGTTAAAGTAAAATTTACAGTTTAAAAAAAAAACAGGAATTTGCATGGACCTATATAGATTACAAGAAAGCAAGAGCAGCTTTTGGGAGATTGCAACCGATATGGAGGAACAGCCAAATATCCGTCAAAAATTAAAAATTAAAATTGTATTAATAAAAAAGCTAAGCATAAAGGACCTATATATCCTAACGGGCGAAGAACCCATAGTGAAACATATCAGAAGAAAGAAATGGAGATGGATAGGCCACGCTCTTAGAAAGCCATCAAACAACATCGCGTGAATGAGTTTAGAATGGAACCCACCACGTTCAAGAAGA
Source organism: Argyra leucocephala (assembly GCA_963942445.1). Taxonomy (NCBI): domain Eukaryota; kingdom Metazoa; phylum Arthropoda; class Insecta; order Diptera; family Dolichopodidae; genus Argyra; species Argyra leucocephala. The sequence continues at coordinate 26,053,428 of OZ012680.1, forward strand.
CCCGGTCGTCCAAAAAAACATCTTAATAACGATGAACCATAAAACAAAAAAATAACAAAAAATAACAAACATAACGTGGAAACAAGGGAAAACAGTAGCTAGTAATCGATTACGATGTAAATGTCAAGCCCTATGTTCCCAAGAGAAAAAAGAAAAAAAAATATAGATTACAAAGCCGAAATCATTTATAATTTAACGAAAAGCTTTGAAATTAGTTTGATTTGATAGCTTTTATAATGCTATAAACGTCAGCTATTTGGTTTGAATGGCAAAAAAACTGGCTTTATCAAATTATTATTATATCTATTATTTTTTCAAAGTTGGTAACACTACTGTTTGATTTTTTCTGAATTTTTGCTATAATGACTTAAAATTTTTTCGAAATTTCATATTATAAAAAAAATTAAATTATGTTTTATTAAAATATTTGTCTATTTATTTATTTCATATTTATGATTACATGTAAGACGATTAGTCTTTTTTTATATGTATTAAATATTTTAACTCAAGTTAAAAATGTGTTTTCTAATTTAAATTATTTATTTGGAAAAGTATTGCCAACATACAAAAGCATTTTCATCTTGATCCCCTATTGTGTTTTTTCACAACATTCACTACATTTCATTTACAGTATTCAAGTTCCAAACTTTGAGCAATTTAACCATCACAAGTCATCATCAGAAAGTATATGTTTGGGACATACTAAAAATACCGATATTGTACCTTGTCGTAACCAATTAGGATGAATTGGTATTCAAAATGTCTAATACAGAAGTTTTTTAGAGGAAAAATTTATTTTTAAAACTATAAATTAATTCAAAATAATCCAGAAAATTATACTAGAACCGGAATTAAAAAAAAATTAAACTAAAGTGTAAAACAAAAATGACGCTTGTAATTTACCGTACATTAATGTGGTATAGTAAAATACATTAAATAGGATGATTGATAATGGGCTCATGTATAATTTATTTAACAAATAAAAGAAATACCAAAAGACCCAGCAATAAAGATAAAAATATGTAACTACATACAACAGTTGTGTTTTTTCACAAGTCAAAATCGGATTTGTATATGAATTTTCAATAATAACATGTAAATACAACTACAACAATTTAAACTTTTATTTTTGTATTTGGATTTAACTTTGTATAGTTATTATATTTTATTATGGTGTCAGTAATTTCAAAATATAACAGTTATCTCAAATTATAACACTTTTCGCAGTTTTGTTTTGAAATTTGAAAGCTGAGGTCTAAGTTCATAAATTCTGTTTTTTTAAATCCAAATTAAAATTCGCATTGTGAAAAAATACACGATTTCGCAAGATAACTGTATTCTCAGGAAAGGACAACAACAAAATAACTAATAAGAAAAATGGAAAATTGGAAAACCGATGAATTTTAAATAATTGAAGAGGACGGATGATATTGTAAGATTGACAATTAATATGTAAAATATATTATGTATGTCAGTTGTGAAATGTCAATATCAATATTGTATTCCTTAAGAAAGCCTTAAGCTGCAATAAAAATCTACAAAATAAAGTATAGTTTAAATGGAACATTGGGGATGATTCTGCATAGGCGAAATTGAAAAAAAGGCTATACTTAAAATCAAGTCATGCATAATTGAAAAGCTAAATATTCAAGCATAATAATTTACAAGTAGAAAACTAGAATATACAGTTAAAATTCTTTGGAGGCCAAAATAATTGTGATAAGCACAGAATTTAAGGCTTCGCAGAGTTTAAGCCGTTTCTCATTGACCAGCAAAAATGTGATTTTACCACGAAGGTTTTGTTGTTAATTTCCATTCAAATAATTCTTAGAATTTTTTAATATTTACATTTTCGAATAGAATATTATTTAGTATTGATGGATTTTGCTCTGTTGATTTTACTCTATTTACATTGCCCCAATCCTTCATTTTTTGACAATCGCTTTTAGAGAATAAAATATGTTATTTAGATCTATATTAACTGAAGTCTGAGTCAAATCAGCAGCTTTTTCAAATAAATACAACGAATCGAGTTAGTACCCATCAGTAAAGCTGTGAATTTGATTTGAAGTCGTGGAAAGGAGAGATATTAAAAATAATGTTGGAAGAACACCAGCATTAATACTGAATTTTTAGGATATAAGGCCGTCACAAGCAACGGTGATATCGTAAATGTCTTTAAAAAATAAACTTAAACCTGATTTATAATGTAAAAAACTAAGTTGTCAATGTTTGCCGTCAAATAAGTGGGCAATATTGTGTAAAGAGAGCTTTCTAACTTCCATTGTGCTTTAATTCATTTGTGATCAAGCAAAATCAACAGAAAGCTTTTAGTAACTACAAAATTGGGCTTATAAATTTTTTTGTAAATCCAAATACCTGTTAAACAGGTCGCAGAGACGTCGTCAATAAAAATTGTAATTATGAAGTCAATGTCTCAAAAATTTTTGTGAGCTTTTTTGGTCAATTAAAATCATGTGAACATTGTGTTAAACTTTGTGTTGAGACATTTACGATGTCAAGGCATAACTTGTATTGAACGATTTTAAAGGTTGATTTTTTTCAATCCACAGTTCAATTGGTTTGAACATTTTTGATAACTATATTATTTAAAAATTTATATGATTGGTTTCACAACTCTGTCGTCCAAATACTTTATAATAGTAGATCATAATATAAAGTTTCTTAAATACTTTTAATGCATATTACATTCATACATACACTGTATTTAAATTATTTTTTTTTTTTTTTAATCTCAAATTGTAAATGTACATAACCACGTTTTATAACTACGTACATTTTTTTTTTTGTTAATATCACATTTAAACTTGACAAGAAAAAATTCTTCAATTGCAATTAATCACCGATAACTTCAAATGAATTTTTAATGAGGTTTGACATGCGTGTGCATTCAGTGTAAACATGACAAGAAATGGTACACTCTCGATCATAAAAAATGAAAATGTCTTACGTTATTTTTTTCTTTTCTTCTTCTCTTATTTTATTATTATTACTTTTCTCTTACTTATTTTATTTTTCTCTTCTATCTGTATCAATCTCTTATCTCTTTCTAACCTTTATTTATACTATAATTTTCATTTTAGGAGACAAAAAAAAAATTGTTTCAGGTTTTTATATATTTTTTTTATTTATTTTTATTTTGTTTTGTGCATGTTGTGTTATTTTGTTGATGTGTTTTATTACTTTAAATTGCGGGACATTTATAAAAAGCGCGTAGACGGAAAATAAAAGCGGTTTTGTACGCTTTAAGGTTTTAATTTTAAATAAGCTGTATTGCAAAAAAAAATAAAAGAAAAAAAATGGAAAATGATAAATAAAATTTGTATGTATAAATATTGGTAATATGAGTTTTGAGTATATTTTGATATAATAATAATAATTTTGGTTGTTACAGACAGTTGTTTGTTGGCATTACTTAAAAAGAAAGTATATACATTGAAAAATATTATAAAATAAAAAAAAATAAAAAATTAGAATTTTATAAAGCGGATTTGAATTATATCAAAAATAAGAAATTTTGTAATTGAATATATTGAAAGAATTTTGATGGAGAAAAAACAAACAAAAACAAAAGAAAAAAAAATATGCACATTGGAATGTAAATGCTGTAATAAAATTATAGTCAGCATCATCTTAAGATTCATATTTCCAACTCTACTGAAGTATTAAAATATTTTTTTTCAATGTGTGAAAACTAATGTAATTAGTTTAAAAACTAGCGTCGATACTACTGAGAGTAAAAAAACTTTTTTACAGGTAAATAAAATTGAGCACTGGCTTAATTTGACTTTAAATCTATCTTTATTTGAAGTTATCGCTGACAAATGTACAAAATAGTACTGAAATGAAACATTTAAGTTTCGTTTAAGTATTAGAGAATATAAAAAAGTGGATTGAAATATAATCCTAGACTGCGTTGGAATAGAATGCAGAAAATTCAATTCAAGTGTACTGAATTACAGTGGAATATAGAGGTGAAAAATCTCTTAAAAAATTATCCAGGATTTAATAAATTCAAAAAGGTCGAAGGATATATTTTAGAAATTATGAAATTTTTGAATCTAGAAATTTTTCAGTTAACAACACTTGAGTAAAAAACCCGAATTAATTTTTTTTAACATAAGCTGTAATCGGAAATGTCAGCTGCGCATCAAATTACTTAGCAGTGTAACCTATAACGCAACAAGCTAAAATCATTTAACTTTTATTGAGGACAACTGGCGACTACTTTTGTCAGCTAACCGAAATTAAAAAAAAAAGCAATAATCATCTGACAGAAAATGTCATTGGCAAATCATAACCTCAAAAAAAATAGCAATTGTGCAGTTTTTAAAAATAGATGCAGAATTTTCGAAAATTAAAATAAAATTATTTTTATTTGTTAAATAGTAAATAAAAAATTTTTTTAGTGAGTAGCTGGAGTTATTACAAAAAAACGGTGTAAAAAAAATTAAAATAAATGTTATTGAAGATTACCAGGTACGTTAAAAAAATTACTTTCGCGTCTGTAGCAATAGTAAAAATAAAATTTTGCAAGCAATCGTCAGTTGCTTAAGTAAATGCAAATTTTTGACGTCAGGTGCTTTTGCATTTGATGTGCAAATGACATTTCCGATTACAGCTATATATTTCGTGCTAGTATTTTAAATTTACGTAATTTAAGCTTTTTAAGCTTTCGTGATGGCAAATGAGTGGATTTGGATATCATCTTAATCAGTTGGATATTCTTCTGAGAACTGCCCTCTACCTGATAATATCAATTTTTGCATAGTTGTTGATCTCAATTTCATCCATATTGTTTTGGTCTGTTTGAATAAGAACATCTAAATGATCACCGTATTATATTGAAATTGTTTAAGTTCTATATAACCCATACAATGTAACATTGCAATTTATTCATCTAATACTCTTTGTATCAATAAATAAGATATTCTTAAAGACTTAAGTGCATTATTTCAATACTACAAGCAATTACAATACTGGGTATTTGTGCCCTCGGTTATATAACGGAGCTGGTATCTAACCCTTACAAAAACTAATGAGACCTAAATTAAACTTTTTTGTATATAACTTACTGATATAATCTATTAAGTACGTGCATACTGTAGACAACGAAAATATCTAAACAATTTTATATTATTTTGAAAACAATTTAAGAAGAATAAAACGAATTAGACATTTCAAACATGTATGCTTATAATGTTTACTTGCACAAGAACTTCTGTAATTTGTTGTGATTTATTTTATTCTATTAACTACTGTAGTTTAGGAGTTAAATTTAAATTTTCTAAATAATTTCATCGTAAAATCACAAGATATATCACATAATTTAATAATTTTAATACTGATGTATATATGAATTTCAAAAGCTAGCTCTTAAGACAAAGCTTTTTAATTGTGTCTTCAAATGAAATTTATTAATTTAAATTCGAATCCAACATTCATATTTCAAAGACACATTTAGTAGGCACATTGAAGATTTAGATGTTAGAAAAATTGTACTTGCATAAAATACTTCTATCTTCTAATATCAATTTAAAATCTACATTAAATACTTTTTTTGCAGAAAAATAAAATTTCTATACAGCTCTGCAAAATTGAGACAAATAAAAGAAAAAATTATTTTAATTAAAAAAATTCTTCAAATAAGTTCATATTCTATAAATTTTAAAAATTTACAGAATTTGCAGCACTGCAAATAAAATTAATACTATACATAATAATATGATTACTACTATTACATTATTGTATATTAAGTACTATAAAAACCAAAAGATATAAAAAAAAAAATATTGCTTTAAAATTTTAAATTGACTGATTAAGTATTTTCAATGGTCGACTTAGTGTCATTTTATGATACTATTAAAATAGAAACTATATAAAATAATATAATGACCAGAAAACTGTTAAAAAAAATATACATAATTTAAATTTTTACAACACCTCTTGAGTATTTTTTTTTGTTTTGAATTATACGCATATCATGATTCATCTTTAAATCAACTTAGATTTTATGATAGATTTTTTATTAGAAGATACTGATTCGTTTTTTTTTGTTTGTTTTGTTTTCTATAATATACAAAGATATTTTATAACATATCATAATACTAAGAAAATCTTAAATCAAAATATTCATAGCAAGTATAAATCAACAAAAATAAAAAAAAATAAATAAAAAAATAACGCAGTTTTTTTTTTTATTTTAAATTTACAAGATACTTATATCTTCTATTCATCTATATATATATATAGGTGTAGACTGTATAATATTTTTATATGTTTAAAAAAAAAAAATTTAACTGTTTTAACAAAAATTGAAGGCTATTAAATTAACTCTTTAATGGCTAATGTTATGACAAAAATAGATTTATATAAATTTTATATGATTTTCTTTGTTTATCTCTGTACTAGGTACTAATTCGTGAACATTGTTGTGTTGTTTCTGATTGAACTGTTAATCTGAGCTGTTAATATGGCTGTTTTCCTAAATAATAGTATTGAATGGAATATTTTTGAAGTTCCTCTATTTCAATATTGTTCTTTAATATTTTCATCAGATCTACAGTACGATGCCATGGGTATTTAAATCGGTTTTAATCGGAAATATTTTTAATCACAATTTTTAAGCCACTTTGAAAGCATGTCTCATGAAAATTATTTTTATGTTATTTTCCACCCACTACAACTCTACAACTACTACTGACATTAGTTAATTTTTATTTAACCTGAGTTGTAAATTTTAGCTTTTGACTATATTTTACCTTAGTAAGGGGTTTTTTTTGGAATGCCGATATTCCGAACTAGTTCAACTGTGACCGATGTGAATATAGTATTTATGTTATTTGATTACTGATTAAAAGACCCTGAGGCTCGAATTTCGCTCAGGACACGGATGTTTTAAAACATTTTTTTCAATTTTTTGTTTTCGATTTGGATTTTGGAGCTCAGGTTTGATTGGTTGATGTAAAATATAATTATTATGCCATGATTTTAAGTCATAGAATTAACAAAAGAAAAAATATATATATGTATTACTTTTTAGTGCTCTTAGATTTCAATTTGAAGTTGTTTTTAATACTTTGATAAGTATTGACATACAAGTTTTTGACATATCCCGTTATCTTTGAATGACAAATTGATAAAAATAAATCAGAAAAACATTTGGCTAGAAAAAATAAATTGTTGTAACGTAACTCATCAATTCAATACCATTTTGGTCAGGATTTACACTCGCGACAAATTACTTAAGTCACTGTTAACATCTAAAAGTACTACTTTAACTCTTGATCTTGATATGTGTACAAAATTAATACTAATTAACCATAAAAATGGTATAAAATACCTAACCGTGTAAAATAAATAATTAAAAATTTACGAAAAAAATGTCTCCTAGAAACATACTAAAAATAAATTAAGTACGTTTGCCCGGAAGCAATAAAGATATTATTCTGCGCCTTAAAGAGTTAATGCACCATTGGTAGCAGTTAGTATTATTGAATAATATTTTTATATCATAACGTCATTACTTTTATACACCTCTAACATTTTCTCAAAGTTCTTACAAATCATTCCAACATGTATAATAATATTTCAAGGCATCGAAGGGTTAAACAGAAGTTTAAAAATAATTTTTCAAACAAAAAAAAATTTAAACCAAAATCAAAAAAAAAAATTAATTTATCGATTTTAAGTTCTTCTAAAGTCCATTAGCTGATAATCAGACTTAAATATTAAAAAATTAAATCGATATGATGTTAGTCACCATATCTCTTGGGACATAAATTTTATTTAGTTTGAGTATATATACCTGTTCTCGTTATTTTTCTTATTTTTGTTTTTATTTTTGTTTTTTTTCTAAGATAAAATAAGAAATTTTAGATGATTATATTGTTATTGTTGTTTTTTTGTTTTTTGTTTTATTATTCACTCCTATAAAGCGAATACCTTGTCATTCCATAGAATCAAATCTTTATAGATTCTCAAATAAAAGTGGGTATATAGTACTAGAAGATATAATAATATCTTATAGATATATATAGATTTTATACGAAAGAATAATCTTTCATATAGTTTTATTGTTGAGAGATATTTAAAGATAACAAAAGTAACAAAAAATATTTCAAATTATCTCCAATAAAAATGAATTAACCGACGGTAATTTGAAATTTTTTTTTATTTATCGTAGTTAAATTTTTTAGTAGCTATTTTTAGTTTTGAAAGTGTCAAAATATTCGATCATTAAGAAAATTCCGTTTTTTTTGTGTTGTTATTGCTGTTGTTTTATGTAACAACTGAATTTGACTTTTAAAAAATTTTGGTTAAAGGGTTTGTTAGAAAACGCAGTTCTAACTTCGTTCTACATTGGTATAATATTACCGATTATTATTGTAGATGGTTTTTAACAGTATAGTATGCAGAAACAATTTCTTAATTGAAATTGAGAAATTAAATCCATCAATAATTATTTTTTTATTTTAAACATTTAAATCTGTGGTAACGTTAAAAAAAATAGACAACAGATCATGCAGAAATTTCGTACTGCATAATCTAAGTACTAAAAATATTTTTTGCTTCCACATTATAATGGCAAAGTACATTTAACTTTTTTTATTATTTTTTTTTTATTATACAAAATGTGGTTATCTCTAATAATTTGAATTTTATTTGATACTTTAAAAAAATGTATAGATACTAAAAAGTTAAAAATTACAAAATAAGAAATTAAAAGTACAAAAAACATTGTAAAGGGAGGTATTTTTTTTTGAATTCCATAAAAATAAAAATTGCAGCGCTGCAAATGATAGAAATGATGATGATAGATGTATAGGTGTATGAAAAAAATTTACTAAAAAGTTAAAAATTACAAAATAAGAAATTAAAAGTACAAAAAACATTGTAAAGGAAGGTATTTTTGATTGAATTCCATAAAAATAAAGATAACATTTGCAGCGCTGCAAATGATTAGAGATGATGATGATAGATGTATAGGTGTATGAAAAAAATTTACTGTTGATACTTCTATTCATTGCATACTTTTGGAGAAATAGTATATTCAAGAATTTGCAGCGCTGCAAATTTTTTGTTGTTTGTGAATTCAAGGACTGCAAAATGATTTTCAGTTTATTTCCGATGTGAATTATTTATGTTGATTAAAATTTTTTAATAAACTGTAATGCGGATTTCATGCAAAAAAAAATTTAACTTTTTTGCACTCTTATTATACAGATCTGTAGAAAAATCATTTTTTCTAATGCAATAATTATTTGTAGAATACGAAATGTTAATAGTTTTTTTTTATGAACTTCTTTTTTCTTAATTAAATTTAGCAGTTTCTCATTCTGGTTTTTTTTTTGTACTTTTGTGTATAAGGTTTTGCGATGATGTAGACTGATGTTGTTTAAAGATTTTACATCTTTATTTTGATACTTATATCATTTGAAAATAATAAATTGCCTCATTTGCAGTTCCATTCATTATTTATTTTGCAATTGTCATTATACACCACAAAAATATGATAAAACAAATAAAGAACATTTGTCAAAGATGAAACAACATTGACAACAACAATCATAATTTATGAACCATAAAGATTTAAATTAAGGTTTCAACCTATAGAACATTCCTATTCTGAGTCATATTTTCATTCAAATAACTTGAAATAAAACAAAAAAAAAAAATACAAGAAAAACAAAATCCTCATTAAAGTTATTAATGACTTTCCGTTGCAGCAAAACAAAAAAAAAACAAAAACAAAAACGACTTATCAGTGTATGCCTATCTATAAACAAATAACAGATAAATTACAAAAGTCATATTTTAAAAGACGATTTGCATTTTAGTTATTGTTATTGTTGTTGTTATTGCTATTGTTGTCAAATGCAACACACTGATACAACAAATACAACAAATTGTTTCACTTTACAAAAAAACGAAAAACAAAAAATTTATAAACGGTCATTATATTTAACACGCTTATAAGGTTATGTTATTTGCATTGAATGCATAGACTAGGTATAGGTACATGATCAGAACAGCAATCTAAAAAAAATATTTTTCCTTGTTTTTTTTTATTATTATTATTATTTTGTGTTTTGTATATATATTTTTTTTTAAAAATATTTTTAAAATTTTAAAAATATGATTGATATGAATTATACTGTTAACCTACCTATGATCCCTAAGGTGATCCTGTCTACGAAATGCTTTTCCGCATATATCACACGAATATGGACGTTCATCGGTATGTGTACGCTCATGTATTAATAAATTATATGATTTTGTAAATTGTCTATTACAAAATTTGCATATAAATTGTTTTTTAGGTCGCTGACTTCCATTTGCAGTTGTTGTAGTTGTAGCTGATTGTTGTTGTGTAGTATTTGAAGAATTATTTGTTGTTGTTGTAGCATCTAATATATCATTTGTTGTTGATGTAGTTATACTATTATTATTATTATTGTTATTATTTGATATTTGTTGTAAAACTACAATACTATTATTTGTATTAGTATTTGTAGTTGTTCCTGTTCCACCAGCTACTGAAGAATTTGATGATGATGATGTTGATGATGATGCTGATGATGATGATGTTGTTGTTGTTGATAATGGTGTATTTAATAATTGATTTAATGTATTCGATGTTATATTTAATATTTGTTGATGTGAATTTAATAATGATTGATGATGATGATGATGATGATAATTTTTTTTATTATTATTATTATTATTATTTGATGTTGTAATTGCTGCATGTAAAACTTTATCATGTAACATAACTGATTGTATTGGATCAACAATTTGTTGATAGGCTGCATTTAATAATAAATTTGAATAATTTGTTGTATTATCTAATTGATTAACCAATAATTGTTGTTCAGTTGATGAATCTAATGATGAATCAAATGATAAATGATCATCATTATCAAGTAATGATGCATTTAAATTATCACAATCATCAATATCATCATTACTATTTGTTAAATTATCATTATGTAATTCAGATGATGTATTTGATGAATTTGTTGATGTTGTTGTTGATGTTTCTGTGGTTGATGTTCCTGATGATGATGCTATTGAATTATGATGATTGTGATGATTATGATGATGATGATGATGATGATGATGACGATGTAATGATGGTAATAAAGATGGTAATTTTTGATGATGATGATTTGTACTTTGATTATTATTATTATTTGTTATATTATTTAAATGTTGTGTAGATAATGATGGTGATGATGATGATGATGATGATGTAGTTGTTGCTGATGGTGTAGTTGATGTTGTTATTGTTGCTATTGAATTTGAATTTGATGTTGGGGTATTAAAACGTAAAACATCAGCTTTACCAGTAATACGTTGTAATGTTAAATATGATTCTAATGCTTGTAAATTTAATGCAGCTGCAGCTGCTGAATTAGCTGGTAATAATGCAGCTTGTTGTAAACTTGTTACCATTGCACCTTGTAGTGAAAAAACAACAGCAGCTGCTGCTGATGCTAAATCAGCATTATTATTATTATTATTATTATGATGATTATTATTATTTGTTGTTGTAGATATTGTTGTTGTATTCGAAGACATTGTACTGTTATTACAATTATTTGTATTTGAATTATTATTTCCGTTTCCGTTATTTATATTATTATTACTGTTATTTGTAGCTGATGATTGAATATTTAATGCTGGTAATAATAAATTATTATTATTGTTATTATTATTAGTGGATGTAATGATTGCATTATTTGTTGCAACAGTATTAAATAGTCCAGCTAATGCTTGAAAATCAATTGTTGATGTATTTGTTTGTAATGAATTGGTTGAATTGCGAATTCTTGTTACACCTGATTGAACATTTGATGCTGTAATTGTATCTGTTAATTGTTCCATATTTTTTTTTTTATATTTATATATATTTTGTGCTATTATATTGTGTTCTTCACAGTCTTTTATTTAATTTTTCTTTTTTTTGTTTCAGTTCTGTAGTGACCAGAAAATTCATATATTGTGGTCAGTCTTTAAATGTTAATTTACTGAATATAAATTTTAATATTTGAAATTATTTTTCATAGTTTTAAATCGATCAGTCTTTTTTTTTGTAATTTATTTATACAGTACTGATTTGAAATTCAATAAATATATATATATATATATATATATATATACCTTAGTTTGTGTATCTATATGTTAGTTTGTTGAATTTTTTTTTCTATTTTTATATTATCAACTTTGATCTTTGACTATGTTTGTATTAACCTTTTAATATTTTACTTAGTGTTATTTCGTTAGGATAGTTTTTTTTTATTATATATTTACTAAATATATTGTTAGTATAATATTACAATACAAATACAAAATAATTGGAAATGTAAAAGGAGGGCCAAAATATCCTAGGGGCAATTATACTGGAATAAAATGAAAGAAACAACAACAAACCGAATTAAGTAAGTGTGTTTTATGCTCTTTAATGTATACAATTTTCTTAGACAATGTTTCAAATAACATTCATTCTCTTACAATTTATAGAAATATTTTCCTTAGGTTCCAATCGTTTGATTATTATTATTATTATTTGTTGCTTGTTTAGGACAATAAGTCTCAGCGGGATGAATATTTTGTTGTTATTATTGTTCTTAAATAAAGATATAGTTATACATTTTACAAATAAATCATCATACTATAGGTCTTCTGAGATGTAGATATAAATGTTCCCTTTTAGTGTATTTAGTTAAATAAAAAATTACATTTTTATTTTATTTGTTTTTTTTAAATTTTGTACCAGTATTTTAAAGCTTGTTTTCTAACTATTTTAAAGAGAAATTTAAAAATATTTGTTTTTTTTTTTTTTTTTTTTTAGAAATTTTGTTTGATTGTTTTTGAGCCAAGATATTTCTGTAAAGATTATATGACACGCGACAATAAATCAGTTCGGTCACGCTTATGAAATTACAATGTTGTATACAGAAATAGAATATCACTTCTATTATAGTTGTTTTAAAAATTTTTAGTTTTTTTTTCGAGTCACAAAATAAGCAATAAATGATCGAAATTGTATATTAATACAAAATGTAATTAAACGTTATTAAATATATTTAAATTAAAAATGTTTAAAGTCATTCACATTCTAATATATTTAATTTTAATTTTTCCAATTAATTTTTTTTCATTAATTAATTATTTTAATAAAATTACCAATAAAAACTCTAATATTTCAAAGAAAAAAAATTCTTTTCAAATTATTCCACAATTCAATATGGCAACACTGTTCATAATATATTGTTAATGTTAATTTTTTATTTGTTCAATAAAAAAACACTATTTATAATTTATTTAAATAAATTATTGAAAATATTTTTTTTTTTTTTTAATTTTTTAATTATTCAGCAAACAATTTTATTTTTTATTATTCTCCTTTAATGAACTGTTGTTATTGGGTAGTGGGTTATCCGTAATACAAAAAAAAAAAAACAAAAAAATCAAAAATTTTAAATTCCAATTTGAATCAATTTTTAAATGAATAAAATATAAGCCAATAAACAAATAAGCAATACAAAAAAATATATATATATTGTATATGTATATAAATATGAAGTAAAAAGCACTTAACGCACGGCTAGAACCATGCGCGCGCACAATGATTTAACAAAAGAGCTCACGATACTACTAAAATGCTAACAAATTACTGATTAAACACGGACCTGTGCTGTTTAAAATTTTCTTGTTTAATTTTTGTTTTTTTTTTTTATTTTTTTTTTCATTTTTATATTTGTTTTATTGTTTGAAAATACTCACCCTCCTTAATACATTCAATTTTATACAAAGAAAATGAACGCTCATTTTTAAAAGAAAATTTTCTCTCAGTTAATTTTTATACAACAAAAAAAATATAAAATAAAGAAAAAATTTACTCAAATATTCTCTCTTCATTTAAATTGAGTAAAAAAGAAAAACCTAAAATTTTTTTTTTTGTTTTTACAGGTATTTCGATTTACCTGTCAATGATGTTTACATTCATACAAACGCACATGTCCATATTTATGTGTTTGAAATAATTTTTTTCTTTTTTGATTTGGGATTGAGTTTTAAAACCTGAATTTAATAAAATACGTAGGCGCTCACTGTTTATTCTCTTCATAATAGAAATAGAGTAATTTTAATTTGTTTTCCGAATGTATTTGTAAATTGAGAGAAATTTTTTTTGCAGATTTATTTGGATTTATAAAAATTAACCAACGAGAAAAAAAAACTTGAACCAACCTTTCGTTGAAGCTTGAATTTTGTGTTTTTTTTAATTTTAGTTTTCTGTAACTAAAGTAATTTTTTTTTTTGTTGTAAACTTACAGATGCAGTTTTCAACAGGTAAATTAAATTGTTTTTTATTAAAAAAAAAAACAAAAAAATAAAAAAGATCATAAATTGTTTTTTTTTTTATTTTAAATGAACATTAAATGCTTGAGTTGAGAACATGTTTGCATAATAAATTTACTTTACATACACAGTTTGTATGTACAACAAAGCAATGTAGACTGTGTAGAGAATAGAATGAATGCCAATATTAAATCTAAAGTATATAAAATTTAATTTTTAAGTATCTTATTAAAAAGGTGTAAGAAATGGGATTTATTTTTTTGTGAAATAAATACTAAGTGTAAACAAAATGAGAGAAACAGAGAGTTAGGTATAGGTAATAATCTGTATATGATTTGCTATAATAGATATAACATTTTTATTGATTTATTTGTAATGAGATTTTGTTTTAGAGTTAAGTATACTTTGTTGAAAATTTTAGTTTTAAATTATAATCTATAGGTCGCTGTGAGGCTTCATTTTTATTTCAAAATGTGCTTAATATCGGTTAAACTTACATTTATGAGCTAAGACACGACTCAAAATAACGACGGTTAACTCAAAAAATGATTTCAGAATTCATGTCTCGATAGAGTACAAAAACGTATAGATTAAAATTTGCTCCGGTTGGTCAACGTGGTATTAATACAAATATTTTGTAGGAATTTGAGCATGTTCGAAATAAGTAAAACATTAACATTCGCGCAATATACCTAAATGGTTCAAAATTTTATAAATTCATTAGTTATATACAGTGCAACTGTTTAGAGTGTAGAATTGCAATTCATAGACAAATATTCCCATGAAAATACAGTCTTGATGTTTTGATTGAACGACTGTTTAGAACACTACTGGAAGTCACTGGTAGGTAAAGAATTGTTTGATTACACCTGGACAACTCTTGGAACACATAAATTACTTTCCATTACATTTAAGAACATAAATTTGATGAACAAAATTTCAAAACGAACGTCAACAGCATATAGTTCTTAGCCTCATTTCCACAAAACTCCTACTTCTTTTTTAACTATCACTTTATTGCTTTCTTATCAACAGTACGAAAGTAGTTTTGACTATCTATATGTAAAAACAATAATTTGAATAATAATAGCTGCTTAAGCTTCAGACTTATCTAAATTGAGCTATTCACGGTTATTAATTATTTCTGATTTTATATTCTAAATACGCATCATTCATAAATTAGTTTTGGTGCCATTTTAAGCAGATGTAATGATCTTTTTGTTATATTAAAGCGGGTTTTTGTAATCAGACTGCAGTAACTGTAAAAATACTACGATTAATTGGCACATCGTGGTTCGTCAATTATGATGTACAAGTAAGAGCCATTGTGGAGCCATTGTGGAGGAAATTAGCAGCTTCAGACCAGCAAATAGCTTTTTAACTGCAAGTCGTGTGAGCTGTCATAAGAACAACAGCATTCTGCAGATATCCAAAAGCCAGTGGGAGCAACGGGATAAGGGATCAGCAATATAATGGAGTATAATGTGAATGTCAGGGATGGTTAACCATTAGGTTCTCTCACCCCCGCTATAGCCATTACATGTTGTGTACATATAAACAAAATGCCATACCAAGCAACTGAACGCCCCCTTCAAAAATAGATTGTATTGTTATTAGAAAATAAAACAAAAAAAAACCTTTGAGCAAAAAGTCGATAATTCCAAAAAATATTTTTGCGCTTCTGCGCTTTTAGTATATTTATTATAATGAACTTAGCTCTGAAGACTAACAAAATATTTTAATACTGAATAGACAAACAAGTCATCTGACATTTACTAGTATGGATAACTATTGGATCTGTATAGAAACTGAAGTTTTACAAAAATTATTATAGCTATATTTCGTATTTTATAGAGAGCTAAAGAATAAGAGCGAGTAGATATGGTTTAATGGGAGACTGATCCCCTAAAATGACTAACAATAACAAATAGGTCGATCTGATGGGTACCAACAAAGGCACAATCGATGCTAATTGGTTTATTAGAAGCAATTGTAATGGTCAAATTCACCTACCTATCTGTCTAAATATGATTTCTTATAATGTTAATTGAGGTTTCTATATTAAGCATCAATAAACACAGGGTATATGGTAACTCAGGGATTGGAGTACAATTAATTTAGCTGTATATATATACTACTTATAATCGTTCTATATTTCGGTCTAAATTATGTCGCAACTGTCTTAAATTATGTCGTTTTTATAGAAGACAGTTATCACCTTTAATTTTTTTTAAATTGAACGATAGTTGTTTTTTCCATAGCGCACAATGGCTTGAAGAAACTGATTATTAAAAAAGTTAATATAATTCGATATGATCATCTAACTACCACGAAAACGGGTTAAAATAGGCTTCATGGCATTTTTTCTTTCTTGAATTATTCCTAAAATTTCGCATCTTCAACTGGAGTAAACCTGCCCGGGATTGGCAAAAAATGGAAGAAATTGATGAGGTAAATCCACGACCTACATGATCTGTTGGCCAACTAAGTAAGTATTCTTTAAATATAATACAAAGTTGGTAATTTTTTCAAAATAACGGTAATATGCTATTTAAGAAGATCAAGTTGCTAATATTAGACTAGTTTTTGGTGATTATGACCATTATCACCATTACTACATTAATTTGGTGATTTATAAATAAATCTTTACTCGTTTCGCTTTACTTAGTAAAATTGATTTGTGCAAAATTGAGATGCGATTATTGCTAGTTGAAAACTTTAACCAATGTCTCGCCATATGATTGTGAAATATCGTTCGGTACGGCAATTTTTGATAGCCAGAAATGGCTAAATAAAAAAAATAAAAAAATTGTGCTATCGCATTGTAAATTTGTTACCGACAATACATACAAAAAAATATATTACCTACTCTAAATTACTTATATGAAATGAAGAAAGCCTTGAATATGGCAAAATCAAAAATAAGAAATTATGTTAAAAGCCGTTAAAATTTATTTGCCAGTTTAATTTCCTGTATTCAAATAATGTTGTAATTTATAATACACATATTTTGAAATAATATTCTCTTCTCTCATTATTTTTATATGTGAATTAACAATGAATTAGAGTAAATTTTAATATAATAAATTTACTCAATTTAAATTCTTTGTAATATTCTGTAGCGGAAAAGAAAGTCATTTTTTAACATTCAATTTTAATAATAACTATTATTCAACTGTTAATAAAATAGAATTTGTTCAAACTAACATACATACATAATATGTATATATTACAACTATATTACCTATATTTATTTATTCTCTATAAATTTTGTTATAAAAAGTTGTTGTCTAACTAAACGTGTCAAATATATTTTAGGGCTTTTCTCGTATATGGTCATGATGTATAATTATGTAAACATTTTCAAATTCAATTTTATATTGGGTGTATTATACTCACTCATACTAACTTAATTTTTATACATTTCAATATACACATAATAATATGAATAATATTATGAATACCTATTTATTCAATGATTTTGTCTGCTTTAATGTGTTTACTAATGTCATAAAAAAACAAAATATATTCTTTGAAAGTTCAAAAAATATATTTAGTCAAATTTTATTTCATTTTAAAGCTTCATACTAGGTGTAATTTGTTTTTTTTTGGTTTGTTTTTAATTTTGCAAAAAAAACAAACGCTTTAAAAAAGTTTAGTTGTCTATATAAATTTTGAAATGGAAACTGATCATATTTCTTTGTTTTAACGGCACCGCTAAAACAAAAATATTTCTTTCACCTTTACACCTTCTATAATTAAAAACAAAACGTATCTAAGACTCGAATTTGACAAAATGTACTGGCTAATGGACTGCTATTTTGTCAATACAAGACTGTATATAGAAATCGATTTAGATTTATGACGACAACCTATAAAGAAATTACAGACTCTATTTCTTTTTTGAAAAATAACGAAGGTGGAACATCAAAAACTATTGAAACTTTACAATTATGAGGAAAAATTTTGTACCATAATCACTGGACAACTGAAATTGCAACAGATCCTAAAGAAAAAGATTCTATTACTTCTGCTTCAAGAGATAAATATTTAATTGTGAGGAAACTCACTCGAGATAATGAAACTAACTACGGTTTCCAACAAAAACGTTTCTATGATCACTCCTACTTCATTAATAATGCCGTCATATCATCTAACGTAAACTATGCTTTGTCTGTATCTTGGGATAAAACATTTCGCTTATGGGATTTAACTTGTGGAAAAACAACATGTCGCTTTGAAGATCGCATGGAAAGAATGTTCTGTCAGTTGCATTCTCTGCTGGCAATCGTCAAATCGGATCTGGATTTAGGGAACAAAACAATTAAATTGTGGAATACACCTTTTGAATGTATCAATACAAAATTCAAGATGATGATGGGTATACAGATTGGGTCCCTTATGTTCACTTCGCACCAAAGTACATATTCCATTCCAATTATTGTTTCATGCTATTGGGATCGTACTGTTAATGTATGGAATTTGGCTAACTGCAAGAATCACCTTGGATATAACCGATATTTAAATACAGTTACTGTTTTACCTGATGGTTCATTATGTACATGTGAAGGCAAAAAATTTCAAAGCTTGCTATGGGATTTAAATAATGGCCAAAACTTGTACGTACATTAGATTATACTGACATCATAAATGCTTTATGCTTTTCACCAAATCGTTGTTGTGTGTTGCTTATGGTCCATCAATTAAAATATAGGATTTAGCATGTAGAAAAAACTGTTAGAATTGCGTCCAGAAGTTGCTTTGTAGAAGTGCTAAAGCTGATCCACCACAATGTTTTTCATTAGCATGTTCTACTGATGGCAAACTTTGTTTGCTAGTTATTTAGAAAACCCCATCCGAGTATGGCAAGTTTCATTCTCTCGTTAAAAATTTAACGTAATTTCCGATCATGAAAATAATAATAAAAAATTTAATAAAAATTCTAGAAATTTTTTAGTTCAAATGTTACGCCAATATTAAAATCTGCATGCATGTGTATCAGGGGAGCCTGATTTGGGATCGACAAGAAAATATTTGATTGGTCGCTGTACCAGATGCGCAACTGTAGAGTTCCTATTCAAATACTTACATTAAGGCCACTTAGTGACTCCTGGGAATTGTCTTCCATAGCATGCCCTGGTAAGCAGGTCAAAATTGTAAGAGCGAAAGTTTTAAGGTTGGTGTAAGGGTGATTCCCTTACCAGTAAAAATCACATAGTTTTGAGAGACGCAATTAAAGCCTCGGATACGATAGAATTAATAGTAAATAGACCTGGCAAACGTTTAAAAGACACCGATTTAAGAATTTGCAGTAGGAGTGTAAGAGCACTCTATCATCCAGCTGCATCTAATAAGATTGAAAATATTCTTTCGCAGTATAAAGCATACATTGATATCCATTTTATCGTTATTCATTGTATATCCAAACTGATAAAATAATAAAAACCCCGAACATATTTTTAAGTTAAAGAAACAATAGATAGATATAGAAAATCAAAAATATTTTAGTAGAATACAATTACATTACTGATTCACCAATATACCAACAAATTTTGTCGTCCCGCTTTATACTATTTCTTTAATTACTATGTAATGTTGTAATAATAGACAGTAAAGTAAAATACAAATTATAAAACAGAATTAACAGAATTAAAATGCTTGAAATAGTAGGTATATATTCCTTATCTGTTGCTTGAAAACTTCGTTAAAAAATGTATGCGGCAAGTTATAAGTAAACACAAACTTAACCCACGTTTTTGACTGAGATAAAGTAAACAGAGATGTGTTGAATGCCTCCAAAATTCACACGTGTGTCTGGACAACCAACAACTTATGCTATTCGAACTTATTTCCAATTTTTAAGATCAGATCTCGGAATGCGAAATGATAATATTTTTAACACTTAATAAAGCGCTGAAGCGTTTGTATTTTTTTTACCGCCGTAACGTATACTTTTCATCTAAGGAATTGCTTCATATCTAAGTATATTTTTCACCTAAAGATATGTTTCATATTTACGTCAAGCATACTTTTCATCTAAGGATTTACTTCATATATACAAGTCTAGGCATACGACAATATGAAGTATAATTCGCATCTGTGAAGTGGCATTTTAAAGTTTGTTCTAAACTGCCTGATTTAAAATTATCCAGAAATAAATACCTTTCATCTCATGTGATGTAAATTCCACTTCAACACTTGCTTCAATGGGAATTGTCGTTGTTTTGCTAAAGAATTAAATCTATTTTATAAACAGGTTGTAGGCTGACTTGGCTATTTGTTTATCTTTCAAGCAATTTCGTGGAGGAATGCGAGAGTCGGAAAATAACCATTTTTGCACCGATTAAAGTACCAAGATGGTTCAAGACTGGTTATAGACATTCTTTCATGGTTGGAACATTTAGAATGCGCTTTCCCACTTCAGGCATTCCCAAAACATGAACACTTTTGATGTGCTTCATATAACAAAAAATCCAAAGTGAGCAATAACAGCATATTACGCAACTTCCGAAACCGAAACTTTCTTCTACTTATTTTTTTTTATATTTAACTCCATCCATTCATCTCTTTCTAGCCAATGGCTTGTATGGTACATATGGTCTCTATAACCTAAATTTTAGCTATTAAGATAAGAAAAATAGTCATTCTTCACATATTTGCGTTTTTGCCTTCAATTCTATTCCCTAGTCTTTAGTGATTGACAGTATTATCATACCTGATGATAAATTTTAAATCGTAAGAGGTTGATAAGCCCCTATGATACAGTGTTACGATTGTTATCACTTGAAACTTCTACAAAGGTCTTATTCACAGTATTAATTTTTCTATAACCTTTTTTTTATTTTGTTTTATTTTATAATAAAGTTATCAGTTATCCATTAGAAGCCATACCAAAATATATGCCTATTTACAGACATTTTACTTCATAATTTATGTTAAGTTAAAATTTTCCGCTATCTTTGAAAATTCTGCGATACCTGAAGAAATATTTATGGCTTTTCAGCCTATATAAGTATTTATTTACCTTACTGCAGCGTGTATTTATTTACCTTACTAGAGCATTGATGATATGGCTAAGTCGTGCGTACCTTGCAGCAAAGAGCATTGATGATATGGCTTTGTCGTGCGTAAAAATGTGAAGAAAGTTTAGCCAGATCACAATTGTAGTTTGAAAATTTATCCATTTTTGTCACTAACTTAGATTTTGCTGTTAAGATTTGAGCAATTCAAATTTTCTGCTCCAATGCATTAACTTAAATTTAAATGTTAGATTCAAAAAGTCTTGTTGCAAGTACATCAGTGCCATGAATAACATTAATTTTTCAAATTTTTCACAGGTATTCAATGAATACCCAAACCATTCTAAATTTTAATATTTAACATTTAGTATTTAATTTTTTTGTTTTTTTTTTTTTTTTTTGTTTTGTTAAAAATCACATAATGATAAAAAATCATCAAACGATTTACGTTATATGCACACCATCAATGTAAACTCCTATATTATGATGATCGTAGAAAGCCCATTACAAATAATAAAATGGAAAAAAAGGAAACAAAAAATTGGTTATGTTATTTTTTCGTTTTGTGCATTTATCCAGAAAAAATAACAAAAAAAAAAAAAACAAAAATCCTGTATTATTACCCACGAGGTAATAAAAAACTATCATTAAATGTATCTTCAACAATAAATGGACTCTTTTTTTTATTTATAAATTGTCACCTAAGCCTAATCTGGTTTATATGCCAATTTATTAGTTTTGGTTGTTGATTTCTGTAATGTAAAGGTGAGTACAATTAATTCTATTTTAGCGCAAATATTGAAAGCTTTTAAAAGCTTAATGCTCTTTCACAATATACGAGCCAACCATCATCATAATAGTGTTGTCTAGTGCGTTCTATTCTGATATCTTAGCATATAGTTAATATATTGTTTGAGGATCTAGTTTTCACTTCCAAGAATGATGTGTTCTTCAAACAAGTTATCTAAAGCTTCGTTGTAGTTTTGCAGTTTAACTTTTACTTGTTTCAAATCCTCTTCAAATGTAATTTGATCGTTTAGAGTTTGATCCAATTTTTGCAGGACGTCGTAAGTCTTATATCATTTCTATAATTTGCTTTGGTGTCCAGATTGTTGGTTGATTTGATAGATTAAAATCACCAGATTTTCTTTTACTACTTTTGCTGAGCACAAAAGGCCGAACCAGAGTTTATCAGTATCTTTGTATATAAACTAAAAACCATAATTTCTCAAATTTCTTACATTCGTCATAACATTGCAGTTCTTGATTCTTTTTATTATTAATTTTTATATTGCATCGATTATAATTTATTACCATTTTTGACAATTTTTTTATGTCCATCATCGGATTATACGGATACCAAACATGGAAAGTAACAGAAAGTATCAACTCAAGTACCAACTCACGCACAAGACGGATTCAACAAATATTCTGAATGCAAAAAAATTGCAAACAAGAAATTGTTGGAATGAATGAAAAAATTAAAAATTATTAAAATGATAAAGCGTTGGAAATTGAACTGTATTCGTCAGACACTCAACATATAGGAGACTTCGATAAAAGTAGTTCTTGAATATAATACACAAGTTCGGAGAAAGCAAGCGACCAACAGCGATGTGGTGTAGAAGCGTAAATAGCGACGCAAGCTCATCTGAACAACTTGTGACGAACTAAAAATGATTGCCCAAAAACGAGTTCGATTGAAGAAATTTATTGATGCCCCCTATGCACCCTTGAAGGGCAACAGGATTGATGGTGTTGTTCCAAATCACCTTATTAAGACTGTAGCACTTCAGGCTTTTATTTTATTTTTTGGATGCAATATATTTTTGTTATAAATTTCTCAAGTGTTGGTATACAGTAACGTTTATATATGTTTATAAAACCCGCACGCGTTGAAAACAATTGAAATCATTAATAAAGGACAACTGGGATTACATTATAACTATCGTTAGGATGGTAATATCGATAAAACAATTCCCGTTCTATATAATAAGTGGAAATTATGAACACTTAAATATTTCGCACACAGAAAAATGTGTTCTGAAATATTTTGGACAGAGGAAGGCGTAGAAAAAAAATGTTGGTTATGGGAAATTCCACATTGGGAATAATCAGAACGTCGAATAATGCCCACACGAAAAATGGGCATACATAAGAAACATACATTTAAGTAAATAATAAATCTAAATTACAACCCCTTTGATCTTTTTTTTACTAGTTTTACTATAGAAGCTGTTGCAGCAATCAGTTAAGATTTATAATTAGGTGCTATATCTTAGAATAACAATCAATACGCACCATCAGAAAGCACCTATTTAATACTGTAAAAAAATATTACAAAACAACATTTAAGTTGGATCTAAGTTCACCTCATTCCTAAACAGTAATAAATGGCGTTTAAAACAAAATCGACCGATCTCAACGAAATACAGCTATCCACGAATAAGTACATACATTTATTTTTCTGCAATAAAAATTTTTTTTTTATTATTATTTAATTTTTAAATTTTTTTTAGTGTTTGAATTTTGTGTCTTTATCTTTTTTGTCTTTATTGTTTTGTTTTCTTTTTAGTTCTTATTTCATTTGTTGATTCTACTGTGAAGCAGACTACAGTATGTATAATGAAACTTATGATACGGATATGGTGATGTACGCTTAAGCATTGATAAAGACATACTGTAGCCATAGATATTTTATGCACGAGTACATATACCTTAAGATATTATATTGAGGTAAATCTTGACGTAATATAAGGAATTATATTATATGGAAACAGAATGGCAGTGGAAAATAGTGCAGTAAAACGTAGTGCATTGCAGTCTACAAGTATTAATCTGTTTTTGTTTTTGGTAAAGAAAAAGTTGAAAATCTGTTCTGAAGCTCTTTGTAGAAAGGTTTAGCATTTTCTACCGTCGAACTAAATTAAATTTTTTAGTCAGAATTAGTTCCAGAGGTCCAATATTATTTTCACCAATATACCTATTCTGTAACAGCTCTGATCTATGTTATTCCCGAATCTTCTGTGCGACTACGAATATTTGTCATTGAATGAAATCAAAGTTCTTTTTGATGTATAGTTTGGTCATCGCACATTCAACACATAATGGTCAGTGATTTAAACAATTTGTACATATCGATTCAAGTGACAATGAAGTCCCAGTCAGGGAGGTTATTATGCCACAAACTAATTTTTTTACAGTTATAATATTGTCGACATATACTTAAACCATATTTATGGATCAACCCATGTCTACTGGGATAGGCCCGACATTGACTTGCAAAACCCATCTTGAATCTTTCTTGGCTACACGAAAAAGGATAATAAATCTGTAGGTGTTTTTTGCAAGCTTGCAAATATGAATTTATTGGCTTGCCAATAAATCAAACTTCTTTTTATTGGCGCATTATAGGTTATTTGTACCGCAAACCAATCTATTAACACTTACTTTGCGGTAGTATAGTTGTGTAAAGTTTGCTTTAAAGTTTAGAAGTAAAAAATAATAATTAAAAATATACAGCAGGTACGCTACGGCTACGATACTTTAACAATAGTAGGTTTACATAATGTTTTTTTAATGGGAAGTTCTATGTCCCCGCGACCTCTTAAGATCTATTATACTTCCCGCTTATCTCAGAATTGTAAGTCTATGTACTTGATAAATAACTATATTATTGCTCTGATGTATTGCCTGACGCTATTATTGTCCCTCCAATATTCTTGATTGTAATGGGCAGTTTGAGTTCCTACTTATTATGAGATAATAAGCATTTCCAAGACATTATTACTGTCAGATTAATACTTAGAGCAAAAACATCAGACGTCTATTACTACACAAAGGCTTTCTCTATTTGATTGTGCAATATATCATCATCCATGTAGTAGGGTTAGTAAAACACCGCAAATTTTGATTAAAAAATGTTAAATAAACTGAACCAGATAACTGGCAGTTAGCAGAGAAGTAAAAATCATAAATTAGTATATTTGTCAATAATGTCTACCGCACGTACGAAATACAGAAATTCCGAACATGCAAAGTAAAATTTTTGAGAAGATTTCAAATAACAATATTTTTTAACATAGCTAATAATTATTTTACGATTTATTCGCATTGGATTGCATTGTGTTCCGTCTATATTCGTGATTTTCAGATACAAGAATTTTGATATTGATGACTTTGAATAATTTTATAAATCATTATTATAACAATATTATTGTGTTCAACTTGAACAGTGCCATTTTATAAAATAGGATTCTAAAATTGTTATACAATTTTTCTTTCTTCATTTCCTTTTTAAATATTGTAGGTATCTATATATACATAATATAGCTAGTTAGATTCAAATTAATGAGGATTGGTGTTGTCGTAACAAATGGAATTATTACCAATAATAATCGTTTTAAGTACACTATATTTCAGATATATACTTACATAAGAATCGATTATAGGTGATATTTTAACGCTTTTAATAAAATTTATGTTTTTCTTTTTAAAAAAATAGATATATTTATAAATATTGTTATTATTATTGAAATTTTATTTATAATTTTTGAATATGATACCAACAAGTTGGCATTTAATTTAGAAATGAATTTTGACAATGAATGCAATTTGCTGCTTGTTAGTGTAGTACAAAGAACGTTATATTTAGTTCGATTAAAATTTTAATTCGGGTTTTACTACTTTAGAGCATTCTAAACAATTCTTAAGAAGCCCCATGGGTTTGAATCACGCTGTTGGAATCACTAAGCTCATCATAAAGAGAGTTAATTAGCTGAATCACTAAATAAATTGCGGTAGAATATTGAATATGTGAATAGGTAATTCTACCTTACTTAATGATAATTGGCTAAGCTAAACCAAAACAATAATTTGGAAATATAATTGAGTAATAACTAAATTAACATGGAACTCCCTAAAATGACGAAAGCTATTATGAATGCCAAATAAGTCTAAAATACATGTAGTTTTCCCGAATTAAATTAATCAAAATGTCAAAATTTCAGATGAATAAGTATCGTGTGTATACCAAAGCTCTGCATGCAACCGTGGTGCTCATTCTGGACTTGGAAATTCGACGAAATTCTGAAATATAAACAAAAATAACATACCCAAGATTGTGGGGAGAACACTTCAATTTTGTCAGTTAAAAACCAATAGCTATTTCTTCTTGAACGTTTTTTATTTATTCAGAATATGCAGTTGTACTGAACATGCGTATCAAATTTTTAAGAGTGCAAGGAGCCGTTTATTTCAAAATTTAAAAAAAAAAAATATTAAGTAAATTGAGGGTGCTTAATTGGTTGGCAATATTTTCAATTTCCGGATAAGATCGGAAACTAGTTTTTTAAACCAAAAATTCAGCAAAATCGAAATTTTTAAATGGAAGTAGGAATTTTTCGATGATATTCGTCCACTCTTAGAAAACTGATTGCATTCTCTGGCACACCCCGTATATATTCGATATTTATAATTCTATTCAAAGATTTTAATTATACCATTAAGACTGATTTTAAATTTTTGACATTTGAAAAAAAAAATGCCATTTTAGCCGGAATATATTCAGTATATTGCTACTATTTAAAATTATATTGAGACTAAAGAGATATAAGCATAGACTAATAGCAGAAAAAAGTTAAGCAATTTCAATACTATGATAAAATACTAAAAAAAAAAAAATACATTCATTTTTTACACTTTTATATTTTATTTCATTTTTAAATCACTTTTTTAAAGCTCTCAATTAATTTTAATTTTAATTTGCTTTGATATTTTACAAAAAAAGTTTTTAATAATTAATAATACAGAAACATAACCAATTAGATGTTAGATAACCAATAATAATTTAAATTATGTAAAAAAAACATATAATTTTTTTTTTCTAAGAATAAGAATTCATTAGTCCGATCTATCATGGGTTATGTATGGAAGACAAAAAAGAAGTAATTTTAGTGGGTTTTAACCCCTCAGTACCATTGTATGTTTGCCCACGCGTGACTGAAACGACTTGGTGTCCTTCGCGGATTCCTACCTAATACCTACAGAAAAAAAAATAAATAAGATTCATATAAATTGATATGAATCAATGAAAATGTTGTTAGCCAGGATTTTTCAAATAAAATTACTACTATACAATTGCACAGGGGCCCACTAGTATTTATTTATTCTTTAAAAAACGTTAATAGTATTTTTTGAAACTTTTTAAAACCAAAAAAAATATTCTTAACAATTAAAAAAATAAATTAATTTTGAACTTTTTTATTACATTTTTTTAGTGACAAATTTCCAAAAAAAAAAAATCAAGATTAGTAATGCCGGTGATGCCATATATAGCACAGTCATTTCTAGGAAACCCAAATACAATATCAAGATCTAAAGAGCATGAATTTGCTGCTTAGACCTTATACTCCATATGCATATACACATAAATCCAAAAATGAAAGAAAAAAAGTTCTGGGACAATTTAAATCGGGTTCTTGGACGGGTTAATTTAAAAAAATCATCAACTAACTTTAAAAATCGTTTTGTATATTTTTAATTGAAAATAGTTAAACTGGTAGTCATGTCACTGATTTAAACTACAGTAAATTATTTAATTTTTTTGATTTGCTTTACCAAGGTTTCAAATTCAATTTAGGTAGATATTATGTACAAGAAAATCCCTTCATACATTATTGAAACTACTTCAGAATAAATTGTAGGTAATGACATAAATTCGTGCCCAAATACTATTAATCAAATTTTAAAAATTGAGAATTTAAAATTTAACTTTAAGTCTTTAATTCCATTTAAAATCGTTTAAATAATTTTCTTTATAATTAAAATTAAAATCCAAAAAACAAAAATAAAATTGTTTTAACTGTATGCTTCTCAAATGTATATTAAAGGTGTGGTACAGCGTAGTGTCCCAATTCAAAAAACTTGCATTATAATAGCATTACAAAGCCAAGACAAAATAACAATGTTTTTCTTTTTTATATCAAGGAACCCCTAATCATGTAATTTACGTATAATTTTTTTTTTTTTTTAATATTAAAGCTATTAAAATTGTTTGTTTCATATTTTAAGATACAATACAAACCGAATGAAGAATTGTGCCACATGATCCCTTTATCAGCACAATGAAATGTCATTAGTGAACGCAAAGAAAATAAATGTAACGCATAATAAAGAAGCTCTTAAGTCCTGTTTAATATATCTTTTTTAAGGCCAAAACAATTTTTTTTTTCTGTTTCTTGATTGTTCATAATCATAACATTATCAAAAAGAGAGCCCCTTTAAAAAAAAAAAAAAACGAAAAAAAATAATCCTTTAATTTACTCTAGAATTAAATATATTAAAAATAAATTTAAGAAAAACTAAAAAAAATTCCAATTATGATGACGGTAAATGTATTTTGATAACACCCACAATTAAGTTACTATAATATTTTTTTTATATTTTTGTAGGATTTCGGTATTTTTGGGTGGATCATCGCTGCTTCGTTTACACGATTATTATAAAAAAAAAAAAATGTTTTTAATTTGAAACTTGAAATCCAAATCATATTTTTTAAACTAGAAAAATTATGTAATTATCGTGTATAAAAAAAAATTATTATTCTTTGAATCCCATTTTTATCGAAGGAGATTTTTTGGAACTACCTGCAATTAAATAAAAGTTAAAATATTTAACTTTTAATTAAAATATCGTTTTAAAACGTTTAAGAAATATGCATCGCCTGATGTTTGGATGAAATCAAAAAAAATTTTTTCTAAATCATTTGTTTTTTCTGTTTTATTTTTGATTAGAAAAGGGCAGAACCCAGAGTTCCAATAAATTATTTTCAACTATTATAACTATTAATTATTAAAAATAGGTTATCTAACATATTCTGTAACCATTAATTAAAATTGACGATTGGTAGTTGTAGTTATGTAGTTTTTATTATGGAATTTTTAAGAGAAAAATTTAATTCTGATGTACAGAAGTCTGTACAAGATTAATTTACTACAATGTTATTGGATTCAGGAATTATTAATTGGGTTAGGTTATGTTTCATTAGATTAGGTTATTTTAGAACAGTTAATTGGGTTAGGTTATGTTTAGGGATTCCAATACCGGTATTACCGATATCGAAATACCGGTATTACAGGCTTCAATCGAATACCGAAATACCGAAATACCGCATGCAACAATACCGGTATTAGTTTTTTTTAACATTTAAAATCCATCATATATATATATGTACGTTTTTAATAAATTTTTAAACGTCGTTCGTTGTTTTAGATTTTTGAACATCGTTTACGTTTGTTGTTTTGAATTTTTATAATCCATCTTAGTAAGCGTGATAATAAATGAAATGTAGTCATGGTAACAAGATGAATTATTTTTTTTTTTTTTTGTTTTATGAATATCCAAAATTCTTGTCTCGTCAATCTATATGTACATTCTGATGTGAGAGAGTGCAATTTAATTATATACATATTAGTATAGAATAGATTATAATGCAGTAAATAATATCAAGTGTATTAATTTCAGTTTTATCGCTATATAAACAAAAACCGTACGAAAGGTAAATATACTTTTAATTTCTGTTTAATTGAAAATTAAATAAAAAATTTTAAGCCATGGACATGGACAGTCATATTTTTGAAAAAAATTGCCCAGGAAGCCAAGACCAAACTTCAGTCTGGTACTATTTTCTTCGAGAACGAAATGGAAAACTAGGTAGGTGCAATAAATGCATGAAAATAATTAAAGTCTGTAGTGGAAGTTCAAGTGGGATGCACACACATTTGAAAACTATCCATGGAATAAATTCATTAAAATCTGATTAAGTCGTATTTCAGGGTCTATGCCTGCAGATAAACGCATTGAGCTAGTTGATAAAAAATTAAAAGACCACGGTATTTCACTACAGGCGGACATTGTTGCGCTAACAACGGATGGCGCTTCTATAATGAAAAAAGTGGATAAGCTTGTGAATGCAGATCAGCAACAATGTCTTGTACATGGTATACAACTAGCGGTTATTAGTGTGCTATATCAGCAGAATATTTCTGATGAACGAGAATTATTTCCATGCAAAACTGAAACAGATACCGAAGAACAAACTGATAGCGAAGACGATGATTGTTATGATGGTATGCTAATAGTCGAGGATAATGTATGTAAGAAGAACATGCCCAACAGAACTTTAAGTTCTGAAATATATGCATTGATTATAAAAATTCGAAGTGTAGTTAAATTGTTTCGCCATTCGGATACAAAAAATGATGCAACATTACAAAAATATGTTAAGGAAGAATTTGGTAAAGAGTTGGTGTTGATATTAGATTCTAAAACTCGCTGGAACAGTTTATTAGCAATGCTAGAAAGATTTTATATGCTGAAAGATTGCGTTAGAAAAGCACTTATTGAATTAAAATAATAATACTTGTATTTTGGAAGATGAGTTTCAGCTACTCTCAACAATAATATCAGCTTTAACCCCTATTAAGGTGGCAGTTGAAATCCATATAAAGCAGATATTACCTTAAAATTCTTGTTGGATGAGCTTGCACAACAAAAAACATCACTAAGTATTGCATTAAAAACTACATTAAAATGCAAAATTTTTGAAAGGCGTACGAACTTTTCATATGTATTACACTATTTGTACAATCAATCCATCAAACCATGAAGACGATGACAATTACGGAATATTTAATCAAATATGCAAAACAGCCATAACACAAATAATTGTTAAGTTGGTTGAACGTTTGGGAGATCAAAATATAGACGAAGCAGTGGCAGTGGCTGATAAATCCGACGATGATGTAGAACTGGTTAATATTGAACAAGAAATTCCTGTTCAGGACGAATCTCTTACAATTAAGCAAAAATTGCAGAAAATTATGATGGAAAAAACCCAACAAAATAAGCGCGATAATGAGATAAATTCGAAAAAAAACATGTAAGGATCTCACCAAAGTTATACGAAGGGAAATAACATATTTCGAATCAGAAAATATGAAAGGAAAATATTTGCAAAATGTTTATAATTTCCTTATGACCGTTCGTCCTACAAGTGTAGAATCTGAGTGTGTGTTTTCTGCAGCAGGATTAATCTGCACGAAAATAAGATCACGCCTTTCAGATGAAAGCATCGTAAATTTATATTTTCTGCGAGCATATTTTAATTCACAAAAAGAAGGAATTAAAAAAAAATAAGGTACTTTACCCACTGTATTAATTACTGTACATGTTTAATTTTTAATTGTTTTGTTTTAATTTTATTATCGAACTGTTTCTTCTTTTTCTTTTTTAATAACCATAATAATGATGAATTGTCGTCACAATCATCGACAATGAATTGTATTGTGTAATATATTGGGAAAAACTGTTTTATTCTTGGTGCTTTTTATTTAGATATTTTTATTCCATAAATAATACCGAAAATACCGGTAATACCGGTATCGAGATTTCCTCAATACCGAAATGCCGAAATACCGAAAGGCTTTCGGTATTGGAATCGCTAGTTATGTTACGTTAAGGTTATGTTTCGTTAGATTAGGTTATATTAGAACTAGAACAGTTAATTGGGTTAGTTTATGTTAGGTTAGGTTAGGTTGGATTGTAACCAACGTTCCCTCTAAGCTGCGCACGTGCGTAATTGCGCACGAATTTTTTTTGAAATTCGCGTTAGAAATTTGCTTGTTAATATTTTAATATGTAAAAAAAAGTTCCAAGAAAATTTTTTCAAATAAAAAATTCATAATAATAAATAATTCCTTAGTTGCAAATAGGCAATGTTTCAATGCACTCAGTCCAAGAAATAAATAATCATTTTGCAAAATATGTATAGATTCCAGAAAATTGGAGGAATAAAAATTATGCTTTTGAATTCGTTGAGTGTATCAACCACGTTATCCAACAAGAAAATTATTAATTATTAATAATATTAAATGAAATAAGAATGACACCATTCCATTGCTTCCTTCCATTGCAATTCCACGAAAACACTGATATTTCCGTTCACAAAATGTTAATTATTTATATAAAGTACCGCTTTGATTTTAATTACAAAACTGTTTTTGCTTGTATAATACAATAGCTTAGCATTGTCTGGCATATAGAATAGATTTGAGAATCGATG
The DNA here is from genome assembly GCA_963942445.1 of Argyra leucocephala. NCBI lineage: Eukaryota > Metazoa > Arthropoda > Insecta > Diptera > Dolichopodidae > Argyra > Argyra leucocephala. Next base: position 26,085,957 of record OZ012680.1, read on the forward strand.
ATGCCTGGAAGGGTATACCTCTTATTTCCCAGAGGTAGAAGTATTCCCAAGTATATACCATGTTCCATTGTTCATCTATTTAAAAAATATAATTTTGAAGAAATGGCAAGTCTAATATATTGTGAAGTTTTGATGTTCCGGCTTCTTAATGAAATACGTTGGCTGTCTCGTGATTTTGCGATTATTCCGTTTATTCGGAACTATGATGTCTTAACAGAATATTGCAAAGAAAAGATTGATAGTTCCAATTCAGTTGATCCAATCGCTAAATATTGTTTAACAGCTTTAGAAAATAATATAAATCGCATTACATTGATTGCATTAAATGATATTTTTACCGTATTAACAAAATTATGAAAATATTTACAAAAAAGTGTTTTGTCACCTATGGAGGTGCATCAATATTCTAAATCGATCATCACAAAATTAAGAAGCCGGTATCTTGGTGATATAATTTATTGGAGTAAAGATGTGAAAAATATTCTTGAAGATGAAGGTAATAATAATATGAAAATGTCATCTGGGATAGTTACATTTGTTGAAAAGTTATGCTACCAATTGTATAAAAGATTTCCTGATGCTGACATGGACCTTTAGATTGCTTTGATCAAAACGCTATTGTCAACACATCTGATTTTAATTGATGGCAATGAAAACTTAAAAACATTAATTTTGAAATATGGAAATCTCATCTCAAACATGGATAATAAAATAATAATGGATGAGTACAAAGATTTAAAATATTTATTTACGGAAAAATTCAAAAACAATAGGCGTAATTTCAATGATTGGTTCTTCGTGAAGATAATTTTCAAAATATAAGAATTTTGTTTGATATTTGTGGAACCTTTCAATCGCTGACTGCTGCGTTGTGAAAGAGGATTTAGCCTGATAAATTTGATTAAAACAAAATTTAGAAATAGGTTGGAGTTAAATAATTTCGGTATAACTTAATAAGAATAAAGTGACACTTAATGGCGGAAAATATTATTAACTTGGATTACAGTACACCATTACTGGAAGAAAAGCAAAGATAGGAGAGAAAAAATAATATGAAATGTAATTAATAAAAAAAATTCAAAAACAATAAAAAACTGAAACTTTATTTTTTTAATAAAATATATTCAATTTACCAAATTTTTGTTTAATTTTTGAAACATAACGCAATTTATTTTTCTTTTGCTCAGCTAAATAAAAAATTAGAGGGAAGGTTGATTGTAACAGTTCTTAACAGTTTTTATTATATTAAAAAATATGATAAAATACAGTTAGGTTTGTTAAGTTAAGTGTTTCAATGCTGTTAGAGTATTAAAGAGTACGCCAAAGATGCTGATTATAGTCAATATGAATTTGTCAAATTGAATTTATATTTAGTTAAAACAATTATTGTCCTGAAACCTTATTACCCGTAAATAATGCAAAAACAGACTTTTTAAATCATCTGCTATTTGCCGTTAATTAGTTATGACTACTTTCTGTGTTAAGCTTATTTTCTTTGGCTAAAACTGCTGTGTTTCCAATTTATCTTGGTTTTTGTAAGCATTGTTTTTTTTAGTATTTCATTCGAAGTATTATTTCTTGATATTATTTATCAGGTTACCTCTGTATTATAATAAAATCTGCATTATTTTCACTTAAGCGCCTCCCTCGCGAAACCCGAAGGGCAGAATGTGAACCATAGGAATCCCTAGGTGGCAGAATGCAAATTATAGAAATTCGTTTATCACCTCAACATCCCGAATATCAAAATGATATCAGAAGGCTTAAAAGAACTAAGCCACTAGATTTAATACGATCGTAAACTTTTTCTTTAAGAAAATAAGACTAGAAATGAATTAATGGTTAGTCCGTCGGACTAGTTTTAATGTGAGGGGTGTGGGTAATCAGTAAAAATCTGACACACAATGGAAGCTACGGGGCTTATTGTTTCTATGAAGATTCCCACCAATGCACGCAAAAAAAAAAAAAAACTTCCCGAATATAAAACTAAAGCCTATCTTATATGTTTCCCCAAAACATAATCAATTGTGATAATCAATTGTCATAATACAATTGTGACCTACATAAATTCAAGACGAACATTAACTCCTTCGTTCATAATTCTCCGTACTCCTTCCTTCCGTTTTACCTTCCTCATTTTCTAGGTTTCCTTATCCGTTCTCTAGTCAAACGTACCAATTGGTATAAAATGTCGCCATCTAGTGTTTTGGAAATGTACAAAAAAAGTATCAGTATTTGAATCGGGCTTAAGCCATTTTCTTTTGAGGATTTCCCAGCTTTCGTTTAGTTTCTACCAAAACCGTTCTACAAAATTAAAGCAGCGCCAGATTTAATATTCTCATCTGATGACAAGATGATTGTGCAGGTAATTAAACTAATTGATTTAGTTTGGATTTTTTATAGAAAATCGGATATTGTTATGTACGACCTGATTTTGGTCTTCTTCATATTAACATTTAACAATTTGTCTTGTATAAAAAATCTTTTAGCACATAAAATTTAAATTAATATTATTATGTGAAAATAAATGCACATTGTTGGCATTATGAAAGCAGATGATAGGTTTGCGTGGATGACTCTTAATTCGATGATTTTCTTTTGCTGCAGTAGTATAGCCATTATATATCGTCCGATACTACTGATAACCATCCAGGATAAAATCAGTTTCGTTTGACTCCCTCCCACACCTCAAATCAATTTGTCAGCCGTTTTCGATATTCATTGATTTGCAGTAATGACTCTAACAAATGTCAAGCATTATTTATACTCAGTGTGCGAATGGTCAGATTGTCAAACAAATTTGTAATACTGTCAGATTTATGCTTTGAGCAAGCACATCAGACATCTATTACTAGATGAAGGCTTGCTTTATTTAATTGTGCAATAACTCATCATCCAGTAGGGTTAGTAAATCACCGCCACCTTTAATTAAAATATTTAAAAATAAACTAAACCAGGTACATGCTGTTAGTAGAAGGGTAAAAAGTCATAAATTAATACCTATGTTAATAGCTATACATTTAATAAAACACTTCAAAAAGTTAGGCCGAAAGTATCAAAGCTAAAAAGAACAACAGCTGTTAGTTAGTCTCAGTTTAACGTACATTAAGACGTAATCGTTTTTTAATAGTTAAAACACTTAGTTGACGATCAAAAAAACTAGAGTTAGAATTTACTTCACGGAGTATTCTAGTGATTGGATCGAATCTACCATATTCAGTAGGGTGGAAGGGAATGTGGAACAGCTCAACGGTTCTGAGATTATTCCGATTGGATCTTGCAACCAAATAATTTGAAATTTCAGGGGCTAGCGTTACACCCGAAAGGATCTGGTGAATAAAAGAGATATCTGCAATTATTCGACGATCAGACAACGACTGTAAGTCAATGAGTTTAAGACGGTGGTAATAAGGTGGAAGCCGCAATGGATCATTCCACGAAAAGTTACTCAAAGCGAAACGTAAAAACTTTCGTTGAACCGATTCAATTCGGTTAATGTCAGTCAAGTAATGTGGAGACCACACTTGACTGGCATATTCGTTTTCCAACGTTGAATGAAACCTAAAGAAGAATTTGCTTTGCTCAATATTTTATCATAATGTAGCTTAAAGCTCAGTTTAGGGTCAAGGGTTAACCCGAGGTCTATAATAGAATTCGCTCTTGAAAGGTGACAGCCATTTAGTTGGTAGTTGAACCAAATTGTCCGAATGGAATTTTTCCTAGAAAAGGTAATGACTTGGCATTTAGAAGTGTTCAATTCAAGTCCATTTTTTGAACACCAAGAAGCGAAATTGTTAAAATCGTTTTGTAGCTTTAAGAATCCGATGAGAAAGATATAGGAGTAAAAAGATTTAAGAAAAAACAAAAAAAAAACATTATAAACTTTACTCAAACTTATACCTATAACATCGATTCTATCCAAAGAAAATAAAATCTTAGGTTTTAAGATCAAAGGTATTTTTCACCCATACTTAATTAATCCAAGCCTATGAAGCCAAGAAGAATAAAATGCTCATCCCTATATCCTTGTATTGTAATACAGAGATGGTTCAATGAAACTATGTTAATGAAATTTGTTTATAGTTATAATGATTGGAAATATGGAATTGAATTATATTTCTGGTACTCCTAAATAGGATAGTTTGTATGTATTTGAATGCAATATATTCATTTTTCTTTCCCCTCTTTATCGAACTATCCCTTCCTACTTTTCAATCTACCGCTACAAAACCAAATCTGTTCGCTTAATCTAAGTGTTTGCTATTCACATAAAGATAAACCACGTTATACGATCTTGTTCTACATTATCCTATTCGACTGAGAACATCAGAATGCGTAAAGATAGTTGAATAGAGATTCGAAAATGTCAATATTCGTATGCAAAATCTAACCCAGAGCGGGGGGAATATTTACCAAAAATTGTTCAAATTGATACTACATATTTAATAAAGCATATGAAAATAAATTTGTGTATCGTAGATCCATTTGTGCAGTCATAGAAGAATGAAAGATCGTAATAAAGGCTAGCTACAGCTTTTTAAAACAAATTATTCTATGTAGAATAAAAAAGATTCAAAATTGATAATGGCATATGATGGGTCACAATTAAATAAATTACTATTTAGAAGAGGACAAAATAACCAAATTAAGTACAAACTTTACAGAAGGGGAAGACGCCGTAGATTACCTGAAGAAATCATATCCTGCGGCTGAAATAGCCATGATCATGAAATTAAATTATGGCTTTTTAACAAGTCTATTTATTGTTACATGCTTAACTATTTCAGCTCATAAATTATTTCCAATTCAAATTTTTTTAAATTGAATCGCACTTCAATATAAAAGATGTACACCAGATTTTTAATATAAAAAAAACAAAATAATGTCTATTTAGCTTTTTTTCAAAATGGCTACTAAAACTGCATTGTATTTTTTTTTTCAAAATTCTATTCGAAGTAAATAACAAAAAATACATGATACGGTATTCAAAATTCACTTAGCCACACTGTATATAATATTATCAGTGATAGGCACAAATAGAAATTTATTCATATTTAACATATATGGTCAAAAAGTTCAATGATTGCAAAATTTGCATCATGACGTTTTAAAAACGACGAAACAAATGAATTGTTTTTGTTTTTTTTTGTTTTGATGAAATCTTTGACTCATTTTAACAAAAAAAAAATTTCTGATATTACCACTAAAATCTATACTATACCTATACATTTTTAGTGAAACCAATAACAAAACAGAGATTTGTGGTAGACTGACTGGTATGATTGTATGATTGAACCTGCGAATATCTAATAATAAAGCCGTAGGACATATAGTTGACCTTTAAACTTTAATACAGGCAATTTATCTTTCTACACTCAAATCTAACAGATTGTTTTTATTTTTTTCTTCTTCTTATTTCTTACATAATTTTTGTTTTGTTTTTACTTCGGTTTGGATTTTTTGTTTTTCTAACATTTTTTTACTTTTTTTTACCATTCGGATTCGAATCTCTCGTAATCAAAGTAATGTGGTTTCATATGAAAACAAAAAAAAAATCACACATTACAAATTTTATTTTTTAATAATAAAAATATGTACATCAGAGATCGTAAGACAAATTATAAAAGTATAAAAAACTGGCACGCAAATTTTATTGTAGCATTGGCGAAAAATTTCGTTTTATTCTTCAATTAATTTCTGGTTGTATGCGTTATTCTGTAAGGTAACAGTATTGTTTTTTGTTTATGTATTGCTATGTCACAACATGTACCGTTAACCATTTTTGTACGCTGTTTGAAGGAGAACCAGTTTGTCAATATAATTTATTTCAGTTCAGTTTCTTATATTTGCAGCTATGATAATTGTATCCTGAATATGTGGCGAACTTAATCTACTGTTTATTTTTTCATGTAAAATTAATCGCAGTGCGCAGTACCACATCAATCTAACTATGTTGCGAGGAAACCCACATAACAATACAATCTTGATGAGGATCGTGTTTTTCCTTAATTATCTTTGGAGCATAAAGCATCAACTTGACATTTCCATCAAACTCGATCGATAGCTGCTGTTTTCGCTTGTTCCCACGTTTCATGTTCGCTTCTTCTAGTTTTGTTATATAGTCGTGCGCCAGGTGTTCTTTGGATGACCACTGGGTTTTCCTGTACTTTGTGGGTTCCATTCTAGGTTAATTTGCGCGATGATATTTGTTATTTGAGCGTATGACTTATCTATTTCCATTTCCTGCTTCTGATTTGTTCGATATGATGCGATGTGTTCTTTGCCGATTATTACTCAGACGTTGCTTATTGTGTTTATCCAGAAGAGTCTGCATATTTTCTTTATACTTTTTAGTCATAGTATTTTTAGTCTAATTTGGATTTATTAATTTTTTTGCATCTTTATTATTACTGTCTAAATTGCTATCTACTGATATTATCTTGATATCTAAATTTTTTTTTCTACAAAAAATAATGATTAATAAACAATTAATTGTATTAAATACTCAACACTTGCTCTAATAGCTCGTCCGAGATTATAAATAAACAAAGAAATAATAAAAACTTGTAAATTTTGGTTGAGAATGTTTGATAATAACCAAGTATCACTGATGCTGTATGTCAGAGTTGATTTTGCACAGGCCCGGAATATTCTAAGTTTAGTTAGTCTAAAGCCTGCAGATCGGTGGCAGTTTTCCAAAATGCTGTGCTTACTATTTTAACTTTTTTTCTATGTCTTCTTGAACCCCTCTACTGGTTGTTTTGATACTTCCCAAGTAGCCAAAGTTCTTTACAAATTTTACTTGTACTTCTTTCAACCTTCAATCTTCTGTACTAGTTTTATTTAATCTGATAACTTATTTTTTTCCATACTGATTTCTAGTCATGTTTGACAAGGTGTTCCAGATGTTCTAATTTTTGCTGGATGTCGCTGAATTTGTAGTTTTTCAAGTCGTGAAGATATTGTGTGAAATTTCGAGTTATTTCTCTTTTTTGAGAAGTATCTGGGACGAATGTAAAGAAGAGTGGTGACAGCTGACATAATTGTTTGACTCCTGCTGTGGTGATAAAGAATTCGCTCTTTTGTCCCTTATGTATGATTGAGAGTTCGGTTTCTTCATATAAGGGTTGAGTGAGGAGGACTATTTTCCTGGTGTTCCTTGGCATGACCCTCGTATAATATCAATAAAACAAAACAACTCTTAACCAGGTCCCGTACTAATATATCAAGAGTAGTTGCCATCAGTACGGGTCATTGGCCAATAGGAAACAACGCTGTGAAGTCAGGCTAGAGTCAGGACATTAGGTATGCAAAATAAAGGTTTAAGGTCTGATAACCATTCTCAATCACACAGGGTGGCTCTAGTACTGAGTCCCTGAGGAGAGTGAGGATGAGAGAATGACCTCCCTGTCTGTGTGAATGACAAACAACAAAAACAAGGTCACTCGAGCCGTGGTATCAAAAAGACACAATTAAGTGCTAATTGGTTTTCCAGAAATGACTGGAATGGATACTTCTACCTACCCATCTTCTCTGTTAGTGCCTTTCATCCCGCAGCGCGCTTGGTTGTGTCGATAGCCTTGCTAAAATTGATAAAAAGGATGTATAATGGTGATCTATACTCAATTGATTAGTACAACTAATATCCGAAGTGGGTTTGCCTGATTGACGCAAATTTAGTGATGACAAAAACCAGCTTGCTCTTCACGGCATATTTTCTCCAGTTTTCCTTGCAAGTGACCTTGAATATCTTATATGATATCATATATTAAGAAATGTTATGTAATGCCTCTCCATTTGTTTGACCATTACTCCGTTCTTCTACGATGAGGCAATTCTTTCTTCATGGTAAAATGCTGCATTGGCAACTGCCATTACCAGAAAAATTGAGTACAGGCATAACAATGACTAATATTAATTTTTTTTCCTAATCCGATTCCTAATCGAGAATCTTCATCCTAATAAGAAATAAATTTATATTCCCAAGATACAAAGAAAAAAATTGCTATTATAATTTAAAAAAAATTATAATATGTACAGGCTTTGGCTGGCACGCATGCTATTTATTTATTCACTCTCTGACATATCGTGTGCTAGCAAATATGAAAACCAATTGTGGAGCATATATCACTTTACTTGTTTCATGATATGTTACAAATATTTCACTCTCCCCCCGCCTTCATTCCTTTTATTTTTTTCTTCGCTTGCTTTTCTAGCTATTTCTTTCTTTCTCACTTCAATTTTAATTCTTTTATTATACGACTAGTCGTCACTAATGTTGGAAATTGTTGTTGAAACAAAAATATTGTTTTTTGTTTTGTTATTTGTTAGGTTGTTCGTTGTTGAAATATATTTGATCAAAAATGTGTTTTTATTCACTGTTAACATCAGAAGAAATCACAAGAGAAAAAATAAAAATGAAAAAAAAAACGAGTGCTTTTCTGATCGTGCCTTAAGAGTATTTCCTTGTTAAGAGTATGGACAAGTTAACATGCATGTCTAAATCAAATATTGCAACATTTTTATTTTGTTGGTTATTATTGTTTTTATTAGTTTTTGGTTGTTGTGTGTTATATGATGAAAACAGTTTTCTGCTACAGGATATTTTTTTTTTTTTTTTTTTCAAATTACCCTGCGATTTTTGAGGATTTATCGAAAATCGTAGAACGTATTCGATGATTTTGGTTCTTTGGGTTTGTTTGTTTGTATTATAAGTAAATTAAAAATTAACAGGAAATGCTTTTAGTAGATCGCCCGATATTTTTGTTATTTTTATTTTTACTCATTGTAATTTTTATTTGTTTTTTTTTTTTTTTTTTTTTTGAAAATGTATTGAACATAGTTTTTTATAAATTGTTTTTGTAAAAAAATTTCCACAAATCAAAAAAAAAACAGCCGTTGTTATCAGATAAGAATTGTACAAATGTAAGAAATTAATAATTTGAATTTTACATTAACAAATGTTTTTTTTTGTTTTTCTGTTTTTGTTTTTTTTTTTTTGTGGTGTGCAGGCAAGAAAAAATTTGAATCAATGGTTGTTTCATAAGATTAAGTGAAAAATGTTCCCAAATTAAATACAATTTACATAAAAAAATTAAAATTTAAATACGATTGTGGGTGAAGTAGGAAAAAAATTGGCAAATTAGACAACCTTCACTTTCCAAAAGATATTTCAGGATGAAAATGAACGAAGTTTTGAATTTTTTAATGATCTAATAATGTTAAATATCAAAATTTATAATATCAAATGATTAAATATCAATTTTCAACATTTTTAAGCGTAAATGCAATATCAGAAAAACTATTCAAGAAATAAATCGCCGCCATTACCATTTTATCTTATTTGGGAATGCAAAACTTGCCCATTTGTTCCACTTTTCAAAAAGAAAGATATCAGAGGCATCCCACTGACTTCAGCGGTCTTTTTATTTATCGGTATAAAACAGAATAATAAACAATAAAAAATCCCATATTCTTTTGTTATAATTTTAAATTAATTTTTAAGGCTTTACCAAGTATTGGGTCCATAATTTCAGGGATCTTTGATTTAAGAAAACTCCATTTTTATTTTTTGTTAGATAAAATATTTAATCTGAATACAATTCAAATGCTCTCGTTCACTTAAGACGATTAGTTAGCTAGGTTGCAGTGGCTGCTGATAGTATGCCGACACATTTAGACCAGTAAAGTCCCTTGTGATAATATGGATGACATTAAGACGACTAACAAACTTATGATTACCGAAACAATTTGTTTTAAGTGAACTTAAAAAATATAAAATGCAAATAATTTTCTAATACATTACACAATATTGTTTGTTTTAAGACAGAAACGTCTCAGAAATCTCAGAACATTTGAATTTAATACATAATATTTGAATTTAGTATTTTTTATTTCTATTTAAAACTAGCAGTATTACCCAGCATTGTCAGAGAAAGCTTGAGGTTATCTTTGTTTTCAATCTATAACGGAAAATTTGAAAATATTTCTATTAATTCCCCACGCGATAGAAATAACGTCTGCGATAAGAATTTGACGTCGCACGCTATTTGATTAACTTAATTAATCAATTCGTATTCTATCAACTTTCAAATACCAGAGAATTCTTACATCTATCTTAGCCCAAAACTTGTGCTAGATGTAAGTAGAGGAGTTAACATTTTAATTTTGGGTATTCTTAATTATTTAATTAATCAACTCTTGTTCCATAACAATCACACAATAAAATTATTTTATCTGTTTTAGCATAAAATTATTACAGGATTGGCCATGGAAGAAAAATGCCTCAAATGCACCGCGCACTAACAAATACACTGTGTATGTTGATCCTGATAGAGAACATAAGTCTGATCTCAAGGCAAATCTGTTAGAATGAATATGTAGTAAAATAATTATTGATAATCTCACTTTATGTAAAATATAATGTGGTGGTAATTCAGCCGCATCAATTGAGTGTAGAAATTATGGTAGAAAATTTGTGACAGGTTCGATTGACCTGTATTCATTTATTTTGTTTGGTAACATGGCAAGTATTTGATTATTTATTGCGTGGACATTTTCATTTCATTCCACAGTAATATTGACCGTCTCTTGTTACCGGTTCAAAATATGATAGTTTTCAAAAACCGTCGGATAAACTGCATCTATTAGCTTTGCGACAGACGACTAAATTATAAAAACCGGCTTGAATCTTGTACGTTCTCGAACTTTATTTATTTACTGATGAGTTCAACTCATCATATTTGATTGGAAACATTGTTTTTTGTTTTTTTAATTTTTTTATTGTTGTTTTAAACTTTATTACAATAAAATATCACTGGTCTAGATCCACTATCTTTTTGCTTTACAAACAACATACAAACATTTGTAGATTGTATCACCCTATGATTATCCGTATTTGTTAGTTCTACTTAGTGTCTAAGTCCTGAAGGGTACCTGATTTTGTGATTAAATTCAGGATATTCTTCAATAGTATGCTGGACGTATCTGTTTAATATTGAAACTTAGAAGGGTACAAACACACTTCTTTATAAAATTTTGTTTCGAACGTATACATAAAATTTTAAATAATAGATTTAACAAGCGTTAAAATTAAAATTTAAATAAAAAATAAGCAACGTAAGTTATAAAATTAGTAAAAATGTCTAGCATCATTAGATAAAGAATCATCTCCTATTATACTGCTTTATATTGCTACTCTTTAGATCAACCGTTACAACTACGTACTATACTTTCTATGCTAATACTGGCGTTCCTCAGGGTAGCTATTTCGGCCCTCTAATCTTTGTCATTTTTATAAAGTTATAAATACGGTCACAAGAGCAGTAAGGTCATCATTCATGCGGACGATATGAACATTTTTAAGGAAATTTCAACAACTACGGACTCAACCTAAATACCTTAATGAACTGGTGTATAGTTAACATAACCATTCACTGAAAATTGACAAATGCAATATGTCATTTTTTTCACTCGCCGCCGCACCTCATCTATTGCTAATTACATCTTTTATAACAAAGTAGTCAAACGTGTAACTCAATTCAAGATCCTGGGGGTAATTTTTGATGACAAACTATCATTCGTTCATCATGTAAATGATATTGTAAATAAAACAAGATTAATGTTAGAATCCATTAAGAGATGGTCAAAAGAATTTAATGATCCATATATTTTTAAATCTTTTTACACCTCCCTCGTAAGACCCCGTTTGGAATATGCTAGTCCCCTCTGGTCTCCGTATTAAGCTACTCATAAAAATGGAATCAAGGCAGTTCAAAAGAAATTCTACGGTTCGCTCTCTGGCACTTACATTGGTATAATCCACTAGTTTTATCACCAATACACCCATTGCTTTAAGTTCTTGTAATTAAATGCCTTAGAAACTAGTAGAACTGCGGGTCCTATTCTATCCTATTTAATTTTCAAGTTTTCCATGGTCTAATATATTCCAACACTCTTTAAACAATAGTCGAGTTACACCTTAATTCCAGTACCCGATTCCATCCAAATAATATCTTTAACCCTACCTTCCATATAGAAGCAAATACGGGAAACCAGAATCATTAACGCGAATGTTCGGTATACTACCAATAAATTCCAAGGCCTTATTGATTTTTACCTAGCTGAGAAATATTCTACACCGTTACCAAATCGAAAAGTACAACAAAATACAAAATTAATTAAAATTATATTCAATTCAGGATTTTCTGATTTACCATTTAAAATTGACAACACCACCAACACCTATACCAATAAAACCTCCATGTCGGATAACGAATTACATTAGAGATTTGCACAAACATAATCTACGATCGAAATATTCATTAGCAAAATTATTATTTTTACTGCTGTAAATCTGTAACGAATATTAAATAATACAGAGTTATACAGTCGAAGTGAATTGTTAGGTACGGATAATAATTCAGTTATTCTTGATTATTTAATTTTTATTCTCAATTTCTCACCCTATAATTTATTAAAATTTTAGATTTATATATTTTTTTTATTCCTGAAAATATCGTGAAATCCACTCCTTAAAATAAAACAAAAAAATAAAAATTTATTTCCGAAAAATAAAGTTTAACAAATAAAAAATAAACACGTGAGTTTCCTGAGAGATTAAGATAAATCAACATTAATTTAGTGGCAAATTTTAATTTTATAATATGTTGATTTCGAAAGTGTATGCCTCTATTTCAAAATAAAAACCTTGCATAAAATGTTAATTACATATTAGTGTTTTACCTTCGGGGTATTCATCTCTCATTTTTTTTTTTTCGTTACAAATCGTTTTCACAGTTTTTTTCTGTTAATTTGACTAATTTTAATAGGTATATGAAAATAATTTCAAATGATCTGCAAATAGGTATAAAATAGATAATTCAGAATAGATAGCTAGTGAGTCTTTTAAAATAACGTAAAATTGAATGTAAGCGATATTTGAAAGAATTTACTGTTATAGGTGAGTGATGAAATTTATTTATTTTCTCGTATTTTATTAACGGGGTAGAGAGGTATACGTAGACACGAACTTTTCTTCAGTGATATTGTACTTCTGTTGAAAAAACTGTTTGATTATTAAAAATTTCAAGCCCAAGTTATTTGTAAATTATACTGCTTTAATATCAGTTACAGAATTTGGCGACGTATTTGAAGTTGTAGCTTTCAATTTAATAAACGGAATTAACAGTACTATTCCACGAGGTCATATAGATTAATTATCTATAACTAACCAAAATATCGTTGATTCCAATTTGCTAGGGCTGTATTCAATTTGCTAGGGTTCAATGCGATTTGCTAGGGCTGTTAAAAGCCTAAATTAAAAGTTTAAAAATGGAAAACGATATTCCAAATTTGTAAATAACGCTTACGAATAATTTATAAGTTTTATTGGCTATCATTGTAGCCGAATATATTTAAAATAATATAATAATATACTTCCCATCCCAGTGGAAAATTGCAGAAATACTACTTATAACAAAATTAGACAAACCAAGTGAAGAAATTACATTCTACAGATCGATTAGCCTACTACGTACCGTGCGTATAAAACCTATTTGAAAGACTATTCTTGGAAAGATTAAAATCGATTTTGGAAAAAAGCTAAATTGTTCTAAAGCATCAATTCGGGTTCAGAAACGAACATGCAACTATCGAGCAAATACATAGAATTGCAGATGTGATCAAGTTAAGCCCTAGAGTAAAAAAAGTACTGTTCATTGATATTTCTAGATATTAGTCAACCATTTCCTTGTTTTAATAAATGCAAGCCTGCAGTCAATCTGCATATTCTGAATTTATGAACACACTTGTCAGATTTTCTGAATGCTGTTCATAAATGCATACTCAAAGGCGTCAACTTGGCAGAATAAATTTTTAGTATGCTAAAAATTTTTTGAAGTAGTTTTCTTTGTTGTTTTGAGTATTTTAGTTTTTGTTTTGTTATTTAAAAAAAAAATGTTATTTTCAAAATGTCAGTATTAATGAACAGAAACTTTGCAGAATTGTCAAGTAAATGTAGAATATAAGTAGAATTTGTATTCATTTGTATTCACCAACTGGTGGCAAACTTGTTGTCAGTTTGCAGCATTTATGAATACACACTTTGTTAAAATCTGGCATGAAGGATTGCTGTACAAACTTAAAAAGATCTTACGACAGAACTTTTATTTATTGCTGCGGTCATATCTTATCGAAAGGCACTTTTTAGACTAATAAAAAATTATGTCAGATGTTCCACTGGGCAGCGTCTTACTTCCTGTCTTGTATCACTGGAAAACAAACTGATGATTAATAAAGCTGTCTTGAAAACGATATGGATCTACGGAATCCAACTGTGGGGAGTAGCCAGCAATTCAAATATTGCATTATTACAGCGTTTTCAGTCAAAGCTATTAAGATTGATAGTTGGCGCGCCTTGATTTGTCAATAATGATGTCATACATCGTGATTTGCAGGTGAGAACCATTAAGAGGAGATTAGAAGCTTAAGCGGATAGTACCACATAAGATTAGCTGCACATCCAAACAGACTGGCAAGCAACCTGTTGGCTGCAAGTGATGCAAGTCGGCTTAACCGTCCTAGCATGCTGCAGCTACCCAATAGACAATACGAAAAATCAAATGGGGGTCCAGAAATACAATGGACTATAATGTTGGAATTATGGAGAGACTTTTATGCAGTGCAATTTCCTTGCATAAAATTGTCATACAAACTCCTGGGAATTGGGATACTGATTCATTGGGAAATAAAAATTATTATAAGCGATATGACCAGAAATTTTTTAGGCTATATTGACATAAGCGTATACCTTAAGGTCTAAATAAAATAAATAAACATACAATAGGGATAATCGTATATATCATCCAAGATACTACAAAACAAATTCATAAAATACCTAAATACGCTCTATTTGGCAAATTAATGTTCATTGTAGGTCCTATGTAACGTACGGTATAGGAATAGAAAACACTAATTCACATTTTCTATTTAAACTTACTTACTTCTATAGTCAGTTTTGCTTTTTCAATTCTAATCAAACCGAGCAACAATTAAAACGTGGAAATATTATGTGCTAGCTATATGTAAATTAAATACAGTATCAGTTTTTGCAACGTCGAATTGATCATTTTTTGTATTTTAGTAACTAGTTTCTAGTACTAATTAATAAAAAAAAATGTGTAATTTCTAAATCCAAAATAAAAATTTAAAACTCATATAGTAATTGAAAAACCAAATTCTGATCAAATAAGTGGTTCCATATTTCTACACCAACAAATAATAACCGCTTATGTCAACATATTAAGAAAAAAATCGCCGTAAAATAACCAAAATATCCAGAAATATCGAAAGTAATTCCTGGTAAAATTTGATTTGATTTTGACAACCATAAGCTATATTTATAGGGTATATAATCGCTTATGACAATATGGCCTAAAATTTTTTTGTCAAATCAATTATGTAAGCTAAAATATTTTAAATATAATATGTATTTCTACAATTACAGCCCCCGGTACGATATTTTTGAAATCTTATATTTAAACTTTAAAATTTATTTTACTTAAAACATAAATTTCAGATATAAGCGGTTATGACTTATTGCAATTTTATAACAGGATAGTGATAATAGTGTTCCTGGCCATGGATGTTTTATTCTATAAAATATAGTTTATAAGCTCATCATTTTCAATTATATATTGTCAAAATATACAATCGATATTTTATTTAATTTATGACGACTTTCTTCTCTCAGGTAACTCATAATTTCAGATGACCTTTCTTCTTTGTACTAGGTGCTGTCATTTTGCACTACCTCCACATAATAATTTTTTTTTTAAATTTTTACACAAATGTAAATGTTCTTCTAAAAGCTGTCACCAACACCATCATTGTCCTCTAACCCCATTCGTGGGGTGAAGAAGACGTACGGTTCAATTTGATACCCATCAATTTGTTAGTGTCCAGTTAGCTGGTATTCTAGTAGATCTGGTAGCTCAGTAGAGGCAGGTCGAAGGCAGGATTCGTTTTTTGATTTTTATAAATTTTACCCAATCTATTTATGAGATCTCTCCATTCTTTTTCTTAATTCTTCTCCACCTTTCTGCAATATATATCATATTCTTTACCACTAATTAAATTAGATTAAGTTAAAAAAAAAACTGTATAAAGTAACCGCGGGTAATTTTTGCTGCACATCATGTTACTATTTACCATTCCGCAACTTTGAACTTATTCATTATTTTCCGTGCCCCCAAGGGATGAAAGAGAAGGAATGAAATGAAAAAACAATTTGGACCTACTAAATCTTCTCATCTGAGTAATCTATCAATCCAAAACGAATTGAAATATTTTCAGGTACCTGTACCTGATTCTGAAATTGGCATTAACACAATAATAATTAGTCACAAGCACTGATGAAGGAAATATGTTGCTTCCGAAATGTTGATATTATTTGCAATCAAATATTAAAAATTATTTGTGTAGTAATTTATTTAATACAATAGTGTTTATCAAGGTCAATAATAGTGTTTATCAAGGACAAAAACCTGTAATTTTAAACAATCAAACGAGTAAGTACAATATATTTTATGTCACGTCATTACATAGAACTCCTAACTGTCAAAAAAAAAATTAAATTAAAAAAAAGAATTGAAAAAAATTAAAAAAGCGCACTTAGAGCTGTCAAAGAACTGCAAAAACTAATTATAATTGCTTACTTTACTGACCGGGGTTGTCTTGTATAAAATACCTTTTCTCGAATGAATATATTTTATAACTGTACTTTGACTTTATCTCTGACAATAAACTTGCAAAATAATTATTTTAGAATTTAGACCATTTACTGTATTCACAAGAAATATACATAGGTACTCAAACTTTTATTAGCATTCAAGTTTGACTCGAATTGTTGTAGTTTTAACCTTCTTTCAAAAATAATAAAAAAAAAAACAAATAAAAACTTGAAATAATTTTTTTTTTTGAAACAAAAACAGTCAATAATAAAATCAATAAAATTAAATGTTCACATTTTTTTTTATTTATTTTATTTTTTATTTTTTTTAAGGGAGTGCCATCAACACATCCAAACAACGATTCAAGGAACATTATTATTCGCAAGAACATTTAAAAATAAAATTAAGAAAAAAAAGGCAAATTTAAATTCTGTTCAATTTTAATATGTTACAGCAGAGATCCATTATGATCAAATTTCAACATATTCTTATATGTTAAGTAACATCCATATAACATCCACAACTCACATAGACATTTTTAGAATTCATTAATATTTTTGTTTCCTATTCATTTCAGCAGAGCTCTGAAGTATTTTTCAAAATTAAAAATTCACCATACAAAAAAAAAATTAAATTAATTTAAAATATAAAAAAATTTCTCTATTAAAAAATCACAATGACTCAGATTGTAATCGATTGTGGTGCAAAAGGTGAGATACAATTATTGTTATTTTTCACAAACAAAGGAAGTACACCTGTCAAAGTAATGTATTGATTTGTACAAGATGGTTTACACAATAATATAAAATTGTTTTTGTAAATTTTCAATTAAAATATTATAATCTTCAGATATCGTAATCGTATCTTAATGTTAATCTGAACATAATGTAGATTTAAAAATTGGGATTAACTTTATCATGAAATTTCAGATAAGAAAATGTTTATTATGAGATTTTGGAATTCTAATGATTAATTTGAAGTAAGTTGAAGCTCTATAATAATTAAAAATGTCCGATTCTTGATTATGACAATTTTATTTTGTTCATTAGAATTTCATTATCAGAATTTGAAACTCCGGGAGATGGGGTTAGGAAATGTACAGATTATTCGATCCGAACTGGACAGATTAGAAGTAGATGTAAAATATAAAGTGTTATTCAATGGGAAAGAAATAGGAAAAACAAATGGAGAGATCACATAAATAGATTGGGGGCACAAACAATTGAAAAAAAAAACAACTTATGAAGCCTTTGAAGTCGAAAAATGCCGAAAACTGGAAAACAAAAAGTTGAGCACAAAATTGTATCCTCCTATAGCACAAAAAACGAATTGGTATCAAAACGAAATGAAATTGAAACGAATGGGTCTCAAAGTAAATGACGAAAAAACAAATTATATGTTAGCGACAAATAGAAAGGCCTCCCAACATCATATTGGTCAACACATCACTGTTGGCACTTACAGTTTAAAGGTAGGGTTTACCTCATCGCAAAAACGTCATCAATGTGGAGGTACGGCGAAGAATAACCTTCGCAAATCATTGCTGCTTCAGTTTGTCAAAATTTCTCGGGTCAAAGCTCCTTTTCCGAAACACCAAATTACAAATCTATAAACCCTCATATACCTGGTTTTGTTCTACGGATCAGAATCATGGACATTTGCGAAGACAAATGAGCATGCATTTGGTAAATTTTTCGCCGGATATATTGTCCTGCAAACGACGATGAGATCAAGAGGAGAATGTAGAATGCTGAACTATATGAGCTGTATGTGATGGACGTCGTCATGAAAATTAAAGTCAAGAGACCATCGACACCTAGAGCGGAAAAACGAAAATGCAGGTACAAAATGTGGGGGCAGACCAAATCTTCGTTGGAAAGACGAAGTATCGGTTGATTTAAAATAATTTCGCATCTTCAACTGGAGAGAATGGCTGACAAAAATGGAGGACGTTGATGAGTCAGATTCACGACTTGCATGGTCTATTGGCCACTTAATTAAGTAAGTGAAGTATTCCGTAATTATTTCACATATATTCGAAGTGGTCCCGGATATCTTGTCATAATGACTGAAACTAATTTGTTATCATGTTTTACTTTAAGCAATTATCGCATTTGCAATGTGCTTAAATCACACAGCACTGTTTACGGTTTTAGAAATTAGAAATTAAACACTACTTAATGTAAGCTTTCGTTTCATAGCTGTCACCCCCTTCTTTATTAACTAACTAAATAATCTTTTTAACACAAAAAAATAATTATTGTTACTACAATAACTCGTCCAAAACATTTTAAGCACTGGGGTAGTGCTTCACAATTCATCTGTATATGTAAAATTCTAAGCACCTCTGTTTGTGACCGTGTAACTTTTAAACCACTAGACGTATCGTAACCTATGATGGTTGGATTGATGCTCCACTGTGTTTGTATATATTTTTTGGACCGGCATTATGAGTGGTTTTTATAGCTGCCATCATACAATTATCACCACTTATCAGGAATATTTCAAAAACCAAAGATGTTACATACCATTAAAATTGGTACACAGATACTCTCTCAAAAATGACTCAACATGCCTTTTGTCGTTTTCTGAAATTCGTACTGGTTTTGGTAGCAGTCATGATGCTTGTCGAGAACTGCAATTACTTGAAGGTTACAATCATTGGGCCTTAACACTTGCTGATGCAGTACTTATTTCCTCTTCCCATCAAATTTGTCAATTATCTGCCATATTGTTAACAACATGTTTTCCACCACACCCAAGTGAATTATGGGAAAATACAAAAGATTCAATGATTGAAGATAAAGTGCACAGATTTCAAGCAAATGATCAAAACGTAAATATATAAGCAGTGCATAACGAAGCATTGGTACTGATCGAAGACATGTGCATTATTCATTCTGCACAGTGCATACTCATGAGCCACTCAAAAATTTAGGTATAACTTCATCTAATCGACTGACAAGTGACTTATTAAATAAAGAAAGGCAGCGCGAATATAATATTGACGATTTGCTTACGTTTGTTTTATCAAATTAACAATTGTTAAAACGAGATCAAAGAACTATTTACAATATAGAATTTTGTTTGCGATTGCAACGAAAGAGAGCGGTTTTTCTTTTTGGCAGAAAAAACATACAGACAAATCAAAACACAGTATGTAATATCAAAAAACATTCGAACATGGTCAAAGTACTGCAAAAATGTGAAATTATTATCTGAGATGAATGCACAATGGCCCATAAATATTGACAAGCAGCATTAAACGGAAGCCTAAAAGATGTAAATGACAACTACACCAAAAAGGGTGGTGTTCTAATTTTATTATTTGCTGATTTCAAGCAACCATTACCGGTTATTCCGTGTTCAATATATGCCGTTGAAATCAACACATGTTTAAAATCCCCTTTTTTGTGACGAACCGTCCATAAATTGCAACTTAATATAAACATACATATTACACTCTAAAACGATTTATCTGCTGAAGTATTTTCAAGACAATTGCTGAATATTGGGAATGGAAAAATTGCTTTCCAAAGAAATGCACAATTAATGAAATTGTCAGCAAATTTCTGCAACATTGTTGATTCAAGAAATACATTGACAGAAAGTGTAGTACACTCTTATAACAAGACCTACCGCAAAGCAAAACAAACATATGTATATAACATTGAACACTCTATTACATTCTATTATTAAACATAACATATTTTTTTAGCACAAAAAAAATTGTTATTGAAAAGAAAGACTAAGGTGCCTATTATGTATTTCGATCGAAATTAATCGAATCGTTCATCGTTATCGTTAAAGTTATTCGATTGTGATTGTTAGTGTCATTATGTATTTCGCTGAAAATTTGATCGAAAGTGTTTAAAAATGCTGCCATTGTAAAATTCAAATCTACGATGAAAATGACATATGTTTCATTCTTTGACTGTCAAATTCAAATTATTATACGAAAAAAAACAAAACAATAATGTTATATTTAAAATTTTTAAGTTGAAAATAAGTTGAAGTGTTTAAATAAAATATAATTATAAAATTATAAGCTTTTATAAATAAAATGATTTGAGCAGAGTTAAATTTTTCAATTTCTGATAGTGCTGAAAAACGGTATCAAATTGCAGAATTAAAAAACAAGCGAACATATATTCGGGATTATTCTAATCCATAGATTTGGAAGATTATACGTATGTTATTTAAACATAATTTTGATGAGTTATTATCTACATTATTAAAACTATTAAATTAAGACAAAAATTGAAATAGCCAATAAGTAATACGTCGATTCCAAATATAATTAAATTGGTTAATGTATTAAGAAGCTGTGCGGTTTGTACCAAGCAAATGATTTTCAACGTAGGAAATGATTTCCATGTCGGACTAGCACAGCTAATTTTTTTTTGTTCTTAAAGAAGTTTTATATGTATTTGCAGTTTATAATTATGTGCAAAATGGATCAAATTAAATTACGCACTAGAAGAAAAAAGTCAGGCAAACATTATTTTTATGATTAAAGCAGAATTACTGAAATAAGTGGAGCAGTAGATGGAAAGCTTATTCAAATTAAATCACCGAAGCAAAACGAACAACATTTATGTTATAGTAGAAAGGGATTTTTTAACATTAATGCAATCTTGGTAAGTTTATACTTTATTGTAATTAGTTTACATTATTATAACAGTTTTTGTTTTTAGATATGTGATCATAATCAGGTCTTTGGAAAATTTATAATGGTGTCTCATTATTTACACTATAGCTTTTCATATTGCAGTTTATTTGTAACAGGCCTTTCATTCCTATTAAAATTTATTTCAATAAAAAATTATTATGAAGAATAAAATAAAATACCTACCTTAATTTCAACTTTTAAATTTATTTTTATTTCAAAAAATATCATAAATATAAAATAAAACACCAAGTGTCCAATATAAATAAAATATATTTGTATCTCTTTTATTTTATCCTTTCAATTCAAAATTGAAATAATTTGTACAAAACCTCTCTTTTGATGTCTCTTTCGTGGTAAAATTTTACATCGATAGACTTTATCGATTTTGTCAACCATTTCTGAACGATATCGAAATACATAATGGCAATTTTGCATTTTGACATTTCGTTCGATCAAATCGTAATCGTTATCGAAATACATAATAGGCACCTAAATTCTTGAACAATATACTCTACAAAAGCGTATTAGCCAATATAAGCGCCAATTATCGTAACAATCAATGGCTCGATGAACGAGCCATTTGGGCTGCTAAAAATATTGATGTTAATGATAAATAATAATATAAAATACTGCCTGAGGAATTAATGTCGCTTAAACCACATTTGGCACAGTGGTAGAAAAAGATTAAGTCGTAAATTATCCCATTAAAATCTTGAACTCACTCGATTTACCAGGATTCCACCACATAATTTACAGCTGCAAATTGGTTAACCAATTATTTTCCTTCGAAATGTAAATGCACCAATTAAGACTTTGTAATGGAACGAGATTAGTTATTAAAAAAATTATGGGAAATCTCATTGAAGCTAAAATATTGAATGGAAATTCCAAGGCGAAAATGTTTTATTGCCAAAAATTCCAATGATACACAACTATGTGATCTTTCAGTTAAACCGATTACAGTTTTCCACACATTTGGTGTTTGCGATAACCATCAATAAATCACAAGGACAAACAATGAACATAATAACAAATTGAATTTGGAAAATCCGTTTTTTTTTCTCATGGCCAATTATATGTAGAATATGCACGAATTACCATCATATCTTTTCGTTCATGCACATGATGATGTCACCAACAATATTGTTCATAATCTAGCATTAAGACCAGAAAAATAAAAATTTTAAAATTTAAAAATAATTCTATTTATTTGTTATTCAAGTTTTACACTAAAGGGCAGGACGAAGTGTGACGGGTTGGCTAGTAGTTTTATAAATTTTCAAACTGATTATTTTCAAATCTTTTAAAATTAGATAATAAAAAAAAAGTTACTACACATATTATGTAAATAATTTTTTTGACATGCCCTTTCAAAAATTTAACAAGTTCTGTAAAAAAATAATTTCTCTAATCGATATTATCTTATTCTAATTTCGATTAGATTCTTATAATCGATATCAAAATCTATGATAAATGAAAACATTTTAATTTAATAATTTAAAAAATCACTGGCGTCATGTTTTTAGAAAAAAAAAAACAACATAAACAATTCTTTTCTAAAATTCAAATTCTAAATTTCGAACCTTTTATGAGTAAAACAAATACATTGAAATTAAATCCTAATTAAAATTTATGCCAATTCATCTTACCAAATAAATCTTGTTATTAAAAAAATCTATTTTTTTTTTTTTTTTTAAATATATTTTAACAAAATAGTTTAAAATCACCTGCTTAAGAAGTCTTGTCTACGCCCAGATCAACAAAATTTTTATATTTTGAATTGAAATACATTTTCCATATCTGGAGTATATCAAATCATAAATCATTGATTCCCTATTTTGAAAATCAATCAAAATATGTTTTCATGTTAGGAAAATTATGCTTAAAAAATTGTTATTTGTAGATTTTTCTTGTTAAAAACAAAAATTGGATCGTTTGTAATAGGATACAAAAATATTTTTTGTGTTTTTGTTTTTTTTTAAATTTAATTTAATTTTTTTTTTTAGAAAATCATATAAAAACAGTGGTTCTAATGTCAGTTGAGGCAGGCTTGTATTATTAATTATCTGGCACCTTGCTGTTGCATACAAAATTTTGATCATTAAATTAAAAAAAAAAAAAAAAAAAAATGTTCAGAATTTAACTTTGAACTAATTTTTAAACTGAATTTTGGTATTAGGATTGAATATGTATAACCTAAGAATGAATCCAATTAATATTTCCAATTCATATAGTTAAGAGTGGGTAGAACAATTGAAGGATCATTAAAAACAATAAAAATTACACAGTTAATTTGAGGGAAAGCCACTGGGGAAATAAATAATGTGAATTTTTGTGCAGTCATTTACAAGGATAATGATGTTAAGATTAATATCCTGGACGGCAGGCAGCGTCGATTTTATATACCTAATCATCATCTTGTTATCATATTATTTTTATTATTATTATTTTTTTTTTTTAAAGTTATTATTTGTGGTTGTCTATGATAATTTCTGATAATAATATGAAAATTATTTGTGATAGTAAATTGAAGATAATATTATTGTGGTGAAGTTATTATTGAGATCTTGCAGAACAAATTGAATGTTAAAGAGCAAATTTTGCAGAATGTAATTTGTTATTCTTTCTTTTAAATAAATATTTATAACACCCGTGGTGGCACCCTGTACAATAAATATATAATCAAATTATTTTTACAGAATAACATTTTCCATTAACATTATGAGGACGTAGTAACACTTGGCAAAACTCAAACGACAAACAACTATTTTGCCTAAGTTCACTCACAATACAAAAAATCGATTAGCAAATTTTTCACTTAACAAATTTGAAATTCACACCAGTCCACTTATCAAAAAATTAAAAACAAAAATTTCTTTAGCAAAGATTTTGTTAATTACTGTGTTAATGCGCTTGAAAATTGTGTGTGTGTGTGTTATAAAGTTATGAGCAAAAATAAAGTACCGTAGCATAGTTTGTGTTCAAGTCAGGCAAAAACCGGGTTTCAATAAATGTGCGGCGGGAGCTTGTGGCGACATTTTTATTCATAGCTGCTGCTGGATACAAAAAACGCAACATCTCCGTTATCCAAAGTTGGAATACGCAAAAAAAAAAATTTGAATCACATTTAGGCTATATTAGTAAATTTTCACCAACGAAATATAATTTTAACCGTATATGTATAAACACAATATACATATACAATATATGGTGTCGACAAATAAAATTTCTTCCCAACATCATATAGGACACAACATCACTGTCATCTCATATAGCTTTGAGGTAGTTCAGAAGTTTGTCTACCTTGGAACCAACATCAACTCCACCAATAACATCGATGTTGAAGTAAGGCGAAAAATTAATCAACTCCACCTATAACATCGATGTTCAAAAATGTCGAAGAATTATTATCCTTGACACAATTATACAAAATGTTCATCTTTCCGGTGCTGCTACATGGTTCTGCTACATGGCTACTTTCCGGTGCTGCTACATGGCAACTTTTATCTCTACTCAAATGGAATAAACTGAAGGTTAATTAAAGAAGCGACTGTGGATAAATGAAGCTAAAAATATTGTTACGGAAATCAATTTTATTTACAAAAATTCTATTCTTGAATTCAAATAATATTCGAAATCAAGAATATTGTAGCTATTTTAAATAGAACAAAAATGATTAGTTAATCTATTTTAAAATAGGCAGCAGCTTAGTTTGCTATCCCACGTAACAATTTTATTGCTATAAGATTCTTGCGCACTCTTATAACACTATTATAAACACTCTTATAGCAGTATTAGTGTTAATTTGAGTGTTCCGCAATTGCTGCGAAAGGTTATCAAACGTTATAGCACTAAAATGGAGAATCCTATAAGGCACCGGAGCAAGTGCTGTAATATTGTTATAGGATTAGTATATACATGTATTAGTGTATATGTTTTTATTTTGAAATGATATTCATTTGAAATAAGTTATGTTATACGAGAGTGAGAAAGGTATTATTTTTTATTTTCAAATAATAATTTTATGGAGTTTCTATTTATTTCCTGAGAAAGGGAGATAGATGTTAGTTAATAATATAAAAAATGTCTTACTAATAAATAATATTTTTCGGTCAAAAATAATTGTATTAATATTTATAATTATTGTGACCAAAATGCAAAATTTGACTGGGAATGAAATTTCATTGATATTTATTATAAAAATAATTCGAAAAAATACAATTTTAAAATAACCAATTTTTAAATAAATAAAAGAAAATATATCTTTACATTGCATCTTTAAAATATTTAATAATGTATGTTAATTAATGCATAACATCAAATTTGATATTTAAATAATTATACTTTTAAGTAAAAATGATATTTTTGCGAAAAGAATGCAAAATAAAACTTTTCAGTTTTTATCTATTTAAAAAAAATTTACCTCGTTTATAGAAAATAATGGCCGTCGCAAAATATTTATCTAAATGCTACAGTAAGTTTATAAGTAACATTATAGGAATACAGTAAAATAATAACACCACTACTGCTATTTCAGCAATTCTATTCTTATAACAACACTTTAACTCTTAATATAGGATTACGCACTTTTAGATTTATAAAAACATTGCTGTATCACTTGCGGAAAATCCCATTATAACAACTCCTGCAATTGCTATAAGAACATTCTTATAGCAATATTAATCACATTATTCCCATAAAAACATCATTATAACACCTTTAATGCTTATCGGGAGTCATATAGAAGTCTTGTAGCAATAATTTTGTTTTTATAACAACAAAATGTTACGTGGGATGTTACATATTCGCGCATATAAAGACATAAAATGTTTATCGACTTTAATATCGGCTGTAAATACTTCAAGATTTTACCGTAAAATTCCCCCAACTATTCAAAAGGTCTTTTATTTTTCTATATCTCATACATACATACTTTATGTCTACTTCTAATAGTTGAGCAGATATAAGCATTTATTAAAAAACAATTGTTTTTTTGTACCCTTTTTCTATATAGACTCTAGAGACCTTTGCAACAGTATAAAAATATTGGGCGGGTTTTACGGTAAAATCTTGAGGTTTTAAAAAAAAAATAAAGGTTGTTTTTTTTCCAAAATTTTCTACTTTGAACTACAATATCTCCATAGCGACGGCAATGTCCTTTTCGTCCTTAAATGATAAGATGCGCCACCAAAGATATTATTTTGGGAAAACTACGAATTCCAGCTATCCTTGGTATATAGTCATTTGGTCCTACGCCGATACAACATC
The DNA here is from genome assembly GCA_963942445.1 of Argyra leucocephala. NCBI lineage: Eukaryota > Metazoa > Arthropoda > Insecta > Diptera > Dolichopodidae > Argyra > Argyra leucocephala. The sequence goes on from OZ012680.1 coordinate 26,112,627, forward strand.
TCCCTCAGAATCCCCTTCATAATTCCCATTTAATTTGAATTAATTCAACGTTCGTTGTCCGTTGTGAAAGTCCGTTATTAAACGGATCCCTTTTCCCATAAGGTTTATGTGGTCATAGAAACAGTTACAAAATAAAAGTCATTTTGTATCAGTGATGGGATTCCAAAAATTTTTAATGTATCACAAAGAGGCTCAAAATTATACAACATTGCAACACAACTTCAAAAATTTAATTTTACATAAAAAATAAAACAATTTAAATTATCGAGAGTCCTTAATTTATTTTTTCACTCAAATAACTCTAACTATAAGGAAAATTTAATTTTGATTGCATGTAATGCACTTAAGTTTCTGTTAATATTTATAAATATTCAAAATCTATTTAACCCAAAAATTTAAGTTGTAAAAATAATTTAGTCTATATTAAAAGCAAAAACCTTTAAGTAGCAAATTGAGTGAAAATAAAGGTAGTTTTGCCGTCAGTAATTTTTTTTGCCTTCTTTTGATGCAAAAATGTTTCTTGAATTTGCCAAAATTGTACCATATTTGAGCTAAAATGTACCACCATACCTGACAAAGTGGAATTGTACCACAAATCCCAACAGGGCTTTGTATTACTTTTATTCATTGTACCTGAAATATAGAGACTTTCAATACCAATAATTATTGATTTCTGGCTTCCTTTCACTTTGCTAAAAACTTCTTCATTACGAAATATAATCTAAAAATGATATTAGCTCATTGATTAATGATTATTGATTATTGATTATACATTCTATAAGTCTAAAGAAAACAATAGAAAAAAAAAATGTCGCGCCTTACATTAGCTTCCAATAATAAATTTTCAGATTAAGTTTCGCTCTAGAAAAAACAAAAATTGATTTTTTAATTTCCAAATTTTAATTCATATCAAGTTGTCACAAATTTTAGGTTATGTTTATGACAACTTCAAAAGTTGTATAAAAACAGGAAAAAACACGAATTCTCATTTAAAAATCAATAAAAAAATTCACTCTAAATCAAATATAATGCGGGATTATTGAATTTCCATTATTATTCGTTTTTTTTTTTGGGTTCTGACCGCATTTAAAAATTAAAAAAAAAAATCTATGTTTTGTGGTAACAGATTTATTGCCACTTAGATGACAGCATAATCATTGATTTTTATTAGTTTATTTTTTTATTTCTTTATTTTTTGTTTTTTTTTGATAAATTATGGTCATTTTACGTATAATGCTTTTTAAACGCACAAAATATTTTAAAGTTTTATAACTGACCTGAGAGTAGCTCTTAAATTATTTTTCTTAATGTTAAAATATTATAAATGTACAATTTCTGGTGTGTATTAATGTTAATTAGTTGTAAAAAAATTTAAAAAAAAAAAAAATACACACAATTTAGATTTTTTAAATGTGTGGGTGGAAAGTGTTTATTGTATATGAGGAGAGGTCTTTCGTAAAGCAAAAGTATTGTTTATTTTATGAATACCTAGCAAAGTTACCCGACGTTGTCCGGGTCGAACATAAAATGTGTAAAATTTACTTCAGTGAAGTTTGAATTATGAATCGAATTAAAAAAAAAAAAACCTAGTTAATATTCTAATATTTTTTTTCACTACGATGACAAAATCAACAATACTATAACTACAAACTACAATATTTCTTTGTTAACAATATTTCGGGGTTTTTTCTAATGAAGTATAAACAAACATGTTCCTTGCTATTGCTACCAGTGAACATCCTATATACATAGTTGTCTATGAGTCTACCAAAATGTTTTAGAATTTGTCTGCGATTTGTTAATGAACATGGCAAGACTTAATTTCACTGAAAATTGTAAACGTTTAAGCTCAAATGGTATTTCTAATGATATTAACGGTATTCATATGTTCGCCTAATCCACAATCAATTTTAATTTATGCTTCAAAGAAATGGGGATGCAAAACTTTTATTATTAATATAGTACCATAGTTTTAGCTGCTTCAGATTTGGTAGAAGCAATATTGGAGCTGCTATACTTATAACTCCAATTGCTGAGGAGCAAATCCTGTCAAATCCAATGAATAAAGAAACTTTATTGAGTAGTTTATTTTGATTGGTAACTGTATCTAACGATTGTTAAACACATGGAACCGCTGGAATACTCCGCAGTAGTTTCTGATTAATAAAGCGAACTGTCACATTTTTTTGGAACTAATTCACATAGCAATGCAACATTTTTGTACTGATTTCTAGCATTCGAAAATACTTTTTCAGTCAATTCTTCAATATACTTTGTATGACAGTTGTACTGATCGTTGCCATTTCAATTTTGACATTAAAGTCTTCTGAAATTTGGCCTTAACCAAGCTGTGTTAAATTCATTAGCTTATTGCAAATTTAATTTATATGAAATCGGTAACAGTCGTATTTCATTATTTTTGACAGAGTATCTTGTAAGTTTAAATTTGCATGTCTGTAGAAATCCAGAACTATCGTATGTTTTCAAAATACAAATTTTAAGAAAGATTCTGGGCCCTATTTTTAAAACTACAGATATAGAGACACCGTTACAAATGACGAATCAGAAATCTGGATTGTTGGAAAAAATTGCAAAAAAGGCCGGGCATGTTCAAATAATTCCTGTATACAGAATACTAGAATAAGCTATAAGAAGAATGAGCTAAAGGTTAATGACCGGTAGAAAAACCACAAAAACACCGGGAGGATACCGGGACAAAATTGCACACTTCAATACTAGGATTTTCCAGCAGTATGCATTTGAAGCGGGCAAATTTGGAAGTGTAATGTACAAGCGGCCAAAACTTAAGTTCAATTGTTCTGCCAATTTTACGAGAAATTGTATTATGAATACTTATATGCATTACTTTTATCTGCATATTAATATGCAACCAAACCTTTTTCCATACCTCTTTCCGTCTCCAGATGTAGGCTTATTAATTTTTTATTGCCATTTATTTTGTCTTAATGACACAGTGTGCTGAGAATAGGTGCAAAAACTTATAAAGATTTTATTTTCACTAGAGACTCCTATTTATTAATTATAATTCAAGTTGGAGCCAAATTTAACGTTTTAAACAAAACAGGGATTTGAATATACTGATATTTTTCACTATCAATGAATAGGTATAAAAAAAAACAATAATAATTTGGTTTACATTGTCTACACCTAAGTACCTATACCTACATACATTTAATGATGAAATCAAAACATATTATAGTAATATGCTACCTATACTATGCACTCTCTTGACATTTGTATAAATAGGATGGTGTACTGGTGTAGGTGTGGTCGTGGTGTGGTGATTTATTTTCTCTCATTTTGGTGAATAGATTGAATAATTTTGAGGTTAAATGTTGAAAACTAACTCTATAATAATTATAATATATGATAAGGAATAGAACCTCGGACCCTTCGGTTGCTGCACCGTCCACCGTATCCAAGAAAAATGGTCTTATGATTATCATTGACGATGTAAGCATGTTTGTTACACAGATCTCAGATGTAGCTAAAAACTGATGGCCATTCGATAGGAGTATAGAAAACAGTTTAACATATGATTTTCATTGTAGTATTACAGAGTTGAGTGTTAATGTCTGTTTTATAATGACATTTTATCCATATTGGGGCCAGTGGTTCAAAATATTTTGGTATGATGCTTGGCGCCAAGCTTAGATGGAAAGAACACGTCAAGAAAACAATAATAGAATTTACGATATTTTAAGATATCTTATGATACAAATACGGATGTCTTACAATACAAATACGATACAAACATTTGTATTGGCTAATTGGGGGGATATCTACTTTGGACGTATAACAAAATATTGATCTTATATTGATCAAATTGATTGACTTATATGATATTGATCAAATACTGAAGTCAGTCAGTACATACGGTATTCAAATATGGGTTCGAACTGATGTGTTAGAATAAAATCTTGTATCCTACAGTAATTTCTAATAGAATTTTGTTTGATCAAAGATATCTGAAGTAATAGAGCCAAAATTGTATTATCGGTTATAGTTTTAAAGACTAGTTTCAATTTTAACAAAAGAATGGCAGTTTTTAGTTCGTAATTTGTTCTTTCCTGGCACATAGAACAGAAGCAGAAGCATATTTTCTTAATTTTCTCCTATCTGGAAAGCAAAAATCAGGGCACAGTATTCACTAAATTAATAATAAGATAAGCTAAAGTCTAATTCTGGTTAATTAATATATTCAAAACTGAACCACACTCTGAATACTGATTATCGGTATGAAGAAACTGTTCTACTATCTTCTTCTTTCCATCTGAAAAATAATATCCATAAATGCTTACCATTAAAAAATTAAATACATTAAGTTTAAACCCAAATCATTCATATTATTAAAAACTAACTTTACACAAAAGCTTATACCATATATACAAAATAATAGCGTTAACTAACATTTTAAAAAGTTATTCATTTAAATGGGGTTTTTTTTTTTATATTATTGTAAATAGATAAATTATAGGTTTTATAAAATTGACGGTAGATGAAATTAATAAATTCAAAATTATAATAAGACAATTTTTGGTTTTATTTTAATTTCTTTGGCTCAAAACTTGATATTATTAACATAAACTTCAATTCGAAATTTTTTTTAATATACAAAAATAAAAATGTTCATTTCGCATAACGAAATGAGAGTAAAACAGAAAGAGCAGCTAAAAGAGAAAAGAGAATTTTTAACTAAAACAGCGGGAATACTAAATACATATGAAACAATGTTTTTTGCTTTTTTTTTTTGTTTTTGCTTTTGGATAATAACCAACATTAATAAAATGATAAGCCCCCAGAGAATTATCAAGTTATACGGTTGCGTATTGGTTAACTTAAGTCCATTTATTAAATCTACTGATGTAATCATAGTAAAAAAAAAAATCAAAATAAAAAAAAATATAGTTAAAAATATTTAGGCTGGGCTATAAATACACACTGGAATGGGGGAAAGGTAATTTAATTTTTTTTTTTTTTCATTTTTTAATAATAATTTAAAGGTGATTTATTGATTTTTAATGATCAGGGCGAATATTAAAATAGATTTATTTATATCTGTATACTATTGTCAGTAAAGGTGTCTATTTTACTAATTTATTTTAGAAAAATAATTTAAATAATAATTTTTTTTTTCTAAAAATTTGTGTATAAATAAATCTTTTAATGAGTAAAGAATTATAATTAAATGAAAAAAAGGCTTTCAAATTAATTGGATATAACAGTTAATTGTATAGTGATATTTTCGTATATTGTGATTGATTGCATTTCTAATAAAGTAATTTTGAAAGCAAAAAAATATATTATAACCTTATAGTCAAGTAATTACGTTTTATTAACATTTTAGGTATTGATTTTATTAATATAAATAGTTTCATTAACATTTGAATAACATTTTGGCATCGGAGAAATTGTAAAATGAGAAGAAAGTGTCACTTATGGGGGAATGATCCCGATACTATTATTATATTAAAAAACTCTCTTCTAGCGGGTATTCTGGTGTTAATAAGTTCCAAATATTCTATTTTGAAGTTGCAATTTAAATATTAGAATTTTACAAAGAAAATAACAGATAATAATATTTGACATGGAAGAAAGTGTCACTGTCTGGGACATATTCTTCTTGTGGGATATAGTCTTCTCTGATTACTTTTTTGATCATTCTATGTCAAAACGAATTTATTATTTAATAGTTTGTAATGCACCTATTTTTTTTATTTTTTTTTTACACTCTACAGTAGCTTAGGTAGAATCACCTTTTCGTGCTTAATTAAATACGGCTTAGTTTCTGACAGTAACAATAGTTTTATTTTTATTTTTTTATTTTTATTTATTCATTTATTTACTCAAATGAGCTCCATTGCTCGTACAGAGTGTTTTTAGTTTTTTACAATTTTACTTATAATTATAACTAATCAAGTTTTAATTCAGTGCAATTTTAATTTTAAAATAAGAAATGTTTTGTTTTTTATAGAAGATATTTAAATATGATTTTTTTTTATATAATATTAAGTATTATTACTATTATTTAATTGATGAAAATAATCTCTAATTTTACTTTTGAATTTAGATATTTGAGCAGTTTCTTTGATCACAACTATACGTTTGGCATGCTGTATTGTATATTGTGTCATGTTTGTTAAATCTTTTTGTTGAAGATGTTACCCTTATTTGAGCTGCATTTCTAGTTGAGTATGTATGAACTTCATTATTCAACATCGGCTTAATATTTGTATTAAAATTCTTAGTAAATATGAGATGTATTTGTGTGGCCTGTTTGCATTTGATAACATGATTCAATTGTAATATTTTGTGCTTTCTATGAATTTCCTGTGTCGAAGTTTGCCTTTTATATCCAAACAAGTTCTTTATCGCTTTATTCTGCAGTTTCTGTAATGTGTTTAAATTTTTATTCACAGTGTTTCCCCATATTTGAATTCCGTACATAATTGCGCTATGAAATAAGCTGTAATAAATTGATCTCTTATTTTTTAGTGGTACTCTTTTATTTATTAGTTTGAATAGTCCTGCAATTTTTCTTCCTTTTTTTATTAGTTCTTTTATATGCTGTTCCCACAAGTTCTCATCTAATAATATTCCCAAATATTTGTAACTGTTCACGGGATCCAACTTACATTTGTTATGGTAAATATTTAAGACATCACCTGTATTTCTTTTAAATAACATATATTTTGTTTTAGCTGTATTTATTGTCAGCTTATGTCGCTCCATCTATTGGTGAACTTCACTCATGTCCATGTTGATTAATTCTTCCAATTCTTTGTTTGTTTTTTCTTCATAGATTATGGCCAGGTCATCAGCGAACATAAATGGCTTACCATTCAGTTTTGTGCATAATAAGCCATTTATGTAACAAGAAAATAGCGTAGGTCCGAGTGAACTTCCCTGTATTACACCATATTAAACTTTTACAGCTTCACTTTTCAACTCATCACATTCTGTGTACTGCATTCTTTCCGATAATTAACTTTTGAACCAGTTGTATTCCGTCCCTTTTACTCCGAGTTCATATAATATTCGTAGAAGTGTATTTCTATCTACTATATCAAAAGCCTTCCTAACGTCAAAAAACACAGCTAACACTTTCTTCTTTTTAAAACAATCCCGAATGAATTTGCGTTATTACATCAAATAATGCTGCTTGAGTACTAGATTTCTTCTTGAATCCATATTGTTGATTACACATTAATTTGTTCTTATGGAGATAAACAGTAAACTTGTTATTGACTGCAGTCTCAATCAGTTTACTAAATACTGAAGAAATCGAAATAGGTCTGAAGTTATCAATATCATTCAGATTACCTACATTCTTATATATTGGTATAGCTTTATTATTTTTTAGACATATTGGCATTATACCTCTCTCAAGTGACTTATTTAATAATTTCATTACGTTAACAGCCATATTATCATCTTTTACCATTTTCAATATATTTGCAGACATTAAGTCCTCCCCTGAGGCATTAGTATTAGATAATCCATTTATCAGTTTTTTACATTCAAAAGTGTTTAACTTTTCAAATTCCTTATCTGTTTTTAATTTTGGCAAATATATACTTCCAAAGTTTTTAGCCAAACTCTCACCGATTGTAGCATAAAACTTATTAAATTTTTCAAGTTTTTCGAGTTTATGTGTTACACTCATTTTACTATCGGCGCAAAATTCGTTTACTTTTCTTTCATTGTTGCTTATTATATTTTTAATACAGCGCCAATTTTTCTTGGCATCATTACCTGCCATTCGAAATCGATTATCATCAAACTCTTCTATTTTTCTTCTTTTGAGATTTGTTGCTTTGTTTAACCAGAACTTATACTTGTCTTTGATATATTTTGACTCCCGATTTTGGGCATGTTTTTTATACCAGTAATTTTTCTTTTGAATAACTTCTGAACACTCATCATCTATCCAAGGTGCTGAATATTTGCCTTTACTACTTGGTCCACATTTTATAAGCAGATAAGCTAGTAATTTGTTAAATAAAATTGCAGTACCGTACTTAATTAAGCACGAAAAGGCCAAGTTACTGTCAAGAGTGTAAAACAAAAAATAATCTGGATTAGTGGAGGGATCTTGTATAAGTAGAGTTTCTTTAATTGATATTGATATTGCTATGAAAGTTCAACTTGAATATCAGAATTGCAACGAAATAACAAAGAAAAACACGTTGAAGTGAAAGAAAGTGTAAAGAGAAAAAAAATGCAATTACAGGATTGGAATCTACCAGCTACATATATAAGACAATATTATAGAAAGGGAGGTAAGCATTCAATTAGAAACGTTTGTGACTGTGAATAATAATATATTGTCTCAAAGGCAGTCGGGACTTAGAAAAGGATACCCAACAGAAATGGCGCTGAATTGAACTATAAGTGAATTGAAGAAGAACATTGATTCCGGAAAAAAGTTGTACCAATTATTTGGGATTTCAGAAGGGGATTCGAAACAATTGATAGAGACATATTATCAAAAAATTTGACAAATATGGTATAAGAAATAACGAATTGAACTGGTTTAAGGATTTTCTGGTAGGACTAAAATTAAAAATATTTTGTCAAATGTAAAAACAGTGAAATAAGGGTCTGCATTAGGTATTTTATTATTTTTTTGTAAATTGGGGAGCTCTAAGTAACCGCGACCTCTTAAGATCTATTGTACTTCCTCATCCATTTCAAAATTGCAGGTCTATGTCCTTGATAAACGCTATTATTGCTTTTGATGACAAATTCAAAATCAGGTGATTTGTATCTCTGGAAGTGTTTATATCTTTTGCGAGCTATAGTGTCGCAATCAAATAGAATATGGGAGGGGGTTTCCTCCTCTTCTAAGCAGAATCTGCATTTGTCTGTGCTCGATCTATCAATCTTGATTTTTATTATTCCTTATATATATAAATGACGTAGGATCAGCATTACGATAATGTAAGACATCCCTATTTGCTGATTCTAGTCTATATGTAGTAGAAAACGATGTAGCTGAATATGACAGAAGAGTAAATGAAGTTTTGAAAAAGTTATATATATTATGGTTGAACATGAACAAACCCAAATTGAATGTAAGTAACACTAAATGCATGTATATTGACACAGTATTAAAGAATTCTAAATATTAAAACAAATAATGATGTGGTTGAGTGTACAATCAGTTTTAAATATTTGGAAATAGATAATAAGTTAAGCTTCAATGAACATTGTGGTTATATATGTAAGAAATTGTCCAAAATAATTTTGTCTTCTAGCGACAGTCCAGCTTAAAATTATAGCGGCCATCATGTGTAATAAACGTGAACAATACCATAATACTAACACATGACGACTACAGCTGTTTCACCATACTTTTTGTGTGTAGTCATTCGTAGAAAAATTAATTCAAAAATTAGAATAAAAAAAGGAGCATCAACACATATTAATCAAGATAATGATAAATGAACTTAAATGGATGGATTTAAGAAGTTAGCTTAAGATTATGTTGTATTGTCTAAATAACTAATAAAATTGATAAATCTGTTTTTATTAAATTTGAATTGTTTCAACACTGCCTTTTTATTACTTAACAAAACATAGAAATACCTATATGGAAACAAAAGCAGTGGCCCCGATGAGAACAAAAGCAGTGGGCCCGATGGCATACCACCTATTTTAGGGAAAAATTGTCCTGCTTTAGCTGTTCCGTTAACAATAATATTTAACTACTCTCTCATCAGTGGTGATTTTCTCGACTGCTGCAAATTATCCAGCATCACACCAATTCACAAATCCGGCCCAATAAATAATATAAAAAATTATAGACCGATATCTAAACTATGTTGTTTTCCAAAAATATTTGAAGCATTGATTAATGACAGATTAAAATTTCTAATTAAAAATAAAATTCCGGATAATCAACACGGTTTTACTTCAAAAAGATCTACCACTACAAATCTTGCTTCTTTTGTAAACTATACGTTAAATTACATGGAATTAGGTAATCAGGTGGATGTAGTGTATACTGATTTTATAAAAGCATTCGATAGATTAGACCACTCACTTATGATTTCAAAACTGGAGAGCTTAGGATTTCACTCTAATATTCTTTCCTGGTTTGAATCATATCTAAGAAACAGAGTGCAATATGTAAAGATCAGCAATTTTTCCTCATACAATTTTCCTGTAGAATCGGGGGTACCGCAGGGATCTCATTTGGGAATTTGCTCATATCTCATTTTTTGCAGATGATGCTAAAATTTTCTCAAAAATATCATCTACATGCTATATCGCCTACATGATTGTACAGCAATGCAAGATGACTTGAGTACATTTTATGACTGGTGTTTAATTAATGGTTTAGACCTAAACTATAGCAAGTGTACCGTGAAGTCGTATTTTAGAAAATTATCACCCATAACATTTGACTATTCTATAAATTGCAACATTTTAAATAGATCAAATAATATAAAAGATCTGGGGGTTTATTTCGATCAAAAATTGTCCTTCAAAGATCATGTAGATTACATAATCGCAAAGGCTAATAAAATGCTGGGTTTTATTAAGCGTAACTCTATCGATTTTAGAGATCCATATACGCTTATAGCGTTATATGTATCTCTGGTAAGACCAATTTTTGAATGCGGTGTAATTATTTGGAATCCTTATTACAATATCCACATATTAAGAATTGAAAAAATTCAAAAAAATTTTACTCGTTTCGCCCTGAGAAGATTTCAACTCACAACAGGAAGACCCTCATATGATGCAAGATGTAAGTTGTTAGGTTTAAAAACATTGTCTAATAGAAGATCTGTTCTCTGTGTTATGTTTGCTCGCGATATTTTGACATCGCATATTGATTAATCAAATTTATTACAGAGTTTCGGTTTAGCTATACCACCGAGACTACTTAGATCGCAGAACTTGTTGAATACTTAATTTCATAGAACAAATTATAGTAGAAATGAACCGGTTTCAAGGTGTTCCGTTTTGCTTATTGAGTTTTTAGCTGTAAATAATAAGATTGATGTTTTTTTATTAAATAGAACTCAATTTAAAGATCTTGCGTTATATAGTGTTAATTATATTTTTGAATAATTTTAAGTACACTTTTTTTTGTTTTTTCTTATTTTTATATATAGTTTTTTTTTTTTTTTTTTTGGTTGTTTTGTTGCTAGTCTGTAAGATCTGACTTTGTAGACGAATAAATGAAAGTAATCAGTAATATGGTTTTTTTATTTAGTAACAACGTGTCGTAAGGCATAAGTATGCGTATAATATATAAATTAACTGATCTTGGTGTTTGTTTATCTACTCTATTAGACCAACCGAACAATCAATATATATTTTTTCTGTAATGACATACTTTATTTTACTGGGGTATAAATAATAAAAATTGACTCTTTTGAATGAATATCGATCTAATTTGTATAGTTTTAATCTGATCTAAATAAACCAGAAACTATAATGGATTTAGATGATGTGTCCAATTCTGGCTTGATATCTTCTGCATTGTACTGATATTATTTTTTTTTATTTTGATGTTATTTTTTTTTTTTTTTTTTATGCATAGCCAAAATACTATGTGGGAACCTTTTATACCGATTGGTATGTTTGGCTAGGGTGGGAAAGGAAAATTTGGAAAGGAGGAGGGTAAAAGGGAAGGAGGACAATTACGAACGAAGGTGTTAATGTTCGTCTTGATTTGGTTTAGGTCATAAATATAAAATTTGTCATGTTTTGGGAACACATAAGATGGAATTTGGTTCCAAATTCGGGATGTTGAAGTTATAAACGAATTTCCATAACTTGTCTTTTGCCATCTAGGGATTTCAATGGTGTAGGGATGAGCACATGCTGCCCTTCGCGTTTTGCGGGGGAAACGCTTAAGTGGAGGTAATATAGATTTAATTTCCACCGAGCATGTGCCGATGCCTACGAGATATCTATAAAAAAGTGAGAGAGCTCCGACTATACGACGATGTCCAAGAGGAGCAAGATGGATTGTCACATTTGGGTCGTTGATTAGACGAATAGCCCATTTGTGGACTTTTTCCAAATGTTTTAACGCAATACTAGAGGCGCCAGCCCATATGTGAGAATTGTACTCCATTTTGGGTCGTATGAAAGTTTTATAGATTTTCAAGAGATCACAGTGGGAGAAGTACGCCTTGCAGCGGCTAAGAAAACCCAAACATTTGGCTGCGTTTTTTGCAACATCAAATATATGATCATTCCAGATCATTTTTCGATTAAGGTGCATACCTAATATGCTTAAGCTTTCAAACCGCTGAAGTTTATCTTCCTGAAACAAAAGAGTAGGATCAAAAATGGAAATTTTTCGGGAGATTGTACAGCTCTGAGTTTTAGAAGAGTTAAACTCGACTCTGTTTTTTATGCCCCAATTAGCTATTGCGACCAAATCGTGGCTGAGGGAACTAGCCATGATGTCTCTTTTGGTTGACACAGCGGTGGATGTAGCTTCAGATTTTTTATGAAAATCGTAGGAGGCTACTGGGGTGCTGTCGTCTGCAAAGCTGTGGATTGGATTGAAAGTGGTTTGGAGCAAATCATTTATAAATATAAGGAATAGGGTAGGTGAGAGAACTGATCCTTGGGGAACACCAGCGTTTATTTGGAATTAATCGGATTTAAATCCGTCAACTAAGACTTGAATCGTACGATTCGAGATGAAACTTTCAATCCATTTGAGAGAAGAGAGACCCAGGCCTACTGCTTGACATTTTGCTAATAATGCGCTATGCCATACTCTATCGAAAGCTTTAGAAATATCTAGAGCCACAATATTTGCTTCACCCGAATTGTGCAATATTTAGCTTCTCGTTAAGGTATGTCATTAAATCACCGGTGGACCGGTGGGATCTAAATCCATATTGCCTATCGTGGACAATACCTTGGCTGTCAAGATATTTGGTCAGCTTTTTGTTTATTAAGATCTCCATCACTTTGGAGAGGATCGATATTATAGCTATAGGCCTGTAGTTGGAGGGATCGCTTTTGTCGCCTTTTTTGGGAATTGGGTTAACATGCGCAATCTTCCATTGAGTTGGGTATACTCTTGTAGAGTAGGATAAATGGAATAAGTTGCGCAATGGTTTGGAAATAGCGAAGGCTATATGTCTTAGAAACATAGCAGGGATGCCATCGGTGATGTCCATTGATATTACTATACTTTTAACTGATATATTTCTAGAATTTAGATATTTGATGTTTTTGAGGCTCTCCGCAGTTGCTTTATCGTATTTTCAAATAATTTTAGAATTTACTTATATATAGCAGAAATTTATTTTCAAAAAACAGTTGTGCCTTTCATTCAACATATAATAAGTTAACTATATTTTTCCAATATTACTGACCTGAACCATAACCAAAAAAAAAAGGATAATGTACCAACTACTGACCCCGAAAGAGATTTATGTTAGTTTTCTGGTTAGTATAATGACCAATCATAATATAAAAAATTAATACCCAAAATGTACCCCTCTCTATTATCCACGAAGTTTTCTTATACAATTTGTTTTATTTTTCTGTTATTTTATTTATTATTTTTTTTTCTCTTCTTATTATAAAATTCCATTCCATGATTCCGGCTTCTTGAAATTATGATTATACAATAAAGGCAATTAATTAAAATTTTTGATTTACTGAACAAAAGGAACGGAAATTGAAATTTTATCCTACCCCTTTTTGCACCTGGATTCAACTAATAAATTTATTTATTAGTTATGCATACAAAATAATCATAAGGACTTACGACGGATAAAGAAGATCGCAAAACCAAATGAAAAAAAAAAAACAAAAAAAATATTATCAAAATTTTAAAAGTATAAATTGCTTCTGTCTAGAAATAAATAAATGAAGTAACGATTATTAAAAAAATTTTCTTGAATTGGTTTGCAAAAATTTCCCATATATCCCATATTTGTTACAAAAAAAAAAAACAAAAAAAAAAAACTGCATCCTAAGTCAAAGAATGAAAATTTGTTTTAACATTTTTTTTTTCTTCTTCTTTATTATTTTTATAATTTTTTAATAAGAAAAATGCCAGTCAAAAAAAATTATGCATGGTTGAGTTTTATATAATTTGAAATTTGAAAAAACAAAAAAAAAAAATAAATAAAAAAAAAAACTTATTTTGCATAATACTTGAATTTATATTTAACCATGTTAACATACTAAATGATGAAGTCCAGTAGGAGAAGGTGGAACTCAATTTGTTGAATTGAACGCGTGTGCCTTAAATTGCTTTATTTTGCTTGTTTCATTTTGTTGCAATTTTTTTCATTTTATTTTTTTTCTTTTTTTTTGCATGAAATTAATTTTTTAAAAGATATGCGGTTAATTAAGAGTCAAAATTTAAAAGAACATTAACTGAAAAAGGGAGAAAAACCTCAAAATGTAAAATAAATCAATTTACATTTTCTGAACATTTATTTGATTTTTCGTTTAGTTTTAAATGATTTTCTCTGGTTTATATTTAAATGAAATATTTTGGTTTTTGTTCATGATAATTTATTATACGGCTGATCCGAGATATAATAAAGCCACACAAAATCAATTGGTCAATTTTCCCAGTAATATACAAAATTTTAAAATCAATAATATTTTCTCTCTGGCAGAAAACGAAGTCATTTACGAAAGAAAGAAAATCGCATGGCTTGTATTTCAATTCTATTTTTACAAAATATTATTACTATTAAATTTCCAAAATATAATTGTTGTAATGATATATGTAAAAAAAAATTCTAGCAGATTACAGTTAACAGTCAAAACTAATAGAAATAAGAACAAAAAAAAAATTAGACCAATACCACAAAGTTCAAAGCGATAAATATGATTTACAATTTCCCAATAAATTAATGTTTTGTGTTAAGAAATTAGAACTGATTCGGGTTTTGGTCTTCCTAGTAGAAATGGTATAAATAGTTCAAGCTGCGAAATCGATGTTAAGTGCTAGTATTTAATTTATACAGCTTTACAGATATTTAATTACAGATATAGCCTTACAGATATTTAATTTATACAGCCGGGAGTCAATAAAGTCACCACAAACCTTTTCTACCAGCATGCTCTTGATCGGAATATACTTAGTACTGCTTGAGAACGTCAGTAGTAAACACAACAAAAATATTACTGGTTTTTTGAACATGCCTACAAAAAGGTAAATGACAGAGTGAATGGAATCGCTAAAGACAGGACTGGATATTGGCCTAAGATCAGTGGAAGAAACTATTTGCATATCCATAAAAGAGGTTTACTACAGTATTTACACGGTAATTGAAATTAGACTGACATGATATAATGTTCTGATAAACTCCCATCGAGGTATGGCACAAAGTTGATAAAAGGGGAAACCAGAAAATTGCTGCAGTTTAATAGAAAGAAGCTAGTAAGTGCTAAATTGACTTATTACTGTTGGCCAAACTAGCACGCATTGCGACTGAAGTTGGTCATTATTGATAACTGTATAGGCGAAGGTTTATCTCTATAGAAAAGATAACTAGAATATTATCTACGACTGCCCAGGTCGAAAAAAAAACACATAAATCATTAAATTAGTCAATTGATTAGACAAATATAGACTTTTAATGGCGGCTTATTTTCTTCTATGATGTCAAAAGTGAAATGCTCAATCGTCGTCATATTGAAATTACGTACCGTTACTTATCGTTGACATAACTGAATACTTTTCAAGATATTCTGTGACTTTATCTGATCATATCCTGTGATCTGTGATTAGGTTTGCTGATATTGGCAATGTTTTTTAGATTTTCAAACGCTGAATGTACCTCAGAGTATACATTCAGTTTTTATTGAACACACAACTCTTACGTTTATATTTTATTTCCAACAAATTCGTTAGTTTAGGAAATTTTATGATATTCTCCGATAAATGTATTTATTTTAACTGAATTAACGTGTTAAATACAAAAGTAATATCTACTAATTTAAACCTATATTATTATTTTCTTCAATGAGTCGTGTTAGTTTAATGCAATCTATAATATATAACTTTACATAGATATTTTATATTAATACATTATAATTTAAGATATATAGAAGAAAAAAAAAACATATTATTTAGCAATAAATCTATTCAATTTCCGGTCATTAAAGGTTGTAAGGCATCAAAGAAACAGAATATCACATATTTTTATTCTGCTAAACTCAAATAATAAACGAAAAATAAAAACAAGCAAGAAAAATCTATCCTTTAACTTTTTTTTTCTACCTTGTATAATTCTTTTAGAAATTTCCTTCATTCATTCAATAATTTTTTTTTTCTCTTCTAAAATGTTTATATATTGTAAACCTTTAAATTTTATATACATATATGGGTATCATAAGATAGACTTATATTATTTAAATACCTAGCAAGCCCATGAAATTCCACAAAACTATCCTCAATCCTATATTAAAAGAAAGTTGCATAGCAGAGTATGAATGTAATGACAGAGAAAGGAAATAGTGGAGAGGAAAAATAGCAGGAAGATGTAAATAAATAAATTAATATTACAAGAAAATAAAAACAACAACATTTCACAATATCTATTTTGATTTTTCTCTATCTTCATCGATTTAGTAAAAAACAAAATATATTCACAAGTTGACCTTTTTTTTAGCTAAGTTAAGCACAAGGCGCACATTTCAACCAAATCAAAATCATCTGTGTTCTAAGTAATAAGAGAGAATTTGATGTAAGTATATGTAGAATATTAAATGATATAAAATAGATGAACGTTAAACACTATATAGCATAATATCCGAATATAAATATAGTATCAAAAATAATTGTGAATTAAGCAATAAGGTTGAGCAAAATAAATAAATGATATATATTTGTGTACATGAATGTATACCTAACTATGTATATCTACATGTATTTAATGATTTGATATTGGAATGTTGTCGTCTTTATTGAATGAAAACATCTTTTAAAGATAATCAAACCCGAAAAATTAAGCAAAAAAATTATTTTTTTAAAAAATAGTACAGGAGTTGAAGGTAAATTTTTTTTTGACCAAAAAAATATTTAAGAAATTTATGTCATCATGCAGTATTTTAAAATAAATTTGTCTATACCTACCCCATATCAAAAATTTAATTTTACACCTAATTAGAATCTTATTAAGCATTATAATGTGTCTGTATTAAATTTCAGCTCTAAGATATTTGACAGCGAATATAGAGTATTTTTTCGCGGATTTTGAGGATAAAATATACAAAAAAAATTTCTTGTAAAGTACACGAAAATAAGTATTATTTGATAGTTCTCAGACTATTCAAGTAAATCATCAATTCTGATATCCCTAAACACATTCCTATTCACAAATGCAATGGCAAATATTATTTGCTGTTTATTGTCGATATACGTGTATATTCGTATATCATAAATACGAAATAATATAATGCAACAAAACAAAAGTCGTGATCATGTAATTTTGTATAGCGCCCACGCAGCACTACAAAATAATATATCCTATCGTATATCGTATTATGAATATATATGATAAGATATATTGCGAACTATGCATGTACCTATAATGTATAGGTATAGACTAAGGGAACACAGAGAAGTGAAGAAAATTATGATCAAAGTATTGAGAATATGAAAATAGCCATATTTTGTGTTTTCTTCTTTTTGAATGAATAAATTCTCCACACTTAAAATATATATATATATATATTATTCTTAAGTATAGAGTAAGTGAAAAGTATTTAATATTATTTGTTTTTTTTTTTTTACATAAACAAAGTTTAGTTTAGAAAAAAAAATGGAAATAAAAAGGTTTCGGTTAAATGTCACAATTTCCTGTATTTTACTCCACTAATGTAAAATGAGAATTAAGTTGATTCAATGTTTTGGAACAGGTTAAAAAATTTTAATTTTGCTTTTTTTTCATTGCGAATAAATTTTTATAATAATATTGTATCGTATATTTTGTTGATGATATTGAGATTTTGGTGAAAAGCTATTGTACCCCAATTGCAGTTACGAAAGAGCGAAAGGTTTATTTTTCTGATGTGTTTTCTTAATAAATACAAAAATAAGTAATATTTTACTTATTTCAGAATACGTTAAAAAAAAAGCAGACCTGCAGTTCAATTAAAGAAGAACATTGGGTCTTATGATGGAAGACGCAAACGTACAGACTTATACTTTATGGTGATAAGCATTCTAATTTTTGGTATCTTTAGGAGTGAGAGTGAAACTACATTCGTTGAAGGTGAAACATTAAATTTAACACTTTTTTTGAATTATACGGCGTATAGTTTTATCCAAAGATATGTCAGTAAATAAAGAATATCCATTATTCAAGAAGTAATTTGCTGTCTAACAAATTGTAATGAATAAAATCGAAAAACTCGACATAATCCCATTACGACTATTGCCTATATCGACTATATAAAACAGGAAATCAAATTTTGATTTTTATAAGGTAAAGAAGAACTGAATAAAGGACAATTATTGAAGTTTATACCAGTAGTAATCAAAGTATGAAATTAATAGAAGAGATTCGAAGCAAAAGTAATTCAATGATGGTATAACAATATTATCAGTTATAATAATTATGTTGATAACAGTATAGAATCTAGGGATTATTATCATTTGTTTGAAATTTTTTTTATGTAATATAAAAATATAATATGCCGCATAGTCTAATGATTAACAGTAATCTAAAGAGTATGAGCTTGGATAATCAAAATATTGTCTAACAATCATGAATATGGTTTGGTTGATCAGTTTGTTTATTTCCAGAAGCTTTCATTGGATATGGCATATCGTTTTATTCATTATTCTTTGCATTGAGTTTCCTTTTCACTTTTTGAATGCCCTTGCGTCTGTACGGGGTACAGTACTATGGATTATAATAGGGGTCTGAAAATTATCAGTTTTTCTTCTTTTTCTGCGGCTATGCATAAAAATAATTTATATAACTATTCTGTAAAAGGCGTAGAATTTTGATTTTAAATCCAACTCTAAAATCTCTTCTAACTCTAGAGTTCGCATAAAGTGCCGTACATAATAAAGTGATGTGCGTAAAAGCAATAACAAGGATCGTTTTTTGTGGACTTTTTTTTTGTGGCAAAAGCCATTATGGATTTTGTTTTTTTGTGATTTAGGAACTATACCTCAAATAGATGTATTAAAAATGCAACTGCGTATCTCTTATATATTTTTCTACTAGAATTATGAACAGGTCTGTTGATAAACCCCTTTTTTGTCTTACTATTCTCTTGTTTGTTAGAAATTATTGTCAAAGTGAATTGTGCATGTATGTACTACATTTTCCAGCAACAAATTCACATTATTTATGATAATTTGACTAATTAGTATGGTACTCGTAGTTGTTTCATACTCTAGCTCTATCTAAACTACCGAAAGCTTGTTCGTCCATGCGGAAGTGAAATGTGTCAATATTAATTATCATTTTGATTAGTATTCGTCTAATGGTGAAAATTTTATCAACAGTAAATTTATTTGATCTAAAATCTACTGGATAGTCTCCGATAAAGTTATTTGAACATTTTTTTTTTCATCTTTCATCTTTCACCTATTAGTGAGGTATGTAAATTGTCATCTTTAAATGTCTTAAACTCTGCGAAGATAGTTAGGGTGCTTATTTACCATTATTTTAATTCCAATTAACTCCAAACCAAACAAAAAAAAAATATCTCCGAAGCAGTATTTGAACATGAAATACCCCAATAATATTCAGGCTTAAGCCTAATTACTTTTTCGTTATTCATTTTAATGTTTTTTGGTCCTGTTTTGGCATGATTTCTTCTCTCCAAAATTTTTTTCAATTAGATGATGATTTTTTTCACATTATAATAACGAATGTACTGCCATGTGCATTTCTCATCAATTCAATTTGAACTTCATCCAAGCCAGGAGTTTATTAGTTTTATTTCTTTTCTGGATAGTTAGCTTTATTTTTTCAAGGGAAGCCTGCGGGGTTAAAATTTAATGTTTTATCAAAATAATCTTTTTAAGTGTGAAAAATTTTTATTGGTCGTGAAAAATGGTATGTAGTTGTTCATTCTACAACATATTGAATTTTTGGTTGAAGTCCATTTTTAGTAAAATTAGCACATCAGTTTTAACTAGGCAAATATGAATAAACATTAAGAGTTAGGATACAAAGCAATGAAATTATGGACACATGCTACATTCAAAATATTATCCGTTGGAGTCTAAATGGTTGATGAAACTGGACAGAAATATAGAATGGCAGAAGATAGTTTGTCAACAGGTAGTAATGAATGATCAAATTAATATCAAACGTCTACCAACCTCCGAAAAGATGGTATGAATGTTGGACTTTATCATTATAAAATTGAGGAAAGGATATATTGAAGAAAAAAATTACCCTAAATGACTAATTAAAGAAGAAGAAGTCTTAAACAAATGCCAGGATTAATAAATTCTATAATGTATAATAAACTAAGCTTAAATTTCACATTTAAAAAAAATAATTTTCATATCAAAACCCGATGATGTGAAACAAATCAAATTATTGAATCTCTAACGAGAATCTCAATCGCTTACATAACTATTTCTTAATATGACATAATTCGTGAATATTTTCTCTGAATATGTTGACAAATTTTTTTTAAATTTTTTTTTCTTTCTCATTTTTTTTTATCTAATCTTAAATATTATACTTTAATAAATATCTTTTAAATCATCAAAAAATCTTATAAACAATATTCTAAGTAATTCAAAATTATTGAAAATATAAAATAATAAAAACAATTATTTTTTCGGTAGATAACACTTTAAAGATATGGAGTTCGCGAATACATTAAAATTATATGAAAATAAAAAATTGACAAAAACAAATCCACTAAGATTGGAGTGCCTCTGTAACTCAACGTATAACAGTTAAATATTTATCATAATAATAATTTTCTATATTTATTTTTGTTTTTTTTTTTATTTACGTAATAAAGGTAAGACGAAACGACAATAATATTAAAAAAAAAACGAATTAAACTGAAGAATTTTTACTCTCTTTTAAGGAGACATTCATATGAAATCATATTTTGATTATACATGTACGCGATTCCACACCAGGGGGTGATAACAGTCACAACAGGATTTCTTTTTTGACTCAGCATGTCATTTTAGCAAATGACAAAAAAATAAAAACAAAAAACAATTTGAAAAAAAAAAAATAACAGACTCACTTTAAAAAGGAAAAATAAACCGCGCGCCGATCGGTGGTGTACTGTGTGCGCTGTGACACTGTGCGCATTTTTCAAAAAAAAAATATGTATTTTTTTTTTGTTTTTATTTTTTTTTGGTTATTTTTAAATTATACTATTAGTACATCGCAAAAAGATTTCATCTCTTTGGATACTTAAAAATAAAAATTAAAAAAAAAAAAACAAATATAACTTCAAAAATTCATCTTAACATTATCCATATCAAAGGAAAAGGTATTCTATAACTACTTTTCTCCTTCATGTAAAGTATTAAAATGTGTTCAACGCACAGTGATTCAGCTTGTATAAATAAGGGTGGTGATTATAAATCGATATATTATAGAATTTTTCTTTACTAGAAACTTAACAAAAATGTGCTGAGGACTCCGAATTTTGAATTAAGAATGCAGGTTTGACAGCTCAAAACAAGAGATTTCAAGAATCTAGCCTAGGTTTCCGAAATTCATACATGTTTATTTTTTTGTAATGAATATTTCTTTCCACCCTTACTCCTACCAATCATTCTAATATTTAACACAGTTCAAAAATAAAGGATTGCTCATGATTGCCGAATCTTAAGATTGCATTAGGTATTTAATATAATATTTAAATCATATTTAAACTAGCAAAGTGACCCGACGTTTTTCTGGTCCAACACAAAATATATAAAATTGCGAATTTTAAAATATAATATAGCAGAAGTCCCAGCGTGCACTACCATGCCTATATTTACCAAATATTTACACAATCGGCAGCGTGTGCACGATAAGATAAAGTAAATACACCTGCTACAAAGCTAATCAAATAACAATATTTATATAAATGTTTTAGACACGTCAAAACTTTGTTGCCTGAAGTTAATTAAAAGTAACTAAGCTCGTAACCCTATGAGTATGGTGCAACTTGTTATTATTGTTACTTCAATGATTCTGTCAAATTAAAGCTTCTTTAGACACAATATTTTTTTGTTTTATTTACTGAAGTTAAAATAAAATTATTTTTTTCTTACTAACTGTCGAGCACACTACATAAAATTGACGATGAGAGAAGCATGATTCTCTTAAGTAAAATTGCTAAAACACTTACAGTTTGCCCTTGGGTTTTAATTATAAAAATAACAAAACATATTTTTAAGAAAATTGAAGCCGTTGAAATTGGAAAGGATAATCAGATTTAATTATAAAAATAAAAACATTGCTCCCAGCAGAGCTATTCCTTACATATTTTTAGGAACGTACTCGGAATCTAAGACAAAAACAATTTGAATCATTTCTCTCAAATCGAAACTTTAATAAAAATTGTGACGAAATTGGAATAGTTTCAAAATGTGTGTTGCTTCATTCTTCAAACACGCAGAAAAAAAAACATTAGAAAAAAATAAAAACAAATCAAGTGCAAGAGTAAAGTAAAAAAAAACCTTATATACATACATACATAATATGATGCGTACCTACCTATCAAAGAATATCAAACAATGGATATTCTTAGCTACCTATTAATTGAATATTTTTTTTATGAATAAAATAAAAATGCGTTTATTAAAAATAAATTAAAATAAAATAATTTAACACAAAAAAACAGGAAGTGTGGGGACAAAATTGCTCATAACTTCTGAAACACTGATCGCGGTATAGCCTTTCGAGAATGTGTTTTTTATAGGAAGTTAAATTTTCTGTATCACAATACACCTTTTCGGTGTGACCTAAGTGTTTCGGCGTATTATAGGCAGCCACTACTACTTACCTACATTTTCTTTAATTGTTTCTGAAAGTTTGTTGTTATTAAAGCGACTTTATTGCAATCGACATAAATAATTAAATCATCGACAAATGTTATAGAATAATTGAGACACTTACAAATTTTCAAGTCAAATATAATGAGAACCAACAATTCTGTCAAATATAATGAGAAGATAACGGTGAGTTAACGGTTCCCTTTTGCAACCCATTTTTAAACACAAATTTTGGCATAACTCTTAGCAATTATTGTCATTATATACCTACCATTTTTCTTCTGAACCACTGTGCAACACGATAATTGTATAAAATCGAAGAATTGAAAATTTTTTACAATATACAAATAAATTCGATTATTGTAAAATTTACTTATACAATATACTTTTATTTTTGTAATATTTTATTGATGATATACAAGGGTATGTCATTTTAGTATTATTAATTTTTGAAAAATATTGATTGTAAGTTGAAAATGTCACTTTTAATATTCGACATTTAAAACCTAATATTTATAAAGGATATTCAATGAATCCCATTATAATAATATTCAATGTAAAATTGTAGAATACATAAAGAAAAAAAAAAAAAAAAAATAATGTCAGAATTCGAAATGTTTTATCGCCTTCTTGATCAACTTACTTTAACAATATACGTATATTTTATACTTATACTATGTATATATATACAAAATATAACTTAGTTGATTAGTAGTCATTAAATTAACACTTATATAAAAGTAAATTTACAGTGTGACAGTTGTGACTGTTCATAAAGTAAATTGTGTTATGTTAAATTTAACATTAAGCCACAACAACAACAACAACAACAATAATAATAACAAAAAAAAGGACGTGTATATGAGTGGGATATAAAGAAGCGCATATTTTGTAACCAGAAAACGTTTTTAATATTTTTGCTACCTCTGACTCTGTATGCGATGACAAAATCTAGATTATGATGACAAATATAAAGTACTTTTTTTTGTCTTCAGTAACAGAAATACAAATCGAAAATAATACACCGCCATCTAGTAGTGTATTATTATATTACACATATATATTTTTATATATAAAAAAAAAATAATGTATTTATACAGAGTTTTGTTAATTTTTAACGAATTAACAAAATGTCAGTAGAATGTTGTTTTTGCTTGTTTTTTATTTTTATTTTTTAGCTGCCTCGAATATAAAAACTGTCTTGTTTAAAGATCATCACTTTGTCAAACACAGCATGAATTAAAGTTTTTATTTCTGTTTAAATTCATTTGATGTGTACATACATGGGAGCTATTTTATAGATTCATATCTCATTCTATCCTTCTCACTCTATCGTATTCTATTTTTCTACAGTTAAAATATTCACTTATGACATTTAGTGTCGAATAGTCAACAAAAAAAAAAAAAAAACAAAAATAACAACAAAAATCAGATGATCTTTTTTCGATTATTATAGTCTGTCTGGTATCATCAATTTTAATTTGAAATTCGAAAATTTTGTTGTTTTTGGTTTTTAATTGTCATTTCTAGCATAAAGTTAAAGCACTATAAAACAGCTAAATACAAGAAAATTATTTAAAATAGAATCAAGGAGCGTTTTTAAAATGTAATAAAACTATACATATATGTATATATATATATATATATATACTAAAGAGAGATAGTAATAAAATTATATTAGCGGCTTCTTTTTATTCAAATGTCCAAAATGTAAAGATAAAAAAAATGTCTCTAACAAATTTTGTTGTAATCGAGGTCCTGTAAAAAATCGAATAGTAAAAAAATTTTATATTTTTAAATTTAAACTAAATAAAAATTAAAACAATTGGGGTTCTGACACCTTTATAAAACTTAAATAAAAAACAAAAACGGTTATTATTAAATTATGACAGTTTCTAATGGTTGTTGGTGTGGGAACATTTAAAATAGGAAAAATTTGTAATAATAAATATAATAAAATAACATTAATTAAAGTTTAATATTTTCTTTTTATTAGGACATTAAATATTTTATAAAAAAAAAAATATTTGATATCTATATATACGGTATGTTATACGATAACAGATTTATGGGGCTAAATACTCTTTGTAATGTGGTATACCTCTTTTTTTTAAATGTCTAATTAAATTATACAAGATTTTCTTATATACAAAATTCTGTTAATTCCGTAGTAGGAAAATTCTGATGTGTTATTGTAAATATAAATTCCATAATTGGTGCAGTTAACGTTTGAGTGCTACGTGTTCGGTTGCACGCATTGTTTTTCTGATGATAACATACAGTTCAGTTTAACTCTTAAACTAAACTCTGCTTAGACCTATTTGGCTGTTAGGGCATTTAACTCAATTTAACGTATTTGACATGCTCTACAAACTTCACTTGTTGATCGTGTGATCCGATAAAGTGGTTCGATATATTTAGCACTGAAAACAATTATAAATTTGATATTTAGCATTTTAACCATTACTTGACGTTATTTACAGTTTACTCTATAATAAATATTTTGTTACCGACAAAACTATTGTGTAGTTTTAATTATTCTTAAGTTCTTTGTCTGCCCAATTGTTTTTTATTGTATTAATTGTATATATAATAATTGTGTTCTGTGAGCCAGTATATATGTTTTAGAATAGCTTTCCAAATCTACTGTATTGGATAACGATCTAAAAAATAAAAGTAAAAATGTATCAATTATGCCAATAAAATAATAATAATAATAAAAAATTTACTGGTCAAAAGTATATATGTATATCTTCCCCCAAGTCCTTCATTAGTTCAAAATATGCATTCGTGTATAAAAATATCATTTCAAAGCTATTGTTTGGCTAAATTTTTTTTTTTTCTTGTTTTTCGGACTTTAGTGCCTGTTTTTCAATATATCTCATCCTCAATATTATTGACCTGCTAATACCGTTCTGTTTTCGTGGTCTGTATTCTTCGTCAATTTCGATCCAACGAACAACATCATGAATGTATTAGCATGTGTTCTTTACTTCATTTCTAAGTTTCTTATCTCTCAATGTGTATCCTCATTGACTCATAGTTTGCATTTTCTATTTTGACCTATAGATAGCGGACAACCTCAATAGCGTATGATAGTGTGGGTCGAATACAGCTTTTGTATATTCGTGGTTCGGTCTTCTATTAGCATGTACTTGTTTCTCCATCATATAACATCTTGGAGATAACATGAAATGGCTGCGGCTTTTTCTGCTGGGTATCTTTTTTATGTCTCCATGTTGCGAGTGCTGCTAAAATTTACGCCCAGATATTTAAAATTGAGTACATTTGAATATTTTACATCTAATGGGTTCTTGCTGATTCAAGTCATAAATTTAGTTTTTGTTGTGGGAATCTCCATGTTGTACAATTCGACAGTTTTGCTATATTTGAAAATTAATCCCTTCATCTTTATTTTTTGACTAAAATTTAAAAAAAAAAAACAAACAAAAATGTGTAGTAAATTTAAAAAAATAGATTGATAAAAATAAAAGCAACATAAACCAGTAAAGACAACAACCTCAGGTTGCTAAGAAGCAATGATACTCTACTCTTTAATTTAACTTGAACTATATCTCATTGGTTTATCAAGTTATAAAACTGTGTTATAAGTCTCTACAAGCTAAATTATTTTAATAAAATTGCCATAGATGAGAAAATTTTGGTTAAACAATCTGTGTTACTCAATCTATGTTGTGAATCTATGTTGTCAAAAATGTTTTGGTCAAGTTATTGCTGAATTGTTTTACAAGTTATAATAACCAAGCTGATCGTTAAAGCTTATTAATTTGATACAGTGTGTAAACAAAAAAAGAAAACTGTGAACAAATTTACCCCATGGCATAGATGAACACCCTTACTGCTTTTACTTAGAAATTTAGTATACACAATTACATATATTTACTAATTTAAATCTTTGTAGATAACTTCGACTTCATAACAGCATAGTTCCATAGCTATTTTTAGTGATAACCCAAACTGTCAACCATTTTTTATCATTTATTTTATCCCGTGGAGTATCAGTGGAGTAAAGGGAACAAAATTAACACATTTACACTGAAGAGAAAAACTTGTCCGACGATGAGGTAGTTCCACAAAAAGAGAAAGTAAAGTGCCTGAGAATGCAATTGGATAGAAGACTTACATGGAGAAACCAAAAGAAAACAACTGGGGTTGCAATTAAATAAAATGTATCGCAACTCACCAATGTCGCTGGAAAACAAGCTTCCGACTTGTAAAACTAATTTAAAGCCGATATGTACTTACGGAATCCAACTATGGGGAGTTGGCAGCAATTCTAATATTGAAATATTGCAGCGATTCCAATCAAAAGTATTAAGAATAATAGAATACGAGCCATGGTGGTAAGTAACAATATTTTACATCAATACCTACAGATGAAAATCATAAGGGAGGATTGAACAATACATCAATACCTACAGATGAAAACCAGAAAGTAGGAAATCATCACCTACAAATTAAAAACAATCAGGAGAAAATCTGCAACTACCCAACAGATACTACTAGAGTATAACTAGATTGTCATGGGTAACTTACAATTGGGTTTTTCATCCGCAAGTCATTATTATGTTGCTTACACACAGAATGTTGCATATGATATCAAACTACTGAATGTCTCCATTAGAGACAGATTGTACAGCTTACAAGGGAAATAAAAAAACAATTTATCCCATTACAAAGTGAGGATCAGGACGAAAAACTTTGCAAAGCATTTTTTTCCTTTCATCGGGAACCGAACCTGAACCTTTCTATTCAAAAGCAAGTGATCTACCTATACCTAGCAAATTACAAGCATTTTAATAATCCTCGGTATTTGCTTTCTTTTAATGTATTCTATTAATAAATTAAAATATTTCAATTCTTGCATATTTCTAAAAATTTGTAAAGCATGTAGAATTATTAAATATAATATCCTAATCATTAAATTACATCTGTTCCATAAATCATCAGAATGTCCCTATACAGTTCACGCAATAAATTAGAAAAAAAGAACAAAAAAACATTTTTTTTCGTATATTTTGTTCTTGTCAATAGAGACTGTCGTCGATATTTTATTGAAACCGAATATTTTTTTAGCGAAATTTAATAAAATAAAAATTAAAAAAGAATTAATTAAATTTAAATTTGTACCGCCTATAAATTTCAAACAATAGAAAGAAAAACAAAAAGATACCGATAAGATTTTAAAATTTATGCTTTGTTTCCAAAATTCAAACCACATCAGGTCAGCTGAACATATTAATATTTTGAGATCATCTTTTTGTTGTTTTCACTTTATTTTGTTAAGAGTCTGTTTTTATAGATAATTTCAATTTTTGTTCTAAGGTTATTTAATTTTTTTTTTTTGTCTTTTTGGCGATATGCGGAACTGACATGCTTATACGTTTTTAGTATTTTACAAAAAAAAAATTTTTTTTTTGTTTTTGATTGATGGAACTAACATAATTTTTAAGTGGCTGATTATTATTTTATTATTTTCTATATAGGCTTATATTATTTTCATTTTATTCATATTTTATTATTAAAGAAAATCAATTTGGATTAACATTTCAGTAAGTAAGAATTTTTGTTTTATATTATTTTCCAATTAGGAAGATCTAGATTTATTTGTCTTTTATTTCATCTTTTGTGTACCTCCCATCCCCTAATTTGATGTTTTGAAGAATATTTGAGTATAATTAAAAAATAAGAATCTTGTTTTTTATACAAAGGTCCTGTACTATACGATTAATTTTTTTAAAATTATTTCTTATAATAAAATTTGAACAGATATAAAATCCCTTGAATTCAAAGTAGATTAGAAAAATAATATTTACCGCTAATTATGGCGCAAAGAAAGATAGGATAATAAATTAAATACTGTGTACGGAATATTTGAATACTGTATGTCCAAACTGAATTAAACAATTGATTATATATATATATATATATAATGTATATATATATAATATATAATATATATATATATATATATATAATGTATAATCTGTATATTTACATTAATAATGAAAATATTCTATAATTGCATAAATTTAACTACAAATAAATATTATAACTATAACAAAAACAAAATTTGGGGGGCGTTAAAATTTTATTCAAATAAAAATAAATTATTTTAAAAATTTAATTATTATTAGGAAAACCTATACCCTCTCCTTCAATTTCATTTTTGTATTTTAAATACTATTTTCCATAAATCCTTCTAATAATAATAAAAAATTATAAATACCAACATTACAATATCAAAAAAAAAAAATAATATTGATAGAATATGGTAGACTAGACTAACTAAAACGCCCGTAAATTTAAATAAATTTTCTATAGCTAATATGGGCCTATTCTATTTTAAAAAAGCAAACATTTTTTTTTTTTTATTTATATGGATTTACATTTAAATTCGATTAAAGAATTATAATAAAAGCTACTGACTGCTTTATAAAATGAACCCTATTTAAAATTTAAAATATTATTAAGAACTAAATTCAAATAAGAATTGTAGAGGTCCTAATTTATTTATTTATATATTAAAGTTTTTGTAATTTTATTAACTACTGTCTCTCGTCTAGACGCCATATTATCCGCCCATTTAAAAATGTCTACAAGTATTTTTTTTGTGTTTGTCAATGCAATTGTTATAGGCATTAAACAATAATCCTTAGTTATATTTTATTTTTATTTTTTGTATAAAACTAGATTCTATTATATTTAAAAATAAAATGTAAACTCATAAATATTAAAAAAATAAAAAAATTTAAAAATTAAAAATTCCAATGAAATTTTTCACGGCTATTATTGAAATTTAATTGTTCCAAAAAATAAAAAAAAAAAAAAATTTATAAATTTGAAATCAAAATTATTAGTTCTGATCAATTTTATATAATTTTACAAAAAATAACCAATTTTGGATATAAAATAAATCTTTTTTTGTTTTGTTTATTATTTTTTTTTTTTTGTTGTTTAAATCCTCCTTTATTTCCCAAATCTCTGTTTAAGTTATAAGTTGTATAATATAACTTTGTTTAGCCCTTCTTTTTTGCTTGTGTTATTTTTTTCGTTTTGTTAATATTGTATATAATAGCGCCCTCACACTCTTAATTTTTATTTATTTTTTTTTTTTTTGTTATTTTGTTTTCTTAAAATCAATTCTTTTGTGACAATTTCTTTTCTTCAAAAATTAAAAACTTTTTTTTTATACTTTTTTTGTTCTTTTTAGTATCCAAAATATTTTTTTTTTTTGGGTTTTAGTGTATTTTTCATTTTTTGTATTTTTTTTAACCCTTATGTGGATTAGTTATTAAAAGAAGATGAATACATACTGTGATATTTATACGTTATAAATGTTAGGAAAGCAGAATAATGTAATCTAACAATTTGGCAAACACGGGTTCAAGTCTCTTGGGAAGTGAAATTCGTTTGTTCTATTGACTACGATAGATGGCGCAAGCGACACGAAGTTGAATAGCAAAAGTAGACTAATCAACTTCTTCTTTTATTGCCTATCAGTAAATGGATGTTAGCGGTTATATGATATTTCCAATGATGTCCTGATAGATGTTTCGATCCGTTGCTTTAATCGCCAATGTTTCTGATGCCTGTCCGATTTCTAATGTTGCGCAACCATGTTAATTGTTTTCTTCCTATACCTCTTTTTCCTTCATTTTTTCTTTGAACTATTAACTGAAGTAGCTCGTATTTATTTCCACGCATTATTCCCAACAATCCGAATTCTGTGTTTATTTTACGTAGAAAATTTGGTTTGTAATGTGATCTATCCGCGATATTTGAGGACGACGGACGGACTTGATGTGAGGAAAAGAATATGCAAAGTTAACAGATGGTGACAATAGCAATGTAGAGAGGACCATTGAAAACTGAAACACAACCTTCTGTCCAAACCTGTACTACCAAGAAGAGGGAGGGAAAAAATGTACAATGCAGAATACAGCAATTAAATTCTCTTTAATCTTCTCTAAACCATCACGTACTTACTTATTTAACTGAGACAATGAAAATAGTTGAGTATTTGGTCGACTTTTTCTCTATTAATATTTATTTCGGGTAACTATTCTTCATGGTCTTTGTAGTTCAAATGTATTACAACCATCATCAATAGTTTAATTTTAGTTTATCTTTATTTAGCGCATAACTAGGGTTGAATTCAAAAACGATTTTTTTGAAACATTTCATTTTAATTTTATTAAACATGCTAGCGAGCGTGTGTTGTTAGAAATATGATGTAACTTTATTTACTTGGCTAGATCGATTATTTTATAAAATGTATAAGCCTCTTGATTTTATCTACAAATACTGTTGATGTGTGTATTACTGACTATTTTCGTTCTAACGTACTTTAGATGAACACTATATTTATTGCATCAAAAGTTGATTATGATGTAGAACTAAATATTTTATTCTGATGAACATTCAGAACTCTTTATGACTACTGAAATGACAAATATTTTCTATTGCGTTGTTTTTGCCTTTACTCTGTCGAATTTCAATCTTTTTTTGCTGGATTAATTTCATCGCAAAATGTAAACAACTTAACTGTTCGATTATACACGTAACTTTATTCTTTATTTTACACAATAATGGGTGATTTTATGACTGTCAATCATTTCTGCCGAGAGGTTATATAGAAACTATATACTCAAAGCAGTCCGAATCCCGGAAAACGACAAAAGAAGTGTTTGCTAATTTTTGAGAAAATAAAAAATCACAAATTTTCAGTTCTGTAAACGGTTTTGGTTTTGATATATTCCTGCCTAATGGGTGCTGGAAATTGTATCACAGCTACCTGAATCCGAATTTCGGAAAACGGTAAAACGGAGAAAACTGTACGTTTTTTTTTATTTTTGAAAAAGTTCCTAACTACAAATTATCTAGTGTTCTACACTTTTGGTTTTTTAAATATTCCTGATAAGCACTAGGAGTTGTACTTCAGCTATCCGAATCATTCCGAATTTCGGAATATAGTAAAAACGTGGTGATTTATTTTTGAAAAAGTGCTTAGCTAAAAAATTTCTAGTTTGACACCTTTAGTTTTTAAAATATTCCTGATGAGTGCTAGAAGTTGTACTTCAGCTACCTGAACCAGTACAAATTTCTAATTTTGTCTAACTACAAATTATCAAATTATCTAGTTTGTACCTTCTACATCTCTGTTTTTTCAAATATTCATAATGAGAGCTAGGAGTTGTACTTCAGCTATTCAAACTATTCCGAATTGCGGAATATAGTAAAAACGTGCTGATTTACTTTTGAAAAGTGCCTAGCTAAAAATTTTCTAATCTATAACATCTTTGGTATTTTAAATATTCATGATAAGTGATGGGAGTTGTACTTAAGCTACCTGAGCCAGTCCGAGTTTCGGAATATAGTAAAGAACGTGTATATATATTTTTGAAAAAGTACTTAACTGCAACAAATTTTCTAGTCCCTAACTTTCTTGTTTGTTTAAATATTCTTGAATGGTGCTACGAGTTGTATGACAGTTACCCGAACTAGTCCGAATTTCGGAAAACGATAAAATATATGATTATTAATTTTTAAAAACTGATTTTTAAGTACACATTTTCAGGTCTAACACTCATTTAGTTTTGTTTAAAATATTCCTAGTGAGTGCTAGAAATTGAGTTGTATGGCATCAGGTATCCGAAACTGTATTTGATCTCTTTTTGGATCATGAACAACTTTGCATTTTCTTGAAATGTCTGTGGACGAACAATCAAACAAACAAACTTTCCCTTGTAAAAATATAAATTTATAGCAATATTCTGTATGTATGTAATTGTATTTCTCGGGGGTGATTTACTTGGGATATTTCTTGGAATGTGTTTTTTTAAGGGTTGGTGAATAGACAACAACATTTCTTCTATTTTCATCCACTTACCAACCAAACTACACCTAACGTTTAACAACCTTTATACAAAATTTCTTCTATTAATAATAAGAAATCCCAAAATAAATGCTCGGGGAATATCTCTTAAACTTGCAAACAGTTAAAAAAGGAGAATGTTGACGTCTATTTTTTGTGTATTTTGGAAATGTTTTTGTTTTTTTTTTAAACTAAATTTTTAAAATTATCCATAAAATCTCATTTACGTTTTAATTTATTAAATTTTTTTTTATTTTATAAATTCACAAATAAAATTTCAAAAAAAAAAAAAAATTCACCATTGTCCAGTATTGTCACCCAACTAAACTTATTTTGTTACTCTTATTTTGTTTTTGTTTTTTTTATTATTATTATTCTTATGGAATTCTGAAATTATTGTCCCAGTTTATTCTGGAATTGTTGTACCTTACTTTGATCAAAATTCACTAAAATTGTTATATTGTGTAGTTTGGGTTTGTTATTTTTGTGTTGTATTAAAAGATAAGTTTTTATAATAAGAAGACAAGAAGACATTGATGCTGGTTAATATTCTTTTGGGCACAATGGGGTTTCCTAATAATCCGAAATAATTTGAAAGCGCCACTTGATTTTTTTTTTGTCAATTTTTTTTAAATGTTTTTTATTTTTTTGTTCTTTAAAATATTAGAATAACTCTGCGCCCCAAAACGCCATTTAATAATAACAACAATTTAATATGAAAATATATGAGTCGATCCAATTTTTGAATGAATTTAAAAAATTGGTAAATTTGAGCGTTCAACTCGCTCATTGGAAAGTGAATTATTTGGAACCAAATTCATGGTTTATTTATTTTTTGGTGTTTTTTTTTTTTTTGTATTTTGTAGAGTTTTGGAGTGATTTTGTGTTTTTCGTCTCATTGTGAAAATGAATTATGGGCTCTTAATGTAGTTAAAAATATCGAACAAAAAACTTTTAAAAATGATTGGGCACTGAAGTGGTATAAAGGACACAAACATTGTATTATTATGTAGGTATAAATATAAGAATTTGTTTAGGTTTTAATATTTTAGAAAATTATTATTTTTTATAAATTGAATGGTCAAAGGTTGACTAAATTTTTTTAATTGCTTGTTATTTATTTTTATTGATATTCTTTTGATGTGATTTATGTACATCTTGTCGGTTAATTTTAATGTGTGAATAATAAAAAATTTAATTATGCAATAAAATGTGATATATAAAAATCAAATCTAATTGAACTGAAGTCATTAGAATAAATTAGGAATAGTTGTGTTGTACATAAAAATATATTTTTTTATTGAATTTTCATAGTTCTGGGTACGAGACTGATTCTTCATCAGTTCTGTTTTGTAACTCCGGTTAAAAAAACTTTTTTGAAAAAAAAAAAAAATTGGGTATACGTAAACTTGCTATATTCAGACATCACAGATGAAGCGTTTTCTTTATTTAGTGCAAATTTGTTTATTTCTTTCAAATCTCAAAAGAGCTTGCAGTTCGTATAGAGTATATACAAAATATTGTTAATATCAAAACTTAAGACTAATGCGGATTATTCGAACAATTTATTAAAAAGGAAAATTCATTCAACTATCTAAAAGAAATAAAATTTTCTATAAAAAAAAAATATTGATTTAGTGTTTTAGCACAAGAGAAGACAAATTAAACATTCAGTAATATACATATACTAGCTTTGTAACCCGTCATAAATGACGGAAGCAAAATAAATCCTAGTTTCTTTTTTTCTTTCATTAGATTCTTTATTCCGAAATTACTGTACTTATGTTTATTTATGTTTATATTGGCCTAACACTAATCTTTTTTTTTTTTATATAACAGAAAAAGAAGTACCATACCAACAAATTTGTATAAAATGTTTGTATTTTTGTATGGTATACTAGTACTCACTTCCATTTAGTTATAATTCGTTAGTTGGGTTCCATTTAGTATAAATTATACCGTATTAGCGTTGTTGTGGCCTCTGGGAGAGAAAATTTAAAAATGGGATCTTATTTTCATATAAATTTTGTCTTTTGTATACTGTATAGGGATCTAATTTTGCTGTATGAATAAACTGTTATTATGGTATTGTGTTATTTTTAAAAAAATGTTCAAAATTTTGTATCTAAATTGGTAAAATTTACAAAAAATACAAAAACATTTTCATCAATAATTTTCAATTTAAAAAAAACAATGTTTTATTATCCGACGTAGAAGTAGAGTTTATTATCCTACTCTACTTCTATCAAGTTCTATTGATTGAACAGTGAACCTGAACCGTGAAGTGAACAGTGAACACTTAACACTGAAAATAAAATAATAATTTTGGAATGGAGCATATAGAACATACAGAATACAGATACAGCAAATAATAAAAAAAAAACAAAAACAAACAAAAAAAACACAAAAATAATTTTTTTTGAGTGAAGTGAGTTACGCACACAATAATGACAAAAATAAAAGGTAGAAGCAATAAAGTAGTATAATGTATAATATTATACAATACAAATATGCTGATACACATGTATATTATTGTGTATAATTTTAAGTAATAAGAATAACCTTTGAGTGAATTATGTTTTTTTTTGTGTTAAATGCTGTTTGCCTTTTGGTTATTATACCATATTAAACTATTGATTAAATTTCTATTAGTCCTTATTATTATAAATCAAAAAAATTGTTTGTTTTATTTATATTATTATTATTATTTTTTATTTTTCCTTATTATTTGCGAAGAAGACTAACATTAAATTAAAAAAATATAGTTCATGCAATCAATTTTTTCTGCAAAGGTTCAGCATGGTAGACAGGGGTTAAAAAAAGCATCAAAGCAATTTGTATATAAATGCATTTGCATACATATGCAATTTGTATATGTGTTGGAGCGTTCCGTCGAACTTACAAACATCCAGATAAATGCAGAATAATATATATAGAATACCATGTACAAATTCGAGATTTTTATATTTTATTATTATATTTTTCTAACATTAGTACTTTAATTTCTTTTTTTAATTTTTTTGGGTGGTAAATTTTTTATATTATACGGTAACTCGTTATATATTCGAATGCTAGTGTTTATTACAGGACTTAGCCCATTTAGATTTCTGCCGGCATACAAACGCATTTGATTAGCTGTTCTGATGTTATGTTGATGAACATCATTGTTGGTTGTTAATTGTGTGTTTGATTTGATGTTAATGTGCTTTATATTGTGTATAATGTATATGTAATATTTATGTCATATCCCGAAAGTCCTTTAGTTTTAATATGTTATGTTTTTTATGTATTGTATTAGTTGATGTTCTTCTATTTAGACAAAATATGTTTTTTATGGTTTTATTTTGTATTGTCTGCAACATGTTTAAATTCCTTTCAAATGTGTTACCTCATATGCTTATACCATAAGAAATAGTGCTTTGGAAAAGATAATAGTAAATTGATATTTTATTGGTTGGATAGGTACCCTTTTCCCTATTTTCTTAAATACTCCAGATTTTCTTCTTGCTTTCTTAGCTAGTTCATTTATATGTATGTATTCCAAGTCAAATTTTCATCCACTATTATTCTAAGGTACTTATAAGTTTTTACTTGACCTATTTTACTTTTATCATAAAATACCGAAATAGTTTCATTATTTGGATTAATTAACATACATTTTGTTTTGTTTACATTTACTACAAGTCATCCATTTATATATTAGTTTCATATCTAAATTAATTCTTCTTTCTAGGTTTGTGTATCTGTTTTCATTATATATAATAACTATATAATCTGCATACATAAATGGTTTACCATATAGCTTCATATTTGAAAAGGTACTTATATAGATTGAAAACAAGACTGGACCAAGTGACCTACCTTGGATTACACCGATGTCAATTTCACATTCATGACTTTTTATATTATCACATTTAGTGTATTGCTTTCTGTTTGTAAACTAGTTATCAAACCATTTGTATTCTTTACCTTTCCCCCCGTATTCGTATAGAATTCTTAGCATGATAGTTCTATCTACTGAATCAAATGCTTTTGTATAAGGCATTGATTAATAATACTATAAAGATAGACATTTTCATACAACAGAAAATGTTCAGCTCAATTTTTCCAAATTCTCTTCATTATATATATTTTCTGGGGTATATTCAATGTGTTGGTGCATTTTCTATATTCAATTTGAATTTTTAAATTTTTGAGCGTTTTATACGACTTTATTCTCTAAATAATTTGTATGTGTTTAGTTTCTCTATAATGTTCTTGAATATTATTGTTTTTAACTTTTTGTTATTTGAATTTGTATGGGTAATTTGAATTTTTTTTTAATTGATAGGTACAAAAATTTCAAATTGGATAGCATTTTTATCGAGTATTCTTTTAAGAAAAATTTTTTTTTTTTTTTGCTCTCAATACATTGTAATAAAAGGATTTTTATAATTGTTGAATTGTGCATGTATATTATTTGTAATAATAAATTATAAAATTATAATATAATTTTATAATGTTTAGAAAACAAAAATATTTTTCTTTTTTTAATTGAATAATTTTCAAAAATAAAACAATTTCAAAACATTCAAATAATAGTGAACATTCATTTACGTTATGATTTCTAATATATATTCATACATACATATACATATATGTATAAATTTACAAATGGAATCAAATTTTTGTTAAAAATGTTTTAAATACAATTCTAAATTTTAAATTCAATTAAAAATCGGTTTTTAGGTACATACGTACTTATACCTACGTTCAATTATTTTCTCTAATAATTCATTATTTAAATTTCGTTTTCAAATTTTGTATTCATTTTCTAAAAATAGTATAATCCACATGTATGGCAGTTTGACACTTTTTATGTGCAAAATCCAGCAAAATATCTAATTGCTAATTCTTCAAAATTACTAACTGATTTACTATGTGATTGAACTTGTATTTGAAGTTGAAGCTAAAACATTTTCCTTCTCATTTGTTCAGGACAATTTTCAATAACAAAATCTTCATCAGCCAAATCATTGGCATCAATATCCAAATAATTATTGTGATCTGTTTCACAATTTGAGGATGTATTTTCGTTATAAATACTCGCCTCGTTTTAGCAAAAATATTCCCAATTTGTTGTGCAGATGGATTTCTGCAATAATCACCAGCAGATCTTATATGAGAAAACATATTTTCTAAAGGATATTGATTCAGTCTGCGCGTCATCAAGAAATTAATATTCTATCAATTTGATCTTTCGATAAAGATAATACAACAGTTATTGTTTAGGCCATTCCATTAATGGAAACATTTTTTTTGGTACTTTTAATTTTTGATTTTTTAAGATATTCTAGCCTTTCCTCTAAGAATAAAAACGTAGAATTTTTAATTTTTTGTGTTAAAATTTGAAGAATTTGAGTAATCAATTAACTAGTTAACTCTTAAAACAAAATCAACAGTCAGATTGGCTTTATTTACTCAATAAATTAAAAAAAATTCGATCAGTGTTATTTATTGCTTTTATGGCTGCATATGTACTATGACTAAATAATTGAAAAGCTGATTTTACTGACAGTTTTTCAAATGTGTTAGAATTAATATGCGTGCTACGAACTTTAGGTAAAATTGTTGAAAGCTAATAATATCATTATGCCAGTTTTCAAAATCGGGTTTTATAAAAGAATTTCTGACAGATTTTATAAGATGCCATATCAAACAAAGCCTAAATTTTATTTCCATTCCAATCAAAAAAAGAGGTCTACCTTATTGACACCAAGTAATTCATAAGTATTTCGATTTGTACTGCATTAGTCACAAGCAGGTGCAACAGTTTTAGAACCAATCTTTGTTAGCTCCTTAAGATATTTTAGTAGTAAATTGATAAAAAAATGAAAGGTTTTAAAGTTACTCTTTTCAAATTATTTTTGGATAAATTGTAACCCTATGCGTACTTATAACTTTCATGTAAACTTTGAATCATAAAGAAATGTGCTTCTGTTGCTAGTTTTTGTTTTCTATCCCCATCTAAATCTTCCACACCATCTATACAATCCCTTTTTATACTGTAAGATGTTTCTTTTTCTTTATAAATTATTTCCTTTAGAAATTCATTTATATAAAAAATGATTTTGGTAACTGGTACATTTTATGAAATTATTAACTGAGATATAATTAAGAAAATTGTTTCCAAAGAGAAAAGTGCTCATCAAAAATATTGCCCAAAACTGGAAATACTCATATCAGTCCCAGTACTTTGCAAAAAATCTTAGCTGTTTTAGCTTTTCAATTAATTACATATGCAAATATGCAGCTACGAAAACAAAATAATTATAATTTTAATTTTTCCATATAATAATGAGTAATAAAGTAAACCTGCTGTTGTGAGTAATATGTACACTGCTGGTCTTTCTTTAAATTCTTCAAATATTTATACTAAAAATACGTACAAACAACTATTAAAAATTGTCCATATTTGTTCGTAGAGAAAATGTTAGATTATCTTAAAAAATTAAAAGTTCTAAACAAATCCACCTGCACAATAAGATTTTTACAAATATATTACGAATTTGATGAATTTCATTTACAAGAACAATATATTTTCAAAGCTGGCCTAAATCATGACAAGCCTTTGGATATTGATATTTAATGCTCTTGTTATGAAAATAATGACAAAGTAGAAAATTCTGAATTTGAAAAATACCATTGTAAAATTGTGCGTTGCAAGCTTTAATTATCTTAAAAATAAATTGTGTGCTTACTGCAACAAAAAAACATATTAAATATACTTTTCAATTTACTCTACCGTTAAGATTTTTTATAAATTTTACAAAAATTAATGATGAGTTTTTCAAATATTTTTAAATTCTGTTATAATTTTAAAATCCATGCGTACATACATATCCACATATTGAAAAAACCAAAAAGAAAGCCTTTTAAAAATAAAAATTTGATTCTATTTGTAAATTTATACATATACGTATATGTATGTATGAATATATATTAGAAATCATTACGTGGATGAATGTTCACTATTATTTGAATTTTTTGAAATTGTTTTATTTTTGAAAATTATTCAATTAAAACAAGAAAAATATTTTCGTTTCCTAAACATTATAAAATTATATTATAATTTTATAATTTATTATTACAAATAATATACATGCACAATATCAAAAATTATAAAAATCCTTTTATTACAATGTATATTGAGAGAAAAATAAAAAAAAAATATTCTTAAAAGACTACTCGATAAAAATGCTATCCAATTTGAAATTTTTGTACCTATCAATTAAAAAAAAAATCAAATTACCTATACAAATTCAAATAACAAAAAGTTAAAAACAATAATATTCAAGAACAGTAGAGAAACTAAACACATACAAATTATTAAATAAAAATTCAATTTGAATATAGAAAATGCACTAACACATTGAATATACTCCGAAAAATATATATAATGAAGAGAATTTGGAAAAATTGAGCTGAACATTTTCTGTTGTATGAAAATGTCTATCTTTATAGTATTATTAATCAATGTTATAAGGTCAAAAAATACCATACATACCTTTTTTTCTTTGCTAATTTCATTCTGCGTAGAAGTGTTTGACTTTTTTGTAAACCCATATTGTACACTTGACAACAAATTATTTTGACATAAATAGGTATTCAGTAAGTTGATTGCTTATGTAGGTTTCAATTATATTGCTAGAAATTTAACTTATTGAAATGGGCCTGAAATTATTAACATCAGCTTTGTCTTCTGATTTTTTATACCTATATTGGAATTACTTTGTTTGTTTTTAGTGCATCAGGCATAGTGCTCTGCTGAATAGATGAATTAATTAAATTTATTATTGGTTCAACCAATTCCTTCTTGAAAATTTTGATTATTGGCATTCTAATTTCATCTGCACCACTGCTATATTAGTATTAGATAGTTTTTCTATGAGTCCAATAGTATCTCTTTTATTTATGTTTTTGCGATGCATTCTTCTATCAGTTCTGTTACATGGCACATAAATTTATTTAAAATTTGTTGCCATTAGTTTTTCAATATTGCAGTATAGATTATTAAACTCTTGGACCTTTTTACTTCTTCCACTTAAATTATCTTTTAGTACATTGAAGAACTCATTGTTTTTACTATGTATGATATTTTTATTTACTATATTCTTTATTACATTCCAGGTTTCTTT
This sequence comes from Argyra leucocephala, assembly GCA_963942445.1. Taxonomy (NCBI): domain Eukaryota; kingdom Metazoa; phylum Arthropoda; class Insecta; order Diptera; family Dolichopodidae; genus Argyra; species Argyra leucocephala. The sequence goes on from OZ012680.1 coordinate 26,153,677, forward strand.
TATATTCATCTTTAAATTACACATTACTAAGATCTTGTAAATGTTTTTTATGCCAATACTTTTTAATCTTAAATAATTTGATACATTCATTGTCGATCCATGGTTTACTATATTTTATGTTTTTCACAATATGTATTTCAAGACACATTTTTAAAGTGGACACTACATTATTACACACAACCTCGGCAACACTTGACGATGTGTCAATATCCAACTATCATAACAATTTTTCTATTCATTAAAGGAAATAACAATTTTTCTATTCATTAAAGGAAATAACATCTCAAATCCAGCTCGGTTTCTTTACGACAGCAATAATATTTTTTTAAATATGTTAAATTTAAATATATCGGTAATTGTTTTGACCCATCAGGAATACTGATTTCTTATTTTCAGGTTAAAGCGATGATCAGGATAATATCATTAATATCAAGTCTTATTGTAATATTTCTACCATGAATATAGGTACTACCAAAAAGATGGTAGCTATAATTATTGAATATCGTCATCACAAAATTAATGTTGAGGACAGTGTTGTACAGCCTTTCTTTACGTGTAATGCTTAATTGGCTACACTTTGAAGTAGACTTTAGTGTAACCAAGCAACTTTCTGTAGGCAATGTAAACTATGCTGTATAAAATGAAAACCATCTTAATCAAAATATAAACAATAATTTTTCAGTAGATTCGGTTCATTTCAAGACACTATTAACAGCCTGGCTTGATTAAGTATATAAAAAATGTATTACATCAGATAATATGTATAGAATCAATTTTATTAATTAATGGGTGGAAAAATTATTCCATCAATAGTAAAACGATTGGTTCAATGTTGCATAATGATACCGGAGAACAAGCTTTTTCATATGCTTAGGACTTAACTGGGGATTTTGAAACAGCTGAGAAATTTTCTGAAATTGTTATGGAGGCTATTTATATTATAAATGGTCTATATTCTATAACCTATGTAGTCGACAATAGCATAAACAGATGGAAAAACTGTCTCAGCACCAGAGACATGAACCGTTAAAAATATCGCTCCGGTTTACGGTTCGGTTCACAAATATTTTATGTTCCGGTTAACGTTCCGGTTCTTTATTATTTATTTTTGTTCCGGTTCAGTTCTGATCCGGTTCGGGTTCAAAACCGGTTCAAATTTGGCACGCAAAAAACATTTAAAAGTCATACTAACTGCATAACATAACATATACAAATATATATAAAATATATATAAATAAATATAAAATTAAAATTAATTAATTCAGTTCAATATTTTTTGTTTAATTAAAACAAAAACAACAAAATTATCACCAGAATAATTTCACAATTATTTCATTTTTTCTAGTTATTTAGAATTAGAATACTTTGTTTAACTTGCAAAGTAAAACATTTTCTAAGTTTTAAAGCCGAAAAATTTCGTTCTACGCTGACCTGGGATATGGGTACAGCCAAAATTACTTTAGCAATTGTAGAAAGTTCTGGTGAAAATTGTTGTTGATCGTTCCAAAATTTCAAAATGTTTATGGATTTATTTTCTCTTGCTGGATTAAACATGTTAAGTTGAGCAGTTAAATTAGGTATTTTATGTAAACAGTTATCTGAATTAGAAATTTACATATTTACATTAAGCTCTTTTTCTTTTTGTAAAAGATATTCATTCGTAATTGTAAACTTTCTGTAGTACACTGTACTTCATTCTCCATTTCTACAACCTCTAATGAAAATATTTGTCGCCCCACCTTATCTATAGCCTCTCGTGCAGCTAGTCATATTTAAGTCTTCTATGATTTTGAAAAACTTTCTGACTGGATTACTTGATCTCTTTCCCATGGGCTTAAAAATAAAAATAATTAATGTTAGAAATCTAAATTCTTTCTAAAATTTTATAATTTAATAAATTTGACATTTGATGATTGCTTTTATAAATTTATATAAAATGTTGATTTCTAATTTTAATTAAATTAAATGCAATTAAAACTTTCCGTTTTAGTTTTATAGAACTCTATAAATATTAACTTCTAAGTTTATCACTTTCATACTTCAAATCCAAAATGTCAAATTGAAAAAAAAAAAATATGAAACTGAAATTGAAATGAAATAAAAAGATTATTGTTTGTCGCGAAATTTGCTATATTTAAAATTTTATTGTACAAACCTTTAATAACAACTAAAAACACGAACTTTTCACTTTTTTCAGTAGCTTTTCTATTTGCACAAATTAAAATATATAAATTTTTATAGCTTCTTTAAAAATGGACGCCTGGAAAAAACTTGTAATTGAAATTGTAAAAAACTTCACTGACATTGACATCAGGAACAATGTTGCCAGCAAATTACACATTATGCTAGATTTAATTATATGGGCAATTCAGCCAGATTTCAAATTATACAAATCAAGATTTGTAGCTATTTTTATTTAAATTTTTTTTGTTGAAAACCGGAACGAAAAAAACCGGAAAAAACCGATAAGATATATCAGTTCGGTTCAGGTTACGGTTAATAAGATTTCTTAAATATCAGTGCGGTTCAGTTACGGTTCAGGCAAACAATACGGTTAATTTCGGTTTACGGTTACGGTTCTGTTCCGGTTCAGGTCTCTGCTCAACACTTCATGTGGCATAACGGTAACTTTCAAAGGCCGGAAATCTATATGCAAAAGATGTTTAAATAAAAAATTAACAGATCAACATCAAATTTAGAAGAATTTAAGTAAGTTGATTTGGAATTTTTTTTGTTAATATAGGTGTGAGACTTTCGACCTAGCAATCGGAGGGAGTTTATTTCCACACAAAGATATCCACAAATACACATGGACAACACCAAACGGGATCTCAAGAAATCAGATAGATCACATATGCATCAGCAAGAAATGGAAACAATCAATGTTAGATGTGAAAAATAGAAGGGGAGCAGATATACACAGCGATCATGAATTACTAACTGGGGACTTCAGAATGAAACTAAGCCAACAAGGAAGAGGCAGAAGAAATAGAAAGAAGAAAATAAATATAAACAACTTAAAAAATCCGCAAGTAAGAGCTGACATAGTTACGGCGTTACGAGAAAATATTAGAAATAATAGAGAATCACTTGGGAAGAGATTCTAGAAATTTACAACCAAACAAGCGAACAAAATCTTGGAATTTCCCAACCACAAAGAAAAATCTGGATAACCGATAACACATGGGCCTTGATTAAAAGAAGAGGTGAAATGAAGAAAATGATAAACAACAGGATGGCATCAAGAAGAGAATATGAAGAAATAGCGAAAACAGTAAAAAGAGCAGCAAGAAGAGATAAAAGGAAATTTCTACAAAATTTAGCCGGAGAAGCAGAAAAAGCAGCACAGCAACATAACCTGAGAGAATTGCATCGCATAATCAAGAACTTAACAAACCAGTCGGAACAACAAAACAAACCAATTAAAGATAAAAATGGTGCGCTCATCACAAACTTAGAGGATCAATTAAAGAGATGGAGAGAACATTTCCAAGAACTGAGCAACGAAAGTACAAATAATGAAGCAGACATAAGAAACAGAGACAATGCAAATATCTACCCAACTGAGGGACTGCCAATATCTACTCAAGCTCCAAATATAGAAGAAATCAAAGCTACAATCAATATCCTAAAGCACAACAAAGCAACAGGTGAAGATAGAATTCCAGCAGAAATAGCCAAACTGGACCCTGACTTATTCGCAAAAACAATTGAACCCCACATCAGGAAAGCATCGATAGAGGAGAATATACCACCATCATGGAAGAAAGGAATGATTGTCAAGATACCTAAGAAAGGAGACTTGGCAAATTACAGCAACTGGAGAGGAATCACGGTTCTAAATACTATTCATAAGATAATAGCAATTATTATAAAGAAAAGATTAGAAGAAGTACTAGAACCAATACTACGGAAAGAGCAGGCAGGTTTCAGACCAAACCGAAGCTGTGTAGACCAGGCAAATACTTTACGGGTCATAGTTGAACAATCAGTAGAATGGAATGCCCCACTATATCTACTATTCATAGATTTTAAGAAAGCATTCGACACAGTCAAGAGATGCGTAATATGGAGAACACTTACAAAGAAGGGAGTTCCTGAAAAAATCATCAACATCATCAAAGCGATGTATAAAGATGCAGAGACAACAGTTCAACACAGAGGTAAGATCAGTGATCCATTCTACACCAATATAGGAGTTAGACAAGGATGTCCACTATCTCCACTTCTCTTCCACACAATACTAGACGACATTCTAAGAGAAGTTTGCACTGGAATAAACGGAATAGAATGGGATCTCTTCGGAAACTTAGAAGACTTAGATTACGCAGATGATGTATGCCTCATATCAAAAAATCAAAGGGACCTACAGAACAAAGTCAACAGATTACAGGAAGAAGCAAAGAAATCGGGACTGGAATTAAATATCGAGAAAACCAAAGCAATGAGGACAAACAATAGTTATAGTGAGCCAATAACAGTGAGTGGACAACAGATAGAATACGTAGAAGAATTCAACTACCTGGGGAGCATTATAACATCAAGAGGAGGTGCAACAGAAGATGTCAACAACCGTATAAATAAGGCAATAAGAACATTTGGGAGCCTAATGAAGATATGGCGGAGCAACCTAATATCGAGAACAACAAAGCTAACAATATTCAGAGCATGTGTTAAGTCAACATTAATATATGGCAGTGAAACATGGCTCACTTCGGTCAGAATCAAACAGAAGCTACAAGTATTCATCAACAAGTGCTTGAGAATTATATGCAGAATATTCTGGCCGGCAAGAATTAGCAACGAGGATTTATGGATGATAACTAGAGAAGAACCTATCAACAGCCAGATAAATAGGAAAAAATGGAAATGGATAGGTCATACACTAAGGAAATCAGAAAGTGATATAGCAAGAAGAGCTCTAGAGTGGAATCCACAAGGACAAAGGAGACCCGGCAGACCATACAACACATGGAGACGCACAATCGATCAAGAATTAACAGTCAACAATTATACCTGGGACGATATTAAGGAAGTAGTACTCAACAGAGAGGAATGGAGGTTCACTATCGAAGCCCTATGCTACCACGCGGAGTAATAGGAGAAAAAAAAAAAAAAAAAAATAGGTGGAATTTGGCTTAAACCATGTGATTCTAGAATAGTTGAATCAATACATAAGAAAATTTGATGAAGAATTCATGGAACATATTAAAGAAAATATAAAGCTTTTTGTACCAATATGTGAATTGATTTAATACTCTAAAATGATAATAATAGTCGGAGTGTTTCAAGAAACAGAGGATCGGGATAACTCGGATTGAATTTATGTTACAAATTTTAAAACAAATACATAGATAAAATAAAAAAATTTTGCTTTTTTTTTTTTTTGAAAAAAAAATCAGTATTTTTATTTAACTTAATGGTAATTTATTATTATTTAATTATATTTATTGTCTACGCAATGACGTAGATATAATGCTATTGTCTACAACAGCGGTGTCCAACAGAATTTCGATTGTAGCCACAACCGCTATTTTTAAATAATTTCATTCGCCACATTAAAAATAAATATAAAAAATATGTTTTTTTTTTATTAAATTCATTACATATATATTGTAGTTCACAAGTTATTATTGATAAGAAATTCCAAAAAATATTAATGTAATGTTTGGCAATTTTTTTCTTGAACCATGCGCTTAAAATCTGGTATAAAACCCACGTTAACTGAAATCGTTGCAAAACTTTTTTACGGCTTCACCAACGAACATGTCCTAAAAATCCAGATTTCTGACCAAGCATTGCTGGAGCACCATATGTCGTGACGGATACTAATTTGGTTATATCTAATTGAAAATCTTGAGCGACACTTTCAAAAGTTTTAAAAATATCTATTCCTCTGGTACGGTTTTTCATTCCACGAATTGTTAACATTTCTTCATATATTTCAAAGTCATTTGATACAAGACGTATCCAAAAAATTAACTGTGCAGTATCTCGGATATCACATGATTCGTCCAGTGCTAAAGAAAAACATATACAATTTTTTAAATGTTATAACAATTGGCTATTGACATTTTTCCATCAAGTCTTACATTCTACGACCAATAGCTTGGTGGCTTAGTTGCATATTTCTTTTTTTTTGTATTATGTCATTTTTCATATTTTCTTCATAATTTTCGAGTAAAATTTCAATAGCAGACAGGATAATGTCTTTAACTAACTCGTCGTCCGAAAAAGGTTTTCTTTTTTGTGCTAGAATCCAAGCCGTTTTACAACTGGCTAAAGTTACAAGTTCGGAGGTTATTAAAAACCGTTTAAAAAAGTTTTTCTGCGTATTTAAATTTGATTTTAACCGATTTATTTCGTTAGCTCTTAATTGTTTACCGATAGGAAACTTCTTATCAAACTCACTATGTATTTGTTGATAATGCTTTTTTAAACTGTCCTTTGTTGTCAATGAAATTTTTATTACATAATATACATACATGTTTTTGGTCTTGTTCCATCACAGCAAATTCTAATTCCCACTTATTATTAAATTTTCGGCAGACTTTTTTCCAATTCCGTTTTTTCTTTTCTAATTGAGTTGAACTATTTGCTTCTTCTTCTTCCTCAGGTGGATTATTGGAACGTCGTTTAAAATATTTATCCATTTTTATGGTGGATTTTTTTTTATACAAATTAAAAATATTAATAAAAATTGCGATTCACTTAGTTCGAAATTGCAAGAAATAATGCGCGATAGTCAACTTAAAATCATTCATAAATGGAAAATAAATATAAAAATGCCTACTATGATTGATTTTTTTAAAAAAAAATTCTAACGCACTTCTTCTTTTTTCTTTTATTTCTTGTGTTTTTTTTTGTTAAAAACCTGGTAAACAATTTGTGACAAAAACCTATAAGAAATTGGTTTACAAAATAATTAAATTTGGTTTAGAAACTAGCTAAATTTTTTTATTACTTGAAGAAAAGAAATATAATAGTTTTTCGTAAAAAAAATTCAATGCTGCATTCGCCACATTCACATACTCTATTCGCCACATGTGGCGAGTGGCAATAGTGTTGGACACCGCTGGTCTACAAAGTATTGCCGACGTGTAGAAAATAACATAATCTACATAATGTAATTTACGTCGCACAAAATTGATTGAGGATAAAATAAATTGTAAAAAGGCACTTAATCCCTGAGTTCAACAAGGAGAAGAAGAAATTTAATGTTAAAATTTCTACTACAAAAATCTTTAAACTCGTATAAATTTCAAATCTATTGACCAGTTGGTAGACTTAGAAATCATCCTGAAAGCATAATAAAAGAGTTTTAGAACGTTTTTAGAATGACATCTGAAAGATGAAAACCCCAGAAATGTTAAGTATTTCAAAACAGATCAATTTAATGTCTGAGAATATTAAAAGAATAATCGTTCAAGAAAATATGAAGAGCGCAGTTGTTAGGGACGGAAACACTGCATATCAACTTAATATATTTCGATCTGCAGAAAATGGTGAAAATTTTGTCATGGGGTAAATGTCAGCTTGATCTGTAATTAAACGGAGAAGTTTTCGTGTTAAACAATAAAATTAACATTGAATTTTGTCTTTTTAAAAAGCCTCAACGGCCATATTTATTCAAGTCAAGACTCTACAACCACCAAGAAATACAAAAAATTAAATCTACATTCTCTAAAGTATGTAAAGCAGCCATACTAGTTATTAATTCATATAATTCAATACCATCAAATCAAAGCTAGTATGGAATTGCTTGGAAATACTCAAAACCCTGACAAAAACCAATACTGTGGTTACAATAATGTGGGTGCTATGGCATTCTTACATAGCAATAAATCAAGCTGCGGTTTATTTAGCAAAAAAGGCATCGCATCCGCCTTTCATAGGGCCAAATGCATTCTGTACGATTCCCCTGAGTACAGCTAAGATACAATTATAAGCTTGAGTAGTGCAAAAAGCTGAGGCGTTGTGGGTCAACGCTCCTGGAAATTGTCAAACCAAAAATGTTCATTCCTAACGCTCTCTCAAAAAAAAAAAAACTCTTCTAAGTTTCAATAGAAAACAGGTACATAAATGTCTGAAAAATCTTGATAAGAAACATCTTTATATAAAATGGATCAAACCGAAAACAATTTATGTAGAATATATGAAATAGAGGAAGAATCTGTTGAACATCTGCTCTGTGAATGCAAAGGGTTCACTTTTAGCAGACTTGGAAACACTGTTTCCCGAATAATGGTGGCTATCCAGAGTACCATTGAAGAATCTTCTGAGTATAATCACAAAATCAGGTATCCTTAAGAACTCACAGACTAACTAACAAATACGGGTAATTACAATAAGCCTATTTTGCGACTGCGGTGACATAGGGGACAGATTTCCTCCCTACTAAATTACACAATCTACAATCTACATTTTTGTTTTTTTATTGTCACAACTGAAATGAACAATTATTGAGCGAAGGTACATTTTCTGAATGCATTCAAACTTTGCTACAGTTACGAACTTGTAATTATACCATTTGTGTTGCAGTGAATCTCTATGGGGTCCATACATGCTAGTTATTGATATAAATGACCAAGTTATTGTTGTTGTTTATTTTTGGTTTAGAGGGTTCTAAATTGATAAAACAACTAACCGGAATCACTTCAATATGTCAGAACAATTAAAATGGATGTAATTTTGGTATTTATTTTTAAAATGAAAAATTGTATGCTTCAGACTATTTGAGAAATTTATTACGATATTTTGGTGAATAAAAGTCTGAGATTTGAAAATTTTTTCAGGTTACCATTATTTCGTAGCACTAATACGCAAAATTATTTATTCAATAAAGGTCTTCAGTTATTCAATCTGTTACTAGATATGTATATGTATATTGTATATTCATACGTAAGTAACCGTTGCTCCACTTTAGTCATTTTCATATGCTATCGACCAGCAATGGTATGTTGTAAACTAACCAATGCGTTGCGTCGGCTACCTATAATCATCATTACGCTCAAAATACAAATAATTTGAACAGTTTTAAAAAAAATTTAATAACTATTATAATGTGTAGTGAATTATGAATTTTATATTTTCAATACTGAATATTGATAAATTTTTCTTTAATGTTCGAATATGAATTTTGTAGTCTATAAATTTTAGATTTTCATAAATTATGTAAATAAATTTTGTATATTAATTTTTGTAAATTAATTTTTAATGTACATTAAGCAAATAAAAATCTGTAATTTTGATTTGGTAATAATTGAAGGCGATAAATAGATTTAAGGCTTTAAAAAGTATTATATGCTGGGGGTTATGACAAAATGAAAAGTGAAAAAAAAGATAGCTGATTTCAAAATCCTTAGTTAAACTAAAAGTATTGATGGAACATTTTCAACTGGAAAGAATCTGCCCGTGACTGACAAAAATGAAGACGTTGTTAAGTCAAGCTCAGGCCACCTTGTAACTGTGTGTTGATGGTGTATAAATATACTGCATTGAACATTCATAAAATTCCACTTGTTATATAATCAAATATAACCATGCTCACGTCCTAGTTTTTTCTTTTGAAATATATATTCCGACAATAATCACAATTTTGTCGTAATTTCTGAACAAATTATTTTATTTATATTATAGACAATTATTTATTGTAATTTGTTTGAGTTAAACGAAATAAATAAATAAATAAATTAACCCCTTTCAGACCCATGAAAAAAATTTCGTTGAAGTAAACAGTGTACTTGATTATTTTGATGCAGCTACACAAAAGCTATGGATCGATGGTGATATCAAATTAATTTTTACGCAGTACAGAAGTATTTTTCAATGTGCTTAATGTGGTGGGTCTAAAAGGGTTACAAACTTCAATTAAAGTACCACTCACTTAAAACTATTTACTATAATTAAGAAATTTTCCTACCTAAAACATTCCCACAATTATTATTACAAAACAGTTTTATTTTGAATGAATTTTAAATTACAAAATTCACTTTCATTCACCGCTAACAATGAAAATCACTTTAGATTGGCATTATTGTTCAATTTAAATTTCAAGATTTTTACCAATTATCATTCCATTTAGAGTTATATACATACACTTTTTGTATCCAACACAACAACACATCTCATCATTATCAATTGTTTTATTGCAATATTTTTTTTTTAAAGTGAAAGACGATAGAATCTTATATCTGGTTATATGATAATAATTACACGCTGATGACCAGAAGACATGAAATTGGCAGGTAAATTTAAATGTCAAAAAAAAACAAAAACAAAATTCAAATTATCTCTTCTTTAATTTTATATTTAAAAATTTATATTATATTCAACAAAATAATCAGTAACAACAAAATATCATTACAATCATTTTCATCATCACTGAACCGACGAATGATTTATTTTGTGTCTTCGTGTGCTAACAGTAATCCCGAATAAATTTTATAACCATTAATTTAAATAAATGAAATCGACAGAGAAAATATTATATACAAATTAAATACAATAAATTGCATTAATTTTCCCAGATGGTTTGAATCTAGAATATTGCAGTTAAGTAACATTAAAAATAAATATAAGAAAACAAACAAAAAACAAAGCGAAACTACAGCAACAACAAAGTCACTAAAACGTGCAAACGTCAATATAAAAATAAACACTAGTAAAAAAAAAAACTGAACTTAAAAATCACCAAAATAAATTTCGAAAATGAATCAATTTTTTTTTATTGAAATCTACAGTTAAGTAATCAAATTCGAGATCGTTATTTGAACAGATTCTCTCTTTACTATCCTTCAAATTTTTTATTATTATTTTTTTTTATTACTACAAGGCGAAGAATTACGATATTTTTTGAATTTTCTTTTGTGTTGTCAAAATGGTGTTTTTATGTGAATTTAAAGTTAACTGTGAAATCGCACTTTACTTATCATTTTGCTCTTCTTCTCTAAATTTTATCTATAGGTAAATCGGTTTCTTTTGTTATACTTTTGGCAGAATTTAGCAACAAAAAAAAAAACATTCATAAAAGGGATTTTTTGATTTTCTTTGAAAAGAGAAGAGAAAAATTCAATCGCGCAAATTAATTGTTTTTTGATTATTGATTGAAGTTTTCAGTTCTCAGACAGGAAATACAATTAAAGTAATAAGAGAAACAAAAAAATTATACAAATCGAATTTGTATAATAAATGTTATAATCAGACCCCTTTATTTAATTTTTTTTTTTCCATTTTAATAAGTGTTGCCGTTTTTTGTAATTTTGTTTAAATTTAATAGTATTTAAAATTCTTTAATTATGAGAATTGGGATTGCAGGAATGTGTTAAAGTATTTGTAGATAGGTGCAACGCATTGCTCAGTTTGCAACATACCGTTGCTGGTCGATAATATATGTCGATGACTTACAAATGTATATGCATATACCGGGTGTTCCAAACATGCGTATCAGCTTTATAAAAGGGGAAGGAACAGTTACTTTAAAATTATTATCTAAATCGTATATTTTCAACTTATCTAAAAGTGATATTTTCAACTTCCTGGTAGGACCAGAGAAGGGTTGCTTAAGTTCAAAATTCGCCGAAAGTCGCCGAAATCGAGATTTTCAAATGAAAAGGTGTACTTGTTTTTTGCAAATTCGAATTCTACGACAAAAGCTGGAAACCCGGTATATACTATTGCTATAGTACCTACAGTTATATACATTAGATTTAAATTAACGTATTGTACTCTGTAAAATTATCTATTTAAATAAAGCAGTTCATAAAACGGTCTCAAAAGAGTTAGTAATATATTAATATACAAAAATATAAGTACGATAGTACGATTTAGTATTGTAATTATTTTTATTGACTTGCGTTATACACGATATCTCTTTAAACTTTCAATAAAGTATAACCACTTCAACACTAGCCTAAAAGCTCTTTAAATTATTTTACACACTTCATAATTTTGAAAACCATTGCTGTTTGAGAAGTATATAGAACACTAAGTTCTTTTTTGTAGGCTTATTAACAACCAGAATCAAGCCAAACCTTCATACTTACTTACTTTCTGGTCTCTACAGAGAAGCTGCAAGATATAATATTGTATTGTACTCATTTGAGAACAGCTTCAGTTGTATTTTTAAATTGTTTGCTATTTTACTATAGTAAAGTTAAAAAATAACCGGAAGATTGTAAATTAAGCAAAACACAGGGTATAGTTAATAATAGTAAGACATAATATATATATGATAAAAAACGGAAGAAAAAAAGTGGTGCTTTAAGGATGTGATTGGTTAAAGAATACCATAAAAAAATATTTCACAAAAATTACGAGGGAGAGGATTGTATTAGATCGAGGTAAAATTAATTATTATTGAGAGGACGATTGAACATAGTAGCAATTTTTAGGTTAGACGGGTTATATTCATTCATGGATAAAGTTGGAAATTATTGAAAGTAACACTGAACAGAAGCGTTGACTTGAAACAAATTTTTGTTTTTTCCCCATTTAATACTAACAATAGGAATAATAAGTTAATAAGTTAAATAATTTTGTATATTAGAATGGCTTGAAGAAGAGTATATCCTATGATATTGCTTCACTATACTCTTGTAGAGACTTACATAATGAAATAATAAAAAAAAAATAATGAATCACTACATATTATATGATTTTATAGATCGCATTTTATGTTTCAATATCCTACGACCTGGTCCCCAATAAAGTTATTGGTCAGGGTGTATTTGCAATATTACTTTTGTACTTTGTACAATATTTTGACATTTCATCATGTGCTGAAGGAACTTGCAAATTGTTGTGGGTTTTGATGTGGATTTGCACGAACCCACGAAACATCAATCACCGTTCTTAGGAATTTCTTATGAAATCTTTAAATTGTTCTTCAAATGTTGAATTTAGCTGCAGCGCCCCAGAGTAGTTGGATTCCGTACGACCATATAGTTAAATATAGCTTTGTACAGCAGCATTTTTTTTTTCAAAGACAATTCAGATATTTTACCCATTGAAGAATTGAAACTTTATATGGAATGTGCAAGGTTTCCAATTTTTTGTCAGAGAACTGTATATCTGGTTTAACTTTCAGATGTCGGCTTAAACATCCATGTCAGCGTGAACATTCATATACCAATAAAGTTGTTAATCTATAGCCAAAATTCAGCTTAATTTTTCAACATTCACCAATCGGACCTATGCCAAACCTGAAGCGTTCCCTTAACTTACTATGGGGTCATTACGGGTCATTCTTTTATTGCCAAACATGACAGAAGTCTTGGACTCCACTCAAACGTCTTTTGCGGAACCTGTTGAAAAGATGAAGAGGATGAAACTGTCAGACACCTTCTTTGGTAACTATATATCCTTGTCCTTATTAAAAAAGGAAAAACTTTCTAGGAACCTTCTATCTGAACTCATTGGGTGATCTTGAAGGCACTAAAATCCTAAAACCTCTACCCCTTTGTTTGTATGAAAATAATTCAACGAGTAAATTTTTGTGCGAGTTAAGTTCCCATAGTATTACAATGGACCTCACTACTGGTCTAAGTGTGCGGTCCTACCTACCATCACCAATCTCCGAAGAAACAGGATTAATTAACTAACATAAATTAGGGTAACCCGCTTATAATTTTTAATGTTCAAAAATTTTGTTTTTAAATTCGTTAAATTTGTCACTGATGCTCTTAGGGGATGCAATGCAACATATATGAATGAGACAACTACACCTTCTATGTCATTAAAATTTAAAATTAGAAAGAATAGCCAATTTTATTTTGTTAACGTCTTATAAAAACAAAATATTTTTGTTCTTAAAACCGTAATTTCTATTAAAAAGTAGGCGTTCGTTGACCTGTTTTCGTTGACTTTTATTTTCCAAATGTGAAGTCAAATTTGAATTTGATTAAAATTCTGTTCAAAATGATTTGAACAAATGTTTCGATGTCTGAAGCCATGATTGCTATATCACCAGCACAGGTTGATGGAATTTTATACAAATGAATTGATTTTCTTTATGTGGCAAATTGTTAATTGCAAAATGATTTAAAAATTAATATTTTATATACCTCAACCTCTACATAATTGTAAACACACCTATAAAAATCGAAGTTAAAGAAAATTAAGCAGTTTTGTTATTCTCTTGATGTCACACAATGATTCGCTTATGATCTGATTAACCTTTTTAAACTTTAATTTATTAAAAAAAAATATATGAATTGATATATCTTCCGAACCATCATTCATAAATCTATAATACGAGACTTATTTATGACTTCGTTTTCTCTTTCTAGAGCCAACAAGATATTTTCACACTTAAAATATTTACCACCTAAAACCCCCCTTTATTCATGAATACCAAATCTGTATTTTTTTTAATTAACAATTGAATTTCTAGCCTAAAACGGTAACACTTATTCCTCAATAAATTTCTCCATGTCTATATATACATAATTTATTTATTATTGATTTCGGTTGCTAAAATAACAGAATAGTAAGTAGCTTTTTGATATTTAAATTGATTGTATAAAATTACGATAAACCCTTTTGATATTAAATACAAAAAAAAAAAGCAAAATTCAAATCTCCCTTTTTTTTTTTAAATTAGATACCATCATTATAATGTCAATCATTGTATGCCCAAAATCAAATCATTCGGTCAATCAGTCAAAAATTGTTATTTTGTTATTTTTTTTGTATAAAGTTGACCACTACAAGATAATTTGCGCGTCCTCAATCCAAATAATAAAGGTGCGGTAAAATGAATTATTTCCCACGCATATAGGAACAAAATAATAATAGAAAAAAAAAAATAAATGTTTTGGAATGTAATCCGAGAGGACCAAGAATGAGATGAGATGATGACGATTGTGAATTTAAATGAAACGTTCAACTAAAAATAATTTCAATTTTCTTAAATTTCATCTCTCTTCTTTAATGATTGGAAATTTTTTTTTATAAAAAATTTCTTTTGTTTTTGATTTTTTGTTATTGTTTTCTCTATGTTGTGATGAATTTATTGGGGATTTCTGTTAGAGTTATGCGGATTGTAATTGATCACGTAGAAATTGATTATTTTGGCTTTGTCTTAACTTTCGACAAATGTTTCTTTGTTTTTTATATTGGTTTTTTTTTTTTTTGTTGTTTTTGTTGTTTTCAAAACGTTTCACCCTGATCTCTTGTTTGTATTTTTTTTTTTTTTTTTTTTAAATTTCTAATTGTGGGAAATTTTTATTTAAATTTTAATTTTCAAGTCATTTTTTACTTGAACTAGAAATTTATTTTTATTGTTTTTATTTTTTAATAATTGTAAAGTTTTGTGTTTTGTTTTTGTTTTTTTTTTTAATTTTTATTCCCATTATAAAGGGGAGTAACGTAATTTAACTTGGAGTATATATTATGTACGTTCAAATTTGAATTTACATGATTAATTGTGGCCGAGTGAAAATTAAAAAAATTTGGGGAGTAGAATAGTTATGTAGGGTTTCCGCTAAATAAGCTGTGAATACTGTGAGACATACTTGCGTGCTTATTTAGTTACTTGGATTGTGAATTAAATTTGTTTAATTCTCTTGCTGTAATGCTGAACTATATCATATCGCATCAATATAGTAGTGAGAGGATTAAAAATATCGCTAAAGTGAATTTCAAACCATTTTTAGAAGTATTTTTTATTTATTTTATATTAAAATAAATTAAAGGGAAAATAATGCAATGATTGGCTTTTTAACTATTTTTTGGTTGGTTCGCAGTCATTTTTAGGTTTTCAGGTTAGGTGTATATCGAATAACTAATATTTTTAATATTTAAAATATTTTTGCTTCGCCATATCCCTCGACATATCTCAAGTCTTCGATAAAGCGTGGCATGAAGAAGGTTTTATTTATAAAATAAGGAACTATATAACATCTAGTGTCTATGGGTAACTGAAATATTACATCACAGAGAGAAAATTCAAATTCAAATACAAAAACTACTTCTCATATGCACATTCAATTCAAGTTGGTATCTTAGGTTCATTGCTATACTTATTATATTAGTCAGATATTCCTGGCAACAATCAAACGATACGCGTAATCTTTTGCATATTATATATCAAATTAAGCTCTCCGGCGTGTCCCAAAATAACTTCAACATATATTTCCAATCATATAGAAGAAATAGAAAAATGGCTTAATCTATGGAGATACAAAATAAACGAAGCGAAAAGTTCCCACATAACATTTATACACTAAGAAAGGGAACATCCCCTCATGTTAAGGTAAATAATTAAGTTGTACCAAAACACAATGATGTCAAATACCTGGGCCTGCGCATTTGGAACGAACACTTTTTTATGCTATTGACAGTAACTTAGGTAGAATAGCCATTTCGTGCTTAATTAAGTACGGTATTGCAAGTTAATATACTACAATATTTATTTATCAAATTACTGGCTTCTTCATTAAATGTGGAAAATTAGTACTATTGCCAGAATTAGAATAGAAATAGAATAGCTCTATTTTATTTAATTTGTTACCAGATTTTAATGAAACAAAAACTAGCAGAATGAGCTGAGCATGTATAATATTTCTGTCTAAAAGCCGAAAATCAAGCCGATTTCAATTTATGGATTAAAACTATGGAGAACGGTAAAATATTGAAAAAATACAAAGAGGTCTTGTTCTTTTCTTTAAATAGGCCATTTAGTGCCTGTTTTTTTCAATATGAATATATGTTTAATTTTGTGAGGACGACGTCTAGCACTCATACCATCTTTTTGGAGGTCTTCCTGGTAGACGTTTGACATTGATTTGGCCATTCATTACTGCCTTTGCAAGTCGACCTCCTGCCATTCTATTTACATGGTCTTTGCACTTTCTTCGTCTATTTCGACTCCAACGGATAATATCTTGTATGTTGCACGCGTTTCTGATGTTATTGCTACGTTTTTTTATCTTTTAATGTGTATCCACATATTTGCCTCAGCGTTCGCATTTCTGTTGTTCGTATTTTCTGTTTTGATTTAGATGTGTCCGCGGTTGTTTCAATAGCGTATATGTTAGTATGAGCCGAATACAGCTTTTGTATATTCGTGTTTTGCTGATAGAAAGCATGTAATTGTTTTTCCATATAACATCTCGGAGATAACTTGAAATGGCTCCGGCTTTTTCTGCTTGGATTCTTGCTGGTGATATTTACGCTTAAATATTTAAAATAAAGCACTTGTTCAACTATTTGATTGTTAATGGATAATTAACATATTTTTTTTTTTTTTTTTTTTTTAGTATTATTTATTTATTTATTTATTCATTTTATTTCGTACATATACATGAGACGGTAAGTCTCTATAGCAGTATATAAAGTATAATGTGTAGCAAATTCATAATTCTTAAATTAACTTAAATTAAATTAAATTAAATTAAACCTTAACCTAAAGAAATTAACAATAATGAAAATAATTTATAAAGAAAAGAAATTAATAAAAGAAAATTTAAAAAAAAAAAGGGAAAAAAAAATAAAATATTATGGGATCCTTCGAAATAATCATGGATTTGGTTTTTGTTGTAGATACCTCAATGTTCTACAATTTGCCAGATTCGATAAATCTGAAAAATAATTTTTGCAAATCATCTTCATTCTCTGTAAGTAGTAAAGCGTCATCAGCGTAATATATGATATTAATGTTTTTATGTTAAAATGTAAAAAATTACAACATACGCAAAGATTTAAATATCGCTGCGATAGAAGAAATAGATAGAATTGGAAGAAGAAAATACTCATCAAAACTGGATAGCCTTTTACTAACAGGAAATGTACTAGTACTTGTTATTGGTCACCATCGATCAAAGAAAAAAGTGTTCTACTAAACAATCAAATCTACTAAACATAAAACTGCAATTAAAACTAATAACCTAGCAATTGCCGGAATCAATAATTAAAGTTAGATTATAAGATTCGAAAACAAATTGTTAGTTTCTAACAAAAAAGTTAAAACAAAAATGATCTTAATGCGAAATGAATGAAGTAACATATTTTTCCAGATGGTGAGTCTATTTATTCTTTCATTCAAAAATTATATCCCATCTATTTTTGAGCTGTTTTTAAATTTATTGATTTACTTACGGGAATATTATATCTAAGTTATGCTACCAAAAATTAATTAAGAATAACAACCCAAAAACGAATGAAATTGGAAATTTTCAAAATAAGCTTCAAAATTATTTTAATTTATATGAGCTAGGATTACATTTACGTTATAGTAATTTTTAAAAATACTTGGCGGATGATTCTATATCTAATTTAATACATACAGTTGTAATAAGTCCAAGGTATACAAATTGGGCTATGGACTATTTTTATATGCTTAGTTACTGTATCTCATACTATGTTTTGCTGCTGTCAAAATGTCCATACAAAGTCATTTTTTGTATTTGTAATATCTGATGGGTGACTAAAAACAAACAAACCCGTTTATCAAAATTCTGCCACATATTATGTGGAAATCAAATCTGTATTACCCCCACTTAAGCGCTTCACTCATGACACACGAAGTACTGCATTGTGGCTATCCCTAGAGCGTAGAAATCCCCAAATGGCAGAAGATAAGTTATGAAATTTTGTTTATAATCTCAAGATCTTGGAAAGTAGATCTGTTCCTCAAATATAATTAATTTTATACTCTTGTGGCCTACATAAATTAAAGACGAACATTAACACCTTTCTCCTTTTCTAACTTTCTTTTCCGTCCCTAGCAAAACATACCAATTTGTATTAAAGGTTTTCAACTATTATTTTGGCTGTGTATGAAGAAAAATTGATATCCCGCCATATCAAAATCCCGCCATCTTAAATTTGGGAAATAAAAGACACTTTCTTATAATTCAAAAAACCATATGGAAAAAGATAAAGTGTTTAAGGTATAAAATATGATAAAAAGCTGAATTTGGAAAATTTGAATTTTCCGGGTCTTAAATGAGTGAATTTTTAAAATGCGATATTTCCACGGATTTTAGGGTAGCGCAAGTAACCCTTAATATATAAATTTTCTATATTTTTAAAAATTCAAATATTATATAATAAATATATTTATGTATTAATAATATTATTATATGTTTATTATGTCTGAGTATTTTACAGAAATTAATGTTATTATGTTCTTTTAATCCGGTTCAAGGTCCAGATCAATCGTTTAATATGAAAATACAATAACAACTCAACACCCACATGTTTATCTGGTTTTCATACAGGTCTCAAATATTTAGTAGTGCTACTTGTCACGAGTTGTTTTTCCATAGTTTTGTAATAGAAATTTATTATAATTCAATTAACAAGTTAGCCAACTTAAAAAAATTCTTCAGATTATTAACTTACCTCCTTCTTTTGAATTTAATAAAACCTAGACTTTGCACCATATAAAAGGAACATAGCTTATAATTCAAGTAATATAAATATGATAACTTGACGTGTGATACCCCGAGAAGATCTTGCAGAAACTATAATTTGTAGAAATCAATTGCTGTATATGGCTTCTTGGGGTGCCATGAGAATATCCCCATAAAATTTTTGTCACTAAAAAATGTGGTTTTAAAGGATTTTATAAATTTTAATATAATAATTTAATACAATAATTGATATGTTGCTAGCAATGCTGTTTTTCCACTATTAAATTAATTTAAATAAAAATAATTTTTACATTATAATTTTAATGGAATGGCGGATATTGAAATTCCGCTGTAATATCTATTTGTAACAATATATAATATGGGAGTAAATGTAAATATCTATAAATTTATTTCTACATATAGATAATAAGCAAATTTAAAATCCCACACCTTTTTTATGAAAATCAATTTTATTTTTAGTTGATGATTGTAGTAAACTCATTTAAAAAAAACATCAGAAAAAAAAAATGTTTATGTTGTGCGACTTATGAAAACGCTTTGCACAGCAAGCGGTAGTTCATTTTTTTGGTGATTTTTTGAATTATTTTAAAAGATGCCTTTAAGCGCCTTCTACAATACAACATTCATTCACAACTCTTGTTGATTCTCATAGTAAATACCTATATAGAAATAATTTTAAATTAACCAATGATAAATGTGATGTGGTTAGTAAAACTGGCTTTAAAACAAAAAAAAAATATACTTTTTTTTATTTTTTTTTTTTATTCAGTAGATATTTTTTGAATCTAATCGTAAAAAGAACTTAGACAAAATAAAATTATTAGATTTATTTGATTAAAATTAATTGATTAATTTTTTTTGAATATTAATTTTTTGTTTTAGTGGAACACAAGTCTACTGATGAGAAGCCATTTCAATAAAATAAAAAATTAAGAAAAAAAAAATTTAAATTAAAAATTGAAATCTATATGTTGAAAGAATTCTAGAAGCACTAACAATTTTTAATAGACTATGGGTATTGTTTTTGTGGTTTTTTATTAGGCAATCCACTCTATTAATGTGGGTTGAAATTAATTTTATAGATTTCTTCAGTTTTATGATTATAAATTATTAAATTATAAATTTTTTTTGATTTGTTTATTTCAGTTTTGATTAATTCATTTTGAATTTATAAAAACGTAATCAACACTTTTTATTGAAAAAAAAAAAAAAATGGTTTTATTGAATGGAGGTAATCGAATTGCTGAGAAAATTTGATTTTATTTTTTATTTAAAAAAAAATCATAATCAAAACAGTCGCACATTGAAAATTCCAATATTGAAGTTAGTACAGATGAAAATAAAAAAAAATACAGGTCAAATAATATAGAAATTGCTTTTAATGTTTTGTATTTTGTATTAAGTCCACATTTTTAGTCATTGTAGCGCACCGCAGAATGTACAAATAAAACTACTGGAATTATTAACAAAAAATAAAATTTTTAATTTATTTTAATGTGTCTGCTGATGGTTAATTTTGGAATCGAAACAATGTGGGAAATCAGACTTTGTTTGATGAAAACAAATATGTATTGTGCTATTAATTATAATTAAATATTTTTGAAATTAAAAATGGTGGCAACTAATATTTTTTATTAAATATTAGTTGTTTTTTGTACCTGTTTTCTGTTTTCAATTATTGAATTTATTTGCAACTATATTTTTTTATTTAGAACTACTGGCCGGTATGCTACACAGCGCAGGGTTCTTATTGGAGGGTTCATATTAAGCTTTTACATTTTATCTAACAATTTATCAAATAAATCAAATCAATTTGTTTTTTTTTTTTCAGTTAAAATCGGACTGACACAGTCCAACAAAATAAATATCACAGCAGGAGTACCACAAGGTTCATCACTTTCTCCCATTTTATATAACCTTTTCATAGCAGATTTACCGAGCCCTCAAAATTGCTGTACAAGTTTATATGCGGATGATACCGCCTTATTATCATCTTCCAAATTTCCAAACGAAATAATAAATAATCTTGAAAATGGTTTCAAAATAATTCAAGAATTTTATTACAAATGGAAAATCAAAATCAATGGCGAAAAAACGAAATCGATTTTCTTCACAAAAAGAAGGAAATCTTGTTTCTTGCCTAACAGAAACTTATTATTAAATAATACCGAAATAATATGGGAAAGAGAGGATATTAAATATCTCGGTATACATTTGGACAAAAAATTGCTTTTCAAAACACATATAACTAAAACCGTTAGTAAAATCGATTTATACATAAAAATGTTATACCCAATTATTAATAAAAAATCCAGCTTGACGGTAGAAAACAAACTATTAATATTTAAAGCAATCTTTCGCAGCATTCTTTTGTACGGTTTTCCCGTATGGAAAAATGCTGTTAAAACAAACTTAAATCTGCTACAAAGAAAGCAAAATGCGATTTTAATATTAATCTTGGGTAAACCTTTTTACTTTTCTACCAACAGATTGCATAACATAGCAAATGTTAACACTGTTTTCGAACAAATAGATAAGATATTCCCTGCCTTTCTAGAAAGTTGTCTAAATTCAGAAAATCTGCTAGTAAGAGCGATTGTAGATTAAAAACCTTTTAGTAATAAATTTTTATGTTTAAGTTAGTTTTTAAGTTTTAGGTTAAAAAAAAAAAAATTGATCAAAAAGGTTTTGCTTGCCATTTTCCCTTAAAAAAAATATATTATAAATAGAATAGTTCATAATTATTGTCATAGGTGTAAATACATTAGTATAAGCTCTTAATAAGGTAATTGAATAATTCAACTGTATAATTTAATTAAGGCATAATAAAGAAATAATAATAATAATCAAATCAAATGTTTAGAACTTTGACATATTGTCGGCTCAATGCTATTTTACTCTAAGCGCGCAAAAGTTGTTTCCGAGAAAAACGAAAAACAAAATTTAATTTCTAACGTATTCGATAAAAATTTTTTATGTTTTGCATAAATGTTTATTGATGTATTTTCAAATTATTTTTGCATTCAATAGACATTGCCACATACTGTAAATTTTATGAGAAATATAGTAGTTTTTATCACAATAGTCACAATATTGTCATTTTTCTCAGTTTAATACAAGATATTACCAACTATAAAAACTGTCTTGCATCGTAGATAAAAAAAAGTTCAGGTGGCCCAAATAAGAATAAACCCAGTTATTTCATTTCTGTAGTCTTGATATATAAGAAACATGCTATATTACTGCTTCTTCTTGATTTCACAAAAGCTTTTGATTGTGTTAATCATAACTTATTATTTTTAAAACTTAGCGCAGCTTTTAATTTTGAATCTTCTGCTACTACTCTCATTCAAAGTTACTTAGATAATAGAAGTCAATTTGTGTTTCTAAATGGTATTAAGTCTAATAATCTACCTGTTGAATGTGGGGTACCCCAAGGATCCATATTGGGTCTCTTACTCTTTAGTCTATTTATTAATGACTTACCCCGTTGTTTGTCTGAATCTCATTGCCGGTTGTATGCAGACGATGCTCAACTCTACATCAGTGGTCCTATAGCTGATATTAACCGCTCTATTGCTAAATTGAATGATGATCTTGATGCTGTTGCTTTCTGGTCTCTAAACAATGGTCTTCGATTAAATCCGTCAAAATCCCAGGTTATGTTAATTTATGTTCGTAATATTGATACAACTAATCTCCCTAATATCAAATTAAATAATTCTGTGGTAAAATTTGTAAGTAAAGCTAAAAACTTGGGTGTTTTATTCAATAAAACTCTAACTTGGAATGATCACATTAACTTTATTTCTAGAAATGTTTTTTGTAAGTTACGAAAACTCTGGAAGTTCTCTTACAATATTAACGAATGGGTAAAAAAGAAATTAGTTATATCTTTAATCTTTCCACATTTCACTTATTGTGAAGTAGTTTATGCTGGGATGAGTATGGGCGAGTTTTCCAGGCTCAAGGTTATTTTCAATGCTTGCACTCGATTTGTAACTAACCGTCGTAGATTCGATAGTATCAGAGATGTTTCTAAAGTTTTACTTGACTGTACTTTCGAAAACTATCTAAATTATAAGTACATCTGTTTTATGAAAAAATCCTATCTAAAAATACGCCGGTATATCTTTTTAGGAAAATAACCCCTGGACGATCATTAAGAAGTGTAAATTTAACTATTCCTAGACACTCTGGTAGATTAAGACATCTATAATTTTTTGGTAAGGACTGTCGGGTTGTGGAATTCTTTGCCCAACGTAGTCAGGTGTGAGTTCTCTATTTCTAAATTCCTTGAGCTTTGTTGGGTATATTTTAAGGAAAAAGTGTAGTCATTAATTAAGAAGAATAAAAATTTTGTAGAATCATGCTTGTTAGGTGTGAGACGTCTGAAAGATAGTTTTGTTTGGAGGAGAGATTTTTTTTTTTTTTTTTTTTGTTTTTGGACTTGTTATTTTATTACTTTCTCTCCGTATTTTATAGTTTTACCTTTAATTTGTTCTTGTTTTTTCTCTTTTTTATTTTATTTTTTTTATTTTTTTTTTTTTTTTTTTTTTTCTTTTTTTAAATTTTCTTTTATAAATTTCTTTTCTTTTTAAATTATTTTCATTATTTTTAATTTCTTTAGGTTAAGGTTTAATTTAATTTAATTTAATTTAATTTAAGAATTATGCTACACATTACACATTATACTTTATATACTCCTATAGAGACTTACCGTCTCATGTATATGTACGAAATAAAATGAATAAATGAATGAATGAATGAATATATTTTCTCAGGTCAAGCATATATGAAAGCACACCAATGAATGAGGATTCTGAGAGATAGGTTGAGAGTTGGTGTGTACTCATCAATGAGTGCTAATGATAGTTCACGATTAAATGTTATCTTCAATGCATGTACAAGGTATCCCAAGTAACAATTTTAGCATTATAGAAGCATTAATGCTGCATTAGTGCTAATTTAATATGCTTAAAGCATGCTAAATTAGTCATATAACTGCTATAATGCATTTATACTACACTCATATCTACAAAGTGGAGATTTTATAATGCTTCATTGTTGATGTATGTGTCGAGTAAATGCACAATTACAGCACGGCGTGCTATTAAACGACTTTTACTATGCATTTATAAAGCAATTTCAGAAGCATTATATTAGCACGGTAAAAGCATTTTCATAAATTCAATAATGCTACCGTAAAACAGGAAAAAAAATTATTTTTTTTATTTTTTCGGATTTTTAAATATTATTTTTTTAAGATTTTTTTTTTTTATCATCCCTTCTATTTATTAAATTTTCGTAGAAGTCAATATTTTAATTACATTTTTTTTAATATTTTAAGATTACCTCGGTGAGATTTGAACCCACGTACCAGTTGATTTTCAGTCCAACACCCTAACTACTGAACTATCGTCCTTGTTTTCTTGAGTATTAAAAAAGTGGTACACTATATTATAACGCATTACAATTCATTTCAAAGATATAGTTGTAGGTGTAGTGTATAGAGAAACCTTAGTGACAGTGCTGTTACTCGACTAATAAGTCGACTAATAGCATTCATGCAATTATATTACATTTATAGTGCTGTTATTCGACTAATGAATAATAGTTTTTTTAAATGCTTGCTTTTGTTCTATTGAAAAAATTTAAAGGAAAAATAAATTTATTTGCGTATAGATATCTTTCAAAACAATCCAAAAAAGCAAAACTGTAGGGATAATGAATCCAAAAAAGATTTATTCCCTTACAGTTATTCCAGAAGCAGGGCACTCTTTAAATAATTTGCTTCTCGAAGTGGTCAACCGAAACTGGCATATCACTTAAAAACATTTTAGACTTACCGAAACCGACACCGAAATACATATAGCTTTTAAAAACATTTAAACGTCAAACTTAATTATTTAATACGAAATACCTGAAATAAAAACACTTACTTTTAGATAAAATTAAAATTAAAATAAAAATATTTTTAAGTTCAGAAATTAAAGGAATTTTTATTTATTAATTACATATTATAATTTCATTTCTTAATAAATTAAATTAATAAAAAAAGTTTAATGCTCACACGAATGTAGTAAAGGGATAAAAACAATGTTCGTTTTATATTTAATCGGTATACAAGCTTAAATTTAATGTCATCTATCATGTACAAATCTGGTGAATTTTCTTCTCTACAGTTAGACACGAATATATTCAAAACAGAAGATATCATTGGTATTTCAAATAAATTATTTGCGCTTTTCAAAGAAACACCAAAAAATTTTCCAACAAAACACCAGATACTTCAGAAATGGCTCTGATTATTTTTACTAATTGATTTGTTTTTGTCAAAAACCATTGGTTTTCGAAATTATCCCCAAAAAAAATAAAATCTAAATTGTGTAGATTACTTGAAATATATTGAATTCCATTTCATGCTGATAAACCTTTCGACAAAGTACATTATTTATACCATGTTTATAACAATGTTGTTATTGAGAATTTCATCTTCACCATCTTCAATGTTTTCATCATTAATATCAGATAATTCCAAATCCCAGTTACTGGTACATTCATCAACGTTTTCTGTTATAAAATTTGTTTCTACTAAACTAGACTGCGGATCAGTAATTACATCACTTGATACAAAATTTGAAAATTGCGGAATATTATTGTTTTTAACATATATCTATAATTATAATTGACAAGCATTTAAGGTCTTGCGCAGTAGACACCTTTTTATTTTATTTCGATTCTCCTACTCCTTATTGAACTTCTAATATATATAATATTATATAAGATTGTATATAAAACAAAAATGCGCACACAGTTGAAAATTTTGTAACCATATGATTTTATTATTCAGCAAATACATTATGCATAAGTGAGATCTTATTAAAATAATAAACAAAAGCAAACAAATCAGTTATTATAATTTACATATTATGTACTTGCAAATGAATCTATGTACATATGCCAAATAAAAACAAAGAAATAAATTCATTTCAAATAAAAAATATAAAAAAGCAAAAAAAAAAATAATCAGTTGAATTGTTCATATGACTAGCAAATTCATTTTTATATAGTAGAGTTAGAGTATATATAATTATCCTTATTGAACTTCTAATATAATAGTTGTATATAAAACAATAATGCTCACACAGTTGAAAATTTTTTAATCATATGGTTTTATCATTCATCAAATACATTATTCGTGAGTTCTTATTAAAATAAAAAACATAAACAAACAAAAATATAAAAAAACAAAAACAAAAAAAATACAAAAACAAAAAAAATTCATATGATTGTCAATTTCATCTTTACATAATAGAGTCAAAGTAGCTATCTATAATTATAATTGACAAGCATTTAAGGACCTGCGCAGTAGACACCTTTTTATTTTATTTCGATTCTCCAATATATAAGATTGTATATAAAACAAAAATGCGCACACAGTTGAAAATTTTGTACTCATAAGATTTTATTATTCAGCAAATACATTATGCATAAGTGAGAACTTATTAAAATAATAAACAAAAGTTGTTTGCTTTACTCAGTTATTATAATTTATATATTTACTTGCAAATGAATCTATGTACAAATGCCAAAAAAAAAAAAAACAAAAAAACAAATTCATCTAAAATAACAAATATAAAAACAACAAAAAAACAAATCACTTGAATTCTTCCTTTTTATCTCTAAAATTTGATTTTGTCTCTAAATTTTGGATATTTGTAGTAATAATATAGTTTTTATTAAAATTATGTATTATGTAGGTATATATATACATACCTCTTTAATGACAAAATTTTTTATTTTTAGTAATTTTATACACTAAATGCCACTTACTATAAAGAATATATCGGAAACGAAGCAGTATATGAGAGACGTATATTTATGTGTCCTAAATAAAAAATAAAACTTACTAACCACAAAACTTTTTATTAAACACGAGTGATTTCTGCTATATCGTGCGAAGTCTATGTCAGTACGTAAATTAGTGTTTTTTTTTTTAAACTTTAAATTTGACTTCAATTTGAAATATAATTACTCAACAGGGGCCCCTAGTATACAATTGTATTCTTTTCGGTGAATCTAAAAGCTAACTTTTTGTCAATTGTTTTTGCACGCCTGTATAAAGTGCCATTTTTTTTAAATTTTTTCCAGATCGAAGTAAATTTATACATTTTGTAAATTAAAATTTAGTTTAACTATAAATTAGAAAAAACTCTTTTTTGAAATATTGCGTCTTTATGCAATTTATGCGAGAAAGCACCTTTCGGGTTAAGTTATTGCGCTAAATAAACCACTATATAAAATATGGAAAATTATATATAGTATTGTGCTGAAATCTAGCTTATTATGCTACTAGCACTATAAAAGAAGCATTATAGCAGTTATAATGCATCTTATATTGGCTTTAAAGCATATCATGAAATAAATGCTTATATACTGTTATTCGACACTTATAATGCTTGTACAATAATTGTCATGCCTTTATCATGCTACTTGTTGTTTATACGACAGTTATAATGCTTATTTTGAATTTTTCGTGCTATAAGCATTATTGGTGTTACTTGGGATGTCACTAACCGTCGCAGATATGTCAGCATCTCTGATGTCTCTAAGTGCATTCTAGACTGCATATTTAATAATAACTTAAATTTTATATATGTCTGCATTCTATTCAATGTTATATCTTCTGGGTTTCCTTCTTATATTTATAATAAGCTTGACTTCGGTAGATCGTTAAAATCTATCTCAATAAATATCCCTCGTCATCATTGTAGATTGAGACACTTATATTTTTTTGTTAAGATAATATGTTTGTGGAATTCACTTCCGATTGCTATAAGGCGTGCTCCTACGCACCGTTCATTTAGTCGACTCTGTTTCGAGTATATTAAGAGTTTGTAACCAGTAATTTAATTTTTGACATATTATAATTTTATTCTCAGATTTTCTTATTATGTTTTTTATCTTAGTTTTATTTAATTTTGTATATTTTAATTTAAGTTTCTATTTCCTCTTTTCTATTGTAGGTATTTAATTTCTTTTTAGTTATAATATTTCAATTATTTTCTATTCACCTAACCTGATTATACACATTGTAGAGACTAATCGTCTCATTGTATAACATACATAAAAGTGAAAAAAAAAATATGTTGTATCGGCGTAGGACTCAATAACCATATACCAATTGATAGCTTTCCAAAAATATATATTTTCAGTGGCGCATCTTGTTCTTTAAGGAAGAAAAGGACATTTGAAAATATCCTTGTTGTATTGACATCTCACTCAGAAGAGCCCAATGCATAACTTCATGCATCAGGTTTGACTCTTGATTTAGGACTTTTATGTGCTGCTAATCGAAAAAATGATCGATAAACAATGTTTTTACACTAATAACGGAACTTTTTACTCACAATTATATCATATCAAAGCTATTGGAGATCGTTTATTTAGCGTTGCATATACACTCCAATATTAGAGAAAATCATGGAGCATATCTTGGAGCAAATACACCAAATGAAGTAAATTTATAAATATATTTAGAAAGGGCTTATTATCATATTAAGGCTTATCGAGCCCATACTTGACTACAAAATAGTAAATCAATTTATTATTGAATTGAAAACTAAAAAAGTTATTTCTAAATTTGTGCCACAAAATATAAAATTTGAAAGTCTACATGTTATGGCACTTACTCCCGATGATTTTAATATTTTTATAGCGGAATTAGATCCAAAACGTGTTTTGAAATGTTCTAGTAAGAAAATTAGTAAAAGGAATTTTGATTCAAAAAAATCGGTTTCGAATCTAAGAAGAGCGGTTGATTTATTGATGGTGAAATTTTAATATTAAGGAAATCTATAGTATGAGTTTTTTATTTATTGAAAGCATTGAATTTAAATTAATGGTGAATGGAGTATTAAATGGAATTATTGGTTGATCCTACAAAAGAGAATCTATATTGATATAATTATATTTAATTATTCATTGTTGAAAAACAGTAAAACATAGTGTGATTTAATTGATTTCGAAATACACAGTTTAATTTACATTGAAATATATTTTCATCTCATTATATACAAACAAACAATAATAAACAATAAATATTTTTTTTTGTTTTTTGAACATAAACATAGTATAATATATTGATAAAAGTTGAGCAATAGTGCACTAATTTTAAATTTAACAAATTTCCAAACTTAACAATTAAAGTATTTTTTTCCAATTTTAAAAATTAAAATAATAAATTAAATAATTACACAAACACTTTGTTTACATTTGTTCTTTTTTCTTTTTTTAAAAAAACTAAAAATTAAAATTGACAAGTGACAACTCATTAATCAAAATAAGTAATATTCAGCAACTGGTATTGCCAGTTTAATTGCAACAACTGGTATTGCCAATGAGGTAAATTGGTGTATTTGCATAAAACTACACTAGCGCCTATCAACGGTGAAAATTAAAAACTAAAATCAAAAATAGATGACGAGTGGATAAATGACAGAGTGTAGCCATTGCAGAAGCCAGATTCGTGGTGAATCTGGAATTAGGTGTTCAGGAGTATGTGGTAAAATATACCACACTACATTTAAATGTTCAGGGTTGGATCAATCACTAGGCAAGTCGTTAGAAACAAATAGGAGAATAAAATTTATATGCGATGAATGCATTACATATATCCAAAACGTAGATTTAGTATTAAATGACGTTCGTGAAGCGGTCATCAGAATCAGTGATTACTTAAAAGAATATAAAAGAAATCTCGATGAGTCTATGCTGAAAAATGAAAAAGAAATAAAAGGATTATTAGAGGCTATTGAAACCAGATATGTAAATAGGCTAAATGCAATAAAGGTACATCAAGAAGCTGAAATTAAAGAAATGAGTAGTTTAACTGAAGTATTCAAAACACAAAGTGATAAGATTTCAGAAGATCTAAAGATCTTAAAAAATGAACAAATGGATTTTCAAAAAAGCGGTGTAAAGGAAAATAAAATATCCTTCGCAGAGATGGTGAAAAAGGATCCAGTGGTTGTTGTTGTACCAAAAATAAATCAAAAGACAGATTTAACAAAGTCAGCAATTAAACGCCAAATTGATCCAATGAATTTTAAAGTAAGTGGAGTGTCAGAAAAAAGAAATGGTGCTATTGCTATCTTTTGCGATGATTCGGAAGCAGTAGAGGGTTTTAAAACCGAAGCTGCAATGAAATTAAAGGATGAATATGAGATTATTGTACCAAGGGACAAAAATCCGAAAATATTAATTGTGGGTATTACTGAAGATTACAAGGGTGATGAAATAATAAAGAAAATTAAGCAACAGAACAATTTTATAATTAAAGAGGAGGTAAAATTTATTAGATCATACAGAACTAAGAGATATCAGGCATATAATGCTATAATTGAATTGGGATTTGATGATTTCAAAAGAGTGTTGGAGTTGGGTAAGATTATGGTCGGATGGGATAAATGTAAAGTTTATGAAAATTATGATACTAGAATGTGCCACAAGTGGTGATAAATTCTCGAATAGAAAATTTAAATATAAATATTAATAATGAACGATTAGAGTGTGTTAGCAGTATTAAATATCTAGGAGTCATTGTAGATAAAGAGCTTAAATTTAATATGCATTCTGTTAATATTTGTAAAAAAATTTCGAAAAAACTTGGTTTTTTGGCAAGAATCAGAAATAAAATATCACTAAAGTGTGCAATATTAATTTATAATGCAATTATCTTACCACATTTTGAGTACTGTTCCTCGATTTTATTTATATGTAATACTGAAAGCTTAAATAGATTGCAAATACTTCAAAATAGAGCTATGAGAATTATATTAAAGTGTGACAGAAGAACACGAAGTAAGGATATGCTAAATAAATTGGAATGGATGAGCGTAAATCAAAGACTAAAATTTAATGCAATAATGTTCGTATATAAGTTGAAATATGATAGGATGCCGCAATATTTACAAAAGAATATTAGATATGTAGGTGGTTATTACTTTCTAAGAAATAGGGGTGATTTCAGACTCCCATTATACAGGAGAACCAGAACACAAAATAATCTACTCTATAAGGGTACGCAATCTTTTAATTTGTTACCCAATGCAGTTAAAAATGATATGGATATTTCAAGACTTAAAAGAAAATTAATTGATATTATAAAGAAAAATGAGATATAAAGCATTTAAATTTTATTTACTTTTGAAATTTTAAATAGTTAAAAATTAAAGTTTTATATACGAATGTTTAAAATTAAAACTTTCAATATTCCTTTAAATTTGTAAATTTTGTTTTAAATATGATGTTATAATAGTTTTTTATTGAACTAATAAAATTAAAAAACAAACAAACAATTTCATCGGCTAAACTAACTGCAACTATTTTGTTAACTATTCAAATACTAATGACATAAATAAATTTAATAATTCATGGATTGATAAATCAGAACCGATTACAAATCTAATCCAAATTCATACAAAAAATTAATAAAAAATCAGAAAAACAAAAAAATCAAAATGCTCTGAAAAATTTCAATTTGTGGCTGGATATTTTTTTTTTTATTTTTTATTTATATTTTATAAACCAAAAAAAAAAAAATTTACAAAAATTGGTTTTTATTTAAACAATTCAAAATTAACCTTAAACTATTCATTTTCTTATTAATTTTATTTTTATGTATACTTATAGTTATTTTATCTATAGAATTTCGTACTTCTTTATAGTACTTTCATATTTACATTTATTTTTTTGTAAAATTTCAAAAAACCAAAAAATTTTTTTTCTTGTTTTTTATTATTAAAAAAAACTACAACTAAACTTAAACTATGTTAAACTATCTAAACCTAGAGAGAGAGAGAAAGAAGCAAAACACCATATTTTGCTTTTTTCTACACTTATGCATTTTCTAACCACCAATGTTTTCTTACAATACGCTTATTATTGTTTGGAATAAACATATCGTATTTACAGATCGAGTTAGCCAAAATATTAGGATTAAAATCAATGATTTTGCATGTTGTCCTCCTATTATAATGATATAACAAACATAAAATCATTTGCATCTATATATATGAAGTGCTCGGGAGCAATAAAGCCCGTTTTCATACTATAATATATATATTATTCTGAATTTATCTGGATGTTTGTAAGTTCGACGGAACGCTCCAACACATATTCAAATTGCATATGTATACAAATGCATATATATACAAATTGCTTTGGTGCTTTTTTTTAACCCCTGTCTACCATGCTGAACCTTTGCAGGAAAAATTGATTGCATGAACCATATTTTTTTAATTTAATGTTAGTCTTCTTCGCAAATAATAAGGAAAAATAAGAAATAATAATAATAATATAAATAAAACAAACAATTTTTTTGATTTATAATAATAAGGACTAATAGAAATTTAATCAATAGTTTAATATGGTATAATAACCAAAAGGCAAACAGCATTTAACACAAAAAAAAAACATAATTCACTCAAAGGTTATTCTTATTACTTAAAATTATACATAATAATATACATGTGTATCAGCATATTTGTATTGTATAATATTATACATTATACTACTTAATTGTGTGCGTTGGCATTATTGTGTGCGTAACTCACTTCACTCAAAAAAAATTATTTTTGTGTTTTTTTTGTTTGTTTTTGTTTTTTTTTTTATTATTTGCTGTATCTGTATTCTGTATGTTCTGCATGCTCCATTCCAAAAATATTATTTTATTTTCAGTGTTAAGTGTTCACTGTTCACTTCACTGTTCAGGTTCACTGTTCAATCAATAGAACTTGATAGAAGTAGAGTAGGATAATTAACTCTACTTCTACGCCGCATAACAAAACATTGTTTTTTTTAAATTGAAAATTATTGATGAAAATGTTTTTGTATTTTTTGTAAATTTTACCAATTTAGATACAAAATTATGAATATTTTTTAAAAATAACACAATACCATAATAACAGTTTATTCATATAGCAAAATAAGATCCCTATACAGTATACAAAAGACAAAATTTATATGAAAATAAGATCCCATTTTTAAATTTGCTCTCCCGGAGGACTCAATAACGCTAATACGGTATAATTTATACTAAATGGAACCCAACTAACGAATTATAACTAAATGGAAGTGAGTACGAGTATACCATACAAAAATACAAACATTTTATACAAATTTGTTGGTATGGTACTTCTTTTTCTGTTATATAAAAAAAAAAAAGATTAGTGTTAGGCCAATTTAAACAATTTAAAAAATAAATAAAAAGTGATATAAACATAAGTACTGTAATTTCGGAATAAAGAATCTAATGAAAGAAAAAAAGAAACTAGGATTTATTTTGCTTCCGTCATTTATGACGGGTTACAAAGCTAGTACTGAATATATTCCTCGTTATGATAGTATATTTTGGATATTAATCCATTTTCCGAAGTTAGCGAGCGCTCAATGTGGTTTCGGATCAATTTTATTATAAAATTGTCAAACCTAACAATATTAGCTTCTTTATATATATATTTATTTGAATAAAAGTGTTTGAAATCTGTTTCAGGTTTACGCGTTTTGTTGATGCTGGCTCTAATATATTTTCTCTCAAACCTTCTTATTTTTTCCATTAGGCTAGCACTTATATTAAACACTTATATATGTGCTCCATATGCTAATATTGGTCTGATAAGTGATTGATAAGCAATTATTTTTACTCTAGGGTTAATATCTTTGTTATAAAATAATTTTTTGGTCGGCTTTATTGCCTTTTGTTAGAATATAATTTACATGATCAGTAAATTTTAAATTTCGGTGTAAATATATACCTAAATACTTAACTACTTTTTTACTATTTAAAGTTTGGCCATTAGTCGTTTTTATTTTAAATTTTCTCCAATTTTTTTCAATGTTGCAGCTGGTTTTATCCACAGTATTGCGGAATAAAATTGTTTCGCACTTATTATAGTATTAATTTTAAGTATCCAAACCCTACAATAATCTACTGTAAGGTTGAACTTCTTCTGAACGTTATTTTGGATCGTTTGTACAGAAACGCTTGCAAAATAAAGTATGATATAATCTGCAAACGCTAACGTTGAATTTAATCCTTTTAATTTGTGGCTGGATATTTACAAGCTCAATTTGTCTACGATTATAGTCAATAATATCTATTTTATGCCATTGTACTTAACAGAGCGGCACCATATACATTTCGAATAATACAAAGCTATTCTACAAGAAATCCAGCAAAATATTAGGACCGCAGAGACTATAAAATTTTAATATTAACTGCTTTTGCAAAATGCGGCACCGTCGCACCGCACATTTAATGAGTAGAGCCAGTAATTTGTTAAATAAATACTTGAAATATTATAGATATTGTAATGTAAAATTGCAGTACCGTACTTAATTAAGCACGAAAAGGTGATTCTACCTAAGTTACTGTAGAGTGTAAAAATGAAAAAAAAAAATGTTACGGAATGACGAAATATGGGAATTTAGTTCTGGTAACAATTTAAAATAGAAGCTATTTTATTTAAGGAGGCTTAGTTTCCGACAATAGTAATGTTCTTCCACACTAATAACTTGATAAGCCGGAATTTGCTTTGTAAATATTGTAGTAAAATATGTAGTAAAAACTGGCAGTACCGTACTTAATTAAGTACGAAAAGATGATTCCAGTCAAGTTACTGTCAAGAGTGTAACAAAAAAAAAAAAATGCATTTATGCTAATAATTGACATGAATGTAAATAACATTTTGAGAGCGTGTTTGATGTGCATGTCGAATCTCTGTAAAAGCAGTTAGAGGGTTCATCCCATAGACTTGAAATTATATAAAAACATATTCTAATTCAATTTAAATTTTATTTATTACAATCCAAAATAACTTAAAATGGAAAACATAGTCAATAAAATAATAATAATCTCGTCAATAAAACAATTTTAATTACATCCCTCCACACCTCAACAAACTATACTCTCAAATTGCAATTTTCAAACTTATACCAATCAATACAATCCTATTAGAATCACACAGAATATCATATATCCATGCAATCTAACCAAAATTTCAACAAATATAATAATATTATTCATTAGTTTTATTTTTTAACTGCTTTTGCAAAATGCCGCACCGTCGCACCGCACAACACACAAATAACAGTAACAAAGTTGAAAAACAACAAATCACACAACATTGTTGCGTGTTCATATAATAATGCAGTAAAAAGCACTCAACAAGATAAGGAAATTGATCATTATAATAGTTAAAAATAATTTTTAAAATAACTAATATAATAATTCCTGTGTTCCGCCCTACCTGTAAGGTATATTTACACAATTTGCCATAATATAAATAACAAAAAAACTAAAAGGATGGGACACAGAAAACAAATCATGAAAAATTATTAACTGGCAAAAAATAAATATTTAACTAACAATTATTATGTAAACGCGCGTATAATGTTCAACAAAATATATATATATATATATATACGATTTGAAAAAATACGATTAGAAGAATATGCGACATTTAACACCTTTTTGAGAAAGGTGCGATTTTTTTTTTGTTTTTGTTTTTTAAATCAATTTCCGCTTTTCATCAGTTTTATTTTAAAGAATTTTAAAACGATTATGATTATATGATAATGATGTTGATAGTGATTATAGAATATTAAATTAAGGTTATAGGCCTACAATTGAGATATTACTATTCTATTATTGTTATTATTATTAGAAAAGGGTGTTTACTTACAAGACTTCAAGAAATAAATAAAATCTGGAAAAAAGTTGAAAAAATTAAAAAAAAAAAATGTCTTCTATGGGTTCTTTATTTTGTTTGTTCGTTTGTTTGATTGTTTGTTTATTTATTTGGTTGTTTATTGTGTCATTCATTTAAAAAAAAATTTTTAGTATGTTTATTTTTGTGATAAGAAGTGAATGAAAAGGATATTAATTGCGGTTCTTTTGTGTGGTAAACGACAATGTTACCTAATCAGAAAACATAAAGGAATAAAGTCTAAATTTAAAATGGCAGTTTTTCTATAGGTGTTAATTTATGATTAAATAAGTTTTTACAGTGTTGTAAGTAACTTCATAATAATATGTTGATGCTACAGTTTTGCACGTAGACATAGAATTTATTTTTTAATTTAGATATATCCATAATAAATGAAACTTTACAAAAAAGAGCTAACAGCAACAGCAGATACAGATTACACATTATTGAAGATGATGAATAATTCATATCGACCCCAGCAACATTAACCTCCATTGAAAAAAAGTGATGGAAAAATTGTTTGCTTCGCACCTAGAAACTACATTCACTTCATACCCGCAAGAAATCTCATCAGAACCCCTGAATAAGGAAATAATTGTGAATAAGGAAATTATCTTGATACACTACTTCAGTTAAATATACCAATAAAAAATATGGCGTAAAAGAAGTAAAAGTAGTAATTAAAAATGAAATAAACCCAAAAAAAGCACTAGGATATGACAAAATAACTATTAAAATTATAAAAGAACTTCCAAAAATAGGTATAAGATATATGTCATACCTATTCAATACTACCCTAAGGTTAAGCTTTTTTCCGGATCAATGGATCAAATTGAAGCAAATGCAAGCTCATGAATTATATCTACTCATAAGATGATACCTAGACAGTCGTAAATTTGTAATAAAACAACAACAAGAACACACATCAGAAAAGATAATAAAATCAGGATTCGCTCAGGGTAGTCTGCTATCTTATACTTAATATATACTGGAGATTTGCCAACAACAGTTATTGCAACACGTTTGCTGATGACACAGTATCATTACCACCAAGCACATGCCCAACTGCTGCCTCAAACTAATTGCAAGAACGCTTATTAAAAATTGAAGATTGGATAAAAATATGGTGAATCAAGGCCAATGTAAACAAATCAGTGCATGTTACTTTCACCACCAGAAGAGAAGATTGAATGAGGAAATTAGAAAGGACTTAAAAGTCGAATCGATTAAAGAAGTCATAGCAACAAGAAGCTCGAAATACTTTGCGAGATTGAAAATATATCCCAACGACCTCGCATCACAACTATACAATGTTTAGACCAACATGTGCGAAAGTTGAAAAGGTTTCATTCGATAGATCTAAGCAGCAGATTTTAGAATAGTCAAACCAGAAATCCCCACTAGCTTAACCACAAATATAAAACTTCCTAGATGTGCCAATGGGCTCACTCACCACCTATTGTGACATCCTATTATTAGATAAAAATAAGATAGATTGTAAAGTTAAATAAATAAAAAAACAAGAAAAAAAAATATATCGGATTTTTATTTTTAGTGATAATTTAAATGAAATAATTTAATTATTGCAAGAACTTGAATGAAATTAGAGACATCATTGTTCTAAATTAAAAATGTGGCAATCAAAAGGCTCTAATTACGGTGAGATTCCAACGTCTATCAAGCAAAACCAAAGTAGCAAGAACAATTCCCTTCTTAGGCATCCTGTACCAGAACCGTTGCATTTAATTTAATGTAAAATTATTTTTAACAACGTGTTTGGAGAAATTGTTCGGAATTGTTCGGAATTGTAGCGTTAAATACCAAAAGCAATAATATGGCGTTAAATCATATGGCGTATGGCGTATGGCGTATAAAGCATAATATGGCGATAGCAAATAAAATAAATTTATCAAAATCTCATATGTATGTATAGAAGCCGTAAAATAAATAAAATGTTTGATAGGTAAATCTAACAAACGTAGAAAATGTTAGACGATTTGTGACCCAAAGTTTTTGTACGATTTGATGGTTAATCTTAAAGAATAATAATAAATAAAAAATGGTTATTAGGCAAAAAACAGTTTCACGAACCACCACGAGTTAAGAGTAAAATTTTGAAATAAATCTAGAATACGGCCTTTTGAATACTTACGATATAGAATTCGGAAGATTTGAAGTTGGACATGTTGGGTAAAGAGTTATCATCTGCGTTAAACGAAATATTTTACTAACGGCACTGCAATATAACTCCGATTGAGGCGCACAGTGAAAATTACATTAAACACATAAAATAAATCGGCAAGGTAACAAATAAATTGTAGAATGAAGTTATTAATTTCATAAAGAACTAATAATAATAATTTTAATACAACTTTTGAGAAATTGCTAGAAATTGTGAACAATAAAAAAAAAAAAAAATCTTACGAAGTTAAGAAATGTTTTCCAAAAAGTTTTGCAACGTCTACTTTTTTATTATATAAGGGTTTTTTGAAAATGCAGAATGCACACGCATTTCTAAATTAATACTATAACATTTTCTTTTACAAAAATTTGCAGAAATGCCAATAAAATAAATAAATTTTGACAATAAGAAAAGCCAATACAAGTTATAAAAGTAGAATGAAATCAATATGAAAATGAGCCTGATGCTTTTATAAATATTAATGATAAAGGAGGTATTGAAAAAAAATAGATATATGTGAAAAAACATGGCAAGAATTATAGTAAAAATCTTAAAACTAGCAACATAAACAAAATTAAATAAATAATATACAAATGTGGATACTAATTTAGAAAAATAGTTTTTTATTTAATATACCGACACACATAGCTAAAAAATAATTCATTTTCAATAGCAATCAAATTCACAAATTAAAACAAAATTATTAGCCAAGTTCAAGGAAGTCCTCATAATAATTATAGAAAAATTTTATTTCTGATAAACACACTGTTACCTAGTATACCATACCACAATATAAGAAAGTTGAGTTCTAAATTACAATGTAAGAAATTTAGGTATATATTACGTACCTAAACTTTATAGATTGTAATTTTTAACTCAATACCACAATATGGAATTTAGGTAACGAACATACCTTCTATTCGTATTGCACATATATTTTTTATATATTGCAAAATTCTAATTTTTGTGTTTCTATTTCAAGTTCCTTTTCTTCAATTTTTAAAAAATCTGCATGACGTTATTCTTCTTGTTCTTCAAAATTTTGTAAAAATTGACAGATTCCAGATTTCTTTTTCCGTCCAGATCTCGTTTCAAGAATATTGTTTGAAAAATTTTCACTATCACCAATATCATCAAAATTATCCACTTGACTGTGTGCTTTCGAAACTTTTATATTATTTTGAGATTAGTTCATGGTTGAATATATAACATTTCACTTAGGATGTGAAATAGAGTGGCTTACTCCGCATATACATTATCGAAAAGATCAAAATATTCCCAGTAAGTTCTATTTTTGTCCGATTCTTTATTTCTATTTTTCACTCTTTTGTATATAGTACAAAGATTATTAAATTTTTTACTACACTCATCTGCCGAAAATGGAAAAAATCCTTATTCTTTATTTTTCGAAGGCATATACGCTCCATTTTTTTTTTTTTTTATCACAAACATTTTTTTCATCTTCTAATCTAACTTCTAAGTTAACTAATTATTTGGTTTTTGCATTACACCAAAATTTTTCATTTTCTAATTATCTTAACATTGAAAAAAAATTAGAAACAAAAATTAAATAAATAACTTTTACTTATAAACATTCGTCAATATCACAATCAGTCAGGCTGTTACTTCTAAGAAACTCAATTCAGCAATAAAAGCAAAACAATAGACATTGCAAAATTTACTAAAGTTTTTGCAAAATTACTAAAGTTTTTGCAGTCAATTTGTTTGTCAATTCTTAATAAACAAACATACTTCATATTAGTTTTAAGTCAGAACTGCATTTACAAAAATGCCCTAATTAGACTTCGTACAAATAAATTAACGTAAAATAACCGAATTGTTCTTCTTTGATTTGTTTGATTGATCTTAATCTTTCTGTGCTTACTCTTTCTCATACTTTCATGAAATGGAAAATATTATTGTCATACCAAAATAATTCTGGTCAGAATTTAAGGTTTTGTTTATTATTTAAAATGTAAGTAAGGTATACAAAATATTCAATATGTGTTTACGATTATTCCAAATATTCTTTCAGTTGGAACTCTTCAGTGTTATTATTTGAACGTCTGCGGTAAATAAACAAATTGAACAGCGGTATATTGTAACACATTACGACGGCAACTGAGAAACACAGATTTATAATTTATTCTAATTATTATTTAATTTAATAATTATAATGATAATTTCGACCCGATAATTGTTTTGTCTATTCAACTGAAGTGTGAAATTTTTACTAAGATCAAAGTTTACTTAGGTCCAACATGAATGAGAAATTGTTATACATTTAAATTAATAAAATAACAATAATAAGAAAATATAAATTTTATTATTTTAGGAAGTTGTTTTGTTAAATTTTATTTTAAAATATAAAAATATTTATTTTTCTTTTAATAAATATTCATTTTATTCCTAGTTTAATGATTTTAACAGACAGACATTTTTTTTTTAAAACAAATTTTTAATTCATAAAATTTTTGTAAATATAAATTTGTCTATTTAATAACGTCTGAGTGGCGCCTTTAAAATAACAATTATGATTTTTAAAATAGAGTAAAAATTAAAATTTTTTTTTTTTACACTCTACAAAAACTTAGGTAGAATCACCTTTTCGTGCTTAATTAAAAGTACGGCATGGCAATTTTTGCACTACAATATCTACAATATTTCGAGTATTTATTTATTAAATCACTGGTTTATCAATTGATTAAATGTCGAAAACTACTGCTATTGTCAGGAAGTAAGCCTTCTTAAATAGAATAGTTTCATTTTTATTTAATTTGTTATAAAACTAAAAAAGCAGGACGATAATATATATGTTCTCGAATCCAAACTATTTAATCATTTTTATGATCATTATTCAAAATCATTCATTTCTATAAACAAGCACGGTTTTCAGAAAAAAAGGTCAACGTTTACCACTTGGAGAACAAGTTGACGTCCAGACAGATACTATCAGATATTAGTAAGCTGTTTGACAAAATTTCTCATGATTTAATACTAATTGAACATAAATTTCTGAACACAGTCTTAAATGGATGGGGTTTGCTTCCGTTTCTCATTTTCTCATCCTTTTTTTGCCTCATCTGGGGTACCTGCAACTACTTTGGCCTACTTTTTTTCATTATAGGAACCAATGGTGCCACACAATTCAATCAATTGAATGCAACGAATTTTGCAATTGCTTTTCAACAATAGTAACTTCTACTTCTCTTTCTACTCCAGGTTCAATGTTGATTGATATAATCTTTCTAACAACTTCTGATTGAGACTGAAGATCTATTATTCTTTTATGGATCCTAATCTGGATTTGAACCCACATGTTTCAACCTTGACCGTAAGGTGTAATTCGGAGAATTATAGTAGGCATGCGCAGAAGACCCTTGATATGTAATTTTGATTTTTTGCTCCTTGAATTAAGTCACACCAAACATCATTCTAAAGAACGAACATTTCTAGATGTTAATGTAATT
This sequence comes from Argyra leucocephala, assembly GCA_963942445.1. Taxonomy (NCBI): domain Eukaryota; kingdom Metazoa; phylum Arthropoda; class Insecta; order Diptera; family Dolichopodidae; genus Argyra; species Argyra leucocephala. The sequence goes on from OZ012680.1 coordinate 26,195,480, forward strand.
CTAATTCTATGGATGGGAACATAGTTTACTTGAGACTAGTTAACCAGTAGCAGCCATATTTTAAATTTAAATCACTAGTCGAGGTTTTACGCTAAGCTTAATTTTGTTGAACTCAACTTTACTACCTCTCAAATTTATGGTATCAGAAAAATTAATTTATTTTAGTGATAAGTCTTAAATTAGCAAAGCTATTATGCCTGTTAATGATTGTACCCTACTTCAAAATCATCTTAATAATTTTTCCGAATGGAGCTCCACTAAAAATCTTGAATTAAATACCTCTAAATGTCAGGTTGTTAGCTTTAGTAAAAAGCTCCAAAGCTCTATTATAAATTTGATTACAATCTTTAAGCCATTCTGAATTGAATCGTAATCCAGGTCTTATTCTAAGTCACCAGCTCAATTTCAAAGCGTATTTCAACTCCATTATTAACAAAGGTATACTTGCATTTATAATGCGCTGGACTAAAAAGTTTACAGATCCCTCATTACGAAACATTTATACAGCACATTAGATTGACTCTTGAATATGCTTCGCAAGTTTGGTCGCCATATCACAATGTTGATTTTTCACGTTTAGCATACATTTTTTCGCTTTGCACTATATAAAAAAATGAAAAAGAAGTAAAATACTTGAGATATTCAAAACACAAATAAACTAAAACCTATAAAAATAAATTTGTGGGGATCGGTATGGATCACTGACCAATAAGTAGAAAATTCAGACAATCTATATATGTTAAACAGTTTTACTTGCTTCTACTTTGCGCTTCCACTAGCTTCGTTTTAACTATACAGTCAAACTATAATAAAATATTTCCAAATATAACAGGGATATCTCAACAGATAGTGAAACCTACCAATATCATTAAATAATCATAGTTTTCATTCGCTTTGAAAATATATGTATTCGGTAGCTAAGATCCATATTATGGTTCCTGAGACTATTACCTGGTTGATTAGTGGTTACACTATTGCTATTCTACTTAGTATTACTTCCCTTATCATTTAGTAAAATAGAAAATTTTTTATTTCTAAGTTTAGCTAAATATTAGGTTTCAAACGATACACTTTATAAACCAATGCTCAAGTTGGACAAATAAAGGATTGAGCAAATCCATTAAATTACTGAAGAAGTAGAAAATGAAGGTTAATGAAAATAATTGACTAAATGATTGACTGACTGAGAGAGAGAAACTGGTTAGCACTAAAGTAGACATTTATTTGTGTATTAAGCAATTTTAATAGATTCAAAATTTTTAAATAGACAAGAAAAAATGCTGATGGCTCTATAATCAAATACATGTTAGATTATTTTATTTGGATACCAGAATGAGCTTAGATCACACTTAACGATAAATTCCAGTGGTCAACATAGAATTAGAAATATATACAGGTCAACAAGGGAAGAACAACATGTAGAATTATTTTTATAAAGCGAAAGGCAATCAAATCAGTCCGTATTGCATTAAATTTTACCTCCTGAGCAGTCTGATATACCTCAACAAGAGCTACGGAATGAAAAAAAAAGCTATTCACTAATTAGCTCCTATATCAGGAACAAATCAAAAGTTACAATCTAGTGGAAATTTTCTTTCCAAAAATAAATTGAACTTGTCTACCCCTATATACCTACACTAATATCCAATTAAAAATTTTCGACATTTTCATTATATTTTCCGAAATATTTTCAATTTTGACTCATCATGGCAATAAATTCACAAAAAATAAATAATAAATATTCTTATTAAGACAATTTCATATATACCTTTTCTAAAAAAAAATATTATTTTTATTTTTAACCATTTTATTAAAATTGCATTATTAAAAAAATATTTATTTTATGATATTTTTTCATTATTTTTTTTTACCTTGTTTTTTAAATGTTTTAAGCTGTTTTTGAATGAAAATTTTACGCGTTTTTAAATATGCAAAAAAACAAAGAAACAAAAACAAAATAATAAAAACAAATAAAAACAAAAAAAAAAAACGAATCATCATTTGTTTATGAAAACGGCATTATATTTGAATAATGTTTATATTAATAAGAGTCTGGTGTATCGAATGAATACCATAAAGGATTATTGTGTTCACCCAAAGATACACCAATCTAAAAAGAAAAAAATAAAAAATCTGAATACCAATTAAATCGGCTCATAACCTCGTTCATCTCTTTTATTTTTTTTACTTTGTTTTTTTTTTTTTATTTTATTATCAAACCTAATCCCAGCCAATATAATAACACTGATGGAGAACATTATAGCTCTTGGGTTACAATAATTATTATTAAAAAAAACAAAAAATTAAAAAAAACAAAAAACAGCAAACTAAAAACTGTCCATCCATCTATTAGTTTCGACCGTGATAACTTTTAGAACCTCCTGCTGTGCTTCTGAATTGAGAACAAACCCGGAGGCAAATATGAAATGATTTTTTTTTGTTTTTTGTATTTTTTTTTTTTGTGTTTTTAGGATTTTAAATTGTGTAAGGTATAAACATTTTTATTTCTTAAAAATATGCAAAATATAAAAAAGCAAAACAACATAAAAAAAATCAAGACAAAAAAGCAGGTTTGTTTTTGATTTTGCATTCATATTTTATTTAGTACATAGCTAGATAGGTATATATAATACTAACAAAAAGACAAAATAATGTACTTAAATTGAATGTCAAATGTGGTGTTGTTCGAATCCAGAATAATAATATGAAAAAAAAATACATAAAAAAAATTTTGCTCATGCAAATTTTTAAATATTTATTGTTGTTGTTGTTACCTTGTTTTTGCATTTTTTTTTTTTTGTTTTATTTAAATAAATTAAATATTTAAAAGCAATTAAAAATTATTTCATTTTTATAATGTTATATTTTTTAAATACTTTTAGACTTTTGAAATTAATTAAATGTAATGACGTATCCCGTACTTCACCACTTTGCTATTTGACATTTTCAGTTGCAGTTATTTTCTTGACTGTGGCTGACTGTGGAAGATTACATTAAAAGAATGTTTTGTTTTTTGTTATCATAATGTTTCAAAGCTGTTATTTTTAAACTTTTCTGATATAACGCCATTTGTTTCCAGATTTTAATATTTGACATGCCATTTACACGTTAGAATAAATTTAAGATTACGTCTAATCTTAATCTTACAAAAATAAGACCAAAAAAGAAATACACAACCTGAGAAATATAGATCACTCTTCAATGAAATCATCAAAACAACATATGCAGGTTACCACAAAATCTTTACAGACGGCTCTGTAATCTGTGGTGAAACAGGTAGTGCCTTTAAGCATGATAATACCAGTAGCCAATTCCACCTTACATCGCAAACAAACATATGTTCAGCGGAGCTATATGCCATATATAAAGCTACTGAATATGCTGCCAATCACGAAGATGATTATTTCTTAATCTATAGTGACTGCTTTAGCTCTATGTCAATTTTGAAACAAATGTATCCCAACCACCCAATTGCTTTAGAAATACAAGATTTATTATTTTCTACAAATAAAACTATATATTTTATATGGATTCCAAGCCACATGCAAATTATCGGCAACGAAAAGGTAGACATACTTGCTAAAGAATCTATAAAACAAAATTTAGATGATAATTTTTTATTTTATTATAAAGCAACGAGGATTTATGGATGATAACTGGAGAAGAACCTATCAACAAACAGATAAATAGGAAAAAATGGAAATGGATAGGTCATACACTAAGGAAATCAGAAAGTGATATAGCAAGAAGAGCTCTAGAGTGGAATCCACAAGGACAAAGGAGACCCGGCAGACCATACAACACATGCAGACGCACAATCGATCAAGAATTAACAGTCAACAATTATACCTGGGACGATATTAAGGAAGTAGTACTCAACAGAGAGGAATGAAGGTTCACTATCGAAGCCCTATGCTACCACGCAGAGTAATAGGAGAAAAAAAAAAATAAAGACATAAAACAATTAGTTAATATAAAAATATTAAAGAAATGGGAAAAAATATGGACAGAGACCCCACTGACAAACAAATTAAGGGCAATCAGAAGCAATACACAACATAGGTCAACTATAAATTTCTTTAGTATAAAGGAATCAATAGGGTTTACTCGAATTAGAATAGGACACACTAGAATTACCCATAGCTATATTTTTGAAAAAATCAACTCTCCTAATTTTATTTGTAATGAAATCAACTTAAATATTAGACACATTTTTGAAACATGAAGTAAATTAAACTATACAAGAATCAAATTTGGAATAACACACTCAAACGTGATAGTCTCTAATGAAATAAATGTTTTACAAAATGTTATAAATTTTTTAAAAAATATTTTGGACATAGTTAGCTGAAATAAACTATATATACATAAAAAAAAAAAAAAAATGTTAAAAATATCTAAAAATAAACATAAACTTAAATTTAATGTACATTCGTATTTATATATATATTAGTAAAAGTAGAAAGAATAATTATTGCAAATTTGTTTTGTTTTTCTCTTATTTTAAATTAACTAATGAACTCTGTTTTCAATTTGTTATTGCTCTCATGAATTTAATTTATGTAATAATTAGTAAATTTATGTAAAAATTTATAAATATTGTAAGTAATATTTTTTTTTTTTTCTCCTATTACTCCGCGTGGTAGCATAGGGCTCCGATAGTGAACCTCCATTCCTCTCTGTTGAGTACTACTTCCTTAATATCGTCCCAGGTATAATTGTTGATTGCTAATTCTTGATCGACTGTGCGTCTGTCTCCATGTGTTGTATGGTCTGCCGGGTCTCCTTTGTCCTTGTGGATTCCACTCTAGAGCTCTTCTTGCTATATCACTTTCTGATTTCCTTAGTGTATGACCTATCCATTTCCATTTTTTTCTATTTATCTGCCTGTTGATTGGTTCTTCTTCAGTTATCATCCATAAATCCTCGTTGCTAATTCTTGCCGGCCAGAATATTCTGCATATAATTCTGAAGCACTTGTTGATGAATACTTGTAGCTTCTGTTTGATTCTGACCGAAGTGAGCCATGTTTCACTGCCATATATTAATGTTGACTTAACACATGCTCTGAATATTGTTAGCTTTGTTGTTCTCGATATTTGGTTGCTCCGCCATATCTTCATTAGGCTCCCAAATGTTCTTCTTGCCTTATTTATACGGCTGTTGACATCTTCTGTCGCACCTCCTCTTGATGTTATGATGCTCCCCAGGTAGTTGAATTATTCTACGTATTCTATCTGTTGTGCACTCACTGTTATTGGCTCACTATCACTGTTGTTTGTCCTCATTGCCTTGGTTTTCTCGATATTTAATTCCAGTCCTGATTTCTTTGCTTCTTCCTGTAATCTGTTGACTTTATTCTGTAGGTCCTTTTGATTCCTTGATATGAGGCATACATCATCTGCGTAATCTAAGTCTTCTAAGTTGCCGAAGAGATCCCATTCTATTCCGTTTATTCCAGTGCAAACTTCTCTTAGAATGTCGTCTAGTATTGTGTTGAAGAGAAGTGGAGATAGTGGACATCCTTGTCTAACTCCTATATTGGTGTAGAATGGATCACTGATGTTACCTCTGTGTTGAACTGTTGTCTCTGCATCTTTATACATCGCTTTGATGATGTTGATGATAGACAAAAATCGAAACCCGACTTAAATCGATATATCGATATATTTGGTTCCGATTTCTGTATGTATCGATATATTGTCTTTTGATACGTATAGATTGATATATCGATATGTTTTTTGGATATCGCACATCACTATTTCAAACATTACACCTATTGAAGTATATCTCTACTGTATTTAATACTAATTCTCACACGCTTATTGTGAAGCTTTTGTTATCTTTGAATTTGCTCATTTGGTGAAAATGCAATAACATGTAGAGCAGCACTCAAAGTGCGTCTCTATCATTGTGTTGAAAATTTTTATAGCACTATTAAAGGATAATTGATTACGTATCTTAGGTAAAAAAAAATATGCCTTTTTGGCAATCTTTTTGCACATAAGATTTAAATGGTTTTTCAAGTTCAGTTTGTTATCTATATAATCAGGCTCAAATATTTAATTTCAACTATAATTCTTCTAGCGACCTACCGTTAATGATTACATTATTTACTAAGTTTCCATTTATAATCATAACATTTGATTTTTTGATGTTTAGCATTAGTTTATTTTGCTTAAACCATATAGTAATGTTTTTTAAGTCTTCATTCATTTTATTGATACAATATTCAGCTGAATCGCCTCAATATATAGCAAAAACCATCATCGGCAAACAATAATAATTTAACGAATTTCAAAACTTTGTCCATGTCTTAAATATAAAGAACAAATACTTTGCTCAAATAATTATGATCAAAGCTATGATTTTGCTTTTTTGCCAAACTAGTACAGTTTTACCACAAAATTAGAAAGTTTAACTAATAACTTACTTCATTTTACCATCCAATGTAATTATTTTATTTATTTTAGTAAATTTTCATATGTAAATAAAAAAAATTAAATAAATATTTTTTAATTCTCACGAAAAATAAATTTATTTTGTAATTTATTTAATTAAATAGAATGAATATGTAATTATTATTCAAATTAAATTTTGAATAAAAAATAAAAATACCACCTCCCAAAAATTGAAAAGACCACCAAAATAAATGGAAATAATAATATCGATTATTTTGCTTAGTAATTTTCATACCACACAAGTTTACATCAATAGTTTTCAATAAATTCACAATAGGCTCGAATGAAAAACATAATACAATTAAATAAATTAAATAATAAAAATGGTATTATTCTATATCTAATAATCTAATAAACACAAATTATATATAAAATTACACGACTGTTTCATCGATTTATAAAAATCATTCTTAATTTGAATATAACATTCTTTTTTAGTACCTATATAACTTTTATTTCCAAAATAATTTTCCGACATTTTGTTTTTTTTTTCATTATTGTTTTTTTTTTAAATTCTTAACCGACTTTATTATTTTTTTTTTTTTATTCAAATGAATCAAAATTTTACATTATTATGTCAAATTACCACATTTAATTATTATTATTTTATAAAAATAAATCTAATAATCATTAAAAATCATAACGCACCCCTGGATATTTTCATGACACATTCGAAAAAAAAGTGAGATTTTATTCTTGTAATCCTATTGTAAAGTTAGAAAAAACTTAAAATGCCAATCAAAAATTATTTTTATCAAAGGGAAAAAAAAGGATTCTTAATTTTTATTTTTTATAGGATTTTTAAATAATAAAATTATTTATAGCTTTGCATATTATATACTATTTATGTATACTATTTATATAATAACAATAACACAAATCGATTCATTTAATTCATTGGTTATTTGTATATTTTTATATTAATACAAAAAAATCGATTCAATACCATAATTAATGAACATTTAAAGATAAATAGATTTATTTTTTATATTCTTTGAACAATTGTAATAATAAAAAATAAAATAATGTCCAAAATCTTTTGAAATATTAAAAAAAACATTTTAGAAATAACAAAATTTTATTAAAAAAAAAAAATGTATACTCAGGTAACACCAGGTACTTGTATACAAAAATCAAAAACTATGTTAACAATTAGAGTTTGTTCAATTTAATTTGTATTCAATTCAAAATGATTTGTTTTTCTGTTTTTTTTTTTTTTTCATTTTACTTAAATCATATATCTTTGAATTAAGGTTGCCATAATATGATTTAAGTTCGGAAGGAAATAAAATTGTACATAGAATGGTAAAAACAAATGATTTAAAGAAATGCGTGCTTGTATGATTATTCGGTACAGAAATATTTACTATTGGTAGAAGAAGAAAACCGACTTGAATTAGCCAGAGCGATAATTGTCAGAATTTGGTAAACAAGAATATTCTGCTCACTTGACTAAAAGCATATTTATATAAAACTACTAGTGTAAAGTATTGGGCGCAGTTTAATAAAAGTAAGCACATTATAACTCAAAACACAAATAGATTATGAGTTTCGAGGGGGAATCTGTGCTCTATATCATTGCAGTCGCAAATAGACTTCTTGTGATACACAAAACAACAGTAATAATGTATCATCTAAAATGTATCATTTCATATATGTAAATATATGTATAATCACTCACCACAATGCATTAATATTATTTTCTCACTACATTTGATTTCTACCTATACACCTACTTCTATAATACATTAAAAAAAAATTGATTTATTCTCTCAATTCTCATTATTTCATTCAAAATTAAATGTTTTTTCATTAATATTGTTGTTGTTATATAAAAGGCTTCAGACAAAAACAAAATTAATATATTTATGATTTATATCTAATAATGCTGTATTCACTCAAATCAACTTTTCTTTACATATAATTTTTAATACGATTTATAGTGGTGTATGTCGAATCATCCCATTAAACCAATATTTCTGCCAAGCCAATATGATCCTAAAAATAATGTGTTCTAATTGAGCCATATAGGATTCAGTATCGACAGTTCGTTTTCGAAAAAGAATAGTTCAGTTACACCTCCAGCGTGAAATTAAAACAGTACAGTTACTTTTTGATCGTGTATTCGTTGTTTATAGATCATTTTTTGATTTTGAGTTGACCAAAGATTTTCAATTATATATCAAAGTAGAATGTTGTATTGAAATTTTCATATTAAATAAATGCACTTGACATTATAATTTGAACCCAGTATCATCTGAGTTAGTTGATCAGTTAAATTGTTTCAATTGTTTAAATTGTTGATCACTTTTTTAATTGTATTAACTACTAGGTATTGGTGGTAACAAGTTCAGACATTATACCAACACACTTAAACCATAAAACTATGGCGACTTGAACGCACTAAAAAATTCCATGCTTTTGTTAAAATTAAAACCAGTTTTTAAGACTAACCATTTTAATACAATTTTTTCTTCAGATATCTTTAACCAAACAAACTCTCATTAGGAACTATTTAGAGATAAAAGATTTTAATCGTACATAGTTTTCGGTTCAAACGTTGTTGTTTAGCACAACCCCATTTTGAATAGGCTTCAATATTTGATTGTAGATCAAAATTTTTGTTTTACGTCGAAAGCCACTAAGAACTGAAGAAATTAGCTACTAAGACTGTTTGCATTTAAAATATGGTTCTAATTTTTTTTTACGTGTTATTCCCATCTAAGTTTTGCCTTAAACATTATACCAAAATGTTGTGTAGAATTTTGAGCATTTTATAGGATCATGATAGCATTTTATAGAATATTCTGATATCAGAAAAACCACAAATATAGATAGGTGGTTCCAATCTTCTTTAGAGCTATAGTTTTGTATTATGGTTATGAACTATGAAATAAAAGTCGTTGATAGTCTTAATCAAGAGAAATTAAGCTAATTGAACTGGATTTGGTATACACGTAGACGACCAGCAGGAATAAAATTATCGAATTAGCTCTGGATGAAAAGGAGGAAAAAATTATTGTTTTAGAGAAAATCAGTGATCAATGAGATTGAGGGTGTATTGATCAAACAAAAGTAAATATAGCTTTGTAGAAACACTATGCTACCAAAGAGAATACAAAATAAAAACAAAAACAAAATATTAATTTAATTTACAGATTTCATTCAAAGTTTGAAGTTAAATCCTGGTAGGTGGCGGCAAATGGTTATCCGAGAACATTCAGAAATTTAGCACTATGTTGTGGTTTTTGTTGACGGTTTTTTGTTGACTTAAGTGGGACCACTTAATTGCTTTACTTTTTTTTCTAAAAATTCCATAACATATTGTAAGTATGCCAACGTCTACTTGTTAGCTACACGATAAAACTTCTGCCACTAGAATCAAGTTATTTAATTTCTGTCTCCTAGGTCTTGAAAACCAATATTGAATTATTCTAGGTAACGCAGTTAAGACATTCGTCCTCACCTAGTTCTTATAAAGTCTGCTGAAAAAATCACTTGTTTTTTCCATACAAAAATTGTTAACGGCGAATCCCGCAATTTTCACACAGCTAAATTCAACAAATAATTCTTAGACGTCCACTCACAACAAAAGTTATATCTAATATTTTAGTACATTTATAGCACTCGGTGACTACTCAATTAAATTTTGAAAAATTGCGGGAATCGCCGTCATTACCATTTCAAGGGGGGGGGGGGGGAATGACGAAAATTGCCGCCATTAAGGCGAATGTGTGAAATTGCTTAATTCAAGCACACTCTATCTGTTGGCTTATAAATCAACTTGAATCTATCAATTTATCAACAAAAGTATTTTAAACCCTCTCTATCTGAAAAGTAATATATCATAAAATAAACCCCACAGAGTTATGTTAGCTTGCAAAACGTCTGTTGTTTCTGGTTTGTTAGTATTAACCAATAGCTTAACATAACCCCAAAGAAAATAATCCACTCTGGTGTTATGTCGCATGACCTTAGAGACAAATTAATTGGACCATTTCTCGATAAAATGTGATCATCAAATCTTTCTTTCAATAAATCAATTGTTGCGGTAGTAGTATGAGCTGTAGTACGATTTTGTTGGAAGCAAAACACTTCCGGGTCGATACCAATCAAATTTTGAAACAAAAAATCATCATACAGTTCTTTGTCTTGTTGTTGTTGTTGCATCGAGATGAGAAAATAATGTCCGAAATCTATCGATAGTTCGACAAGTAATCGAAATGCTCTACTGATGGACGACTATGCAAAGCATAATTTTCACGAACAACCCTAATTTTGAAAATAAATTTTAACAATTTGTAAACATTGTCCTTCCATGGTAATTTATGAATGCTTATTGAAGTGAAATAAAAATTTGGCTTCAATTTTGATTTAAATGCATTTTATTTCAATTTAAAGTTCTATCATTCTAAACAACCTTTACAATATATTTCAAAAACCGATTGTAGAACATTTGAGCAAAATTAATATTCTATCAAAAAAAAACGCGTACGGCAACTCTAATTTCCATGCGATTTCAGGTTAAAACGTTTATCATAATTGGGAATATTTCACTATACACCATCACGTCCGATGACTTGATATTCAAATAATTTTTTGATGAAATATTAATATTCTAATGATTTATAATAATATTTTTTTGTTTTTGATTAATATCCGAACACTTAACCCTTACAAACAATTATCATCATCATCAAATAAATTTATATAATGACACATACAAACAAACATAAGAATATTTTGGGAACCACCCATTCAATTCAAAAAAAATGTTTTGAAAACAAAATTCTCTAACTACAAAAAATTATCTTCACCTGAGGTCTTGCGTACGCTTACAAAAGAACATTACAACAAAACAATCACAAACTAATTTTTTTCATTTTTTTTATAGAAATAATTTAAAATAATCAAAATATTGATTAATAATCGATAAAAAAAAAATAACCAAATTTTGAATTAAATCGATTCATATTTTTGTTTTTCTGTTTTGCATTCAAAACTCTACATTGAGTATAAAAAACATACTGACATTTTCGTTTGAGAATATTTTCACAGTTAATTTTATAAAAACAACCAAACTAAATGGTTTTGACAATAACCACATTAAAAATAAAAAAATGATTCCCCACCTTTTTAAAATGTTGTTATTATTGAACTATAACTAATAATAATCAAAATTGAAAAAGGGTTTACACATTTTTGTGTAGACTGAGATTCACAGGTGATCATAATGAAAACAAAATTAAAATAACTTGATAATAAATGTGGATTAGAGTGTCCGTCATTTTTCAAATTAATTTGATTCCCAACATGACCACTATGATTACTGTACTCTATGATCACTGTACTATGATCACTGTACTCTATGATTACCAATACAATCGCTTTCTTTTGTAGAACGGCATCCCTCCAAAGAAATGTTGTTGTGGTAAGTGCAAATTATATGGTAAAAATTATTGTAACGGTTAACTTGATTGCGGTTAGTTTGGTGCACAATCAATACAAAAATAAAATAGAAACGTTATTTCATGATTTGCAAATTGCTATTTACCGTTATTACTTTTTTATTTGTTTTTTTGTGTTGCACTGAGTTCAAGCATAGTTCTCAAAAATTTAAGTCATGTTAAAATTAAAAACGTTCAAAATTTAAATTTGGAGGAAACCGCTTAAAATTTTCTTAACTGAGAACAGATTTCAAACAAAGTGATATAAAGAAGAACAAATACAAAATGAGGGGTGCTTCATTAGGTATTACGTAATTTTATTGTTAACATAGAAATCAGAATACAAGGTTTGAGAGGCAAGCGGGTATAATCCAAATATTTTACAAAATAATACGTCCATTGCCATAAACCTCCAAATAATCAAACAATGTTGTTCCAACCAAAATGAACAGCTCAAAATATGGTTCAAATGGTTTAACATTTTTCACTTAAATATGCTTTTAAAAGAGATGAGGTTTGAAGAAGAAAATTCGACAAACGAAAGAATCTGCAACAACGAAATTATCAATTTAAGTCAACGATTCTGTCATTGTAAAAATTTATTTGAAGTTGACCATTTTAGAAGGGAATATCGATGGCTTAGAACACACTTATGCTAAATCACAAAATTATTATTTTGCAGGGTAGTAATTTCAAAGTTTGTTAGCTTGCTAAAACTAGAATGTAGATTAAAGCCTGTTGAACTAGTTGAAATTTTTTATATGGTTAATATTCTAAGTGATCACTTGGCATATTTATGTTGGGTTAGGGAACATTTTTTTAGGTCTAATATTTAGAGTAAGCATTAATACTAAAATGAATACTAATATTTTCACTTAACCTATTTTAACATTATATATCTCGGAAGCTACGTATTGAATGTCTTAGATATTTACACGATGGAAAACAGGCGTTTTTAAAATAGCATATGTGTTTTTAAAAAATTGCACTTAGCATAAATGTATTATAAGCCCTTGATATGTTATTATAATATGTTCTAAAAAAAATAAGCCCACCCTAATACAGCATAATGTAATATACTTTCATATATAATACACAAATTTATTTAAATCATAATATGCCAACTAACAACAATTTTCAATAAAAACAAAAATCAAATAAAAATATCTTTTTTTGAGACCACTAACAGTGAATATTTTCTGAAACTGTGAAATGAGTGAAATTCACAGCACATTTTAAATATTAACTTTTCTCTTTTTAATACAGTTTTTTTGCTTTTATTCTTATTTTCTTTAATTCAATTCAAATCGGTATTTCATTCTAAAAAAAAAAAAATACACCAACATTTATGTTATCATAAAAAAGTGCACGCGTGCACTCTCCAAATTCACCACACGTTTCAATTCGATACTCAAAATGAGTTTTCAAATTGTTTTGAGTTTTTATTTGAAAGCTTACGCATTTGATCCCACCCCTAACTGAGTGATAATGAAGCGTCGATAATTCGATTAAATACAAAAACAACATTTTTTATTATTTTTGATTACCTCAACGTTAATGACGTTTAAATTTCATTTTTGTTTTGGTGTTGTATCGGAATTAACTAAAAAAAAATTAGAATCACACGAAATACGTATACGTACGCGTATACTTTTAAAATAAACATTAATTATGAAAGCTTAGGGAGTTGTTCTGGGAATTTATAAGATATTTAAATTTAGGTAAATTAGAGATGACGGGCAAGCAGATCAGTTAAACTTGATGATGTAGGTTATAATACAAAACCCTCTCAAAATTTTAATTGATCAACTATAAACTCGTAAATTATCCTTGAAATTGTTTTGGGTTATGTGGATGTGGTGATGTTGGGCGTTATATTATACATGAAAAACCTTAAAAACCCCCAAGCCAATATAATACAACTTATCATCGAATCCCCATAATATTTCCTCTTCCTTATTTCTTCTTCATTCATCTTCTGAGCCAAATCTACATCTACTTCATTATATTTGTATTTAAAACATAATACGGGTGCATCTACTCTCTAGTATTTTTTTCAATATAGGTTATTATAATAGGTATTTTGAACGTACCATTCTAACTAAAATATAACTGTAAAATTTTTTGCATGAACATGCAGTATCATAGAAATCATAAGTGTATGTGTTCAGAACGATGCTGCAAGTATAGTTGTTGTTTTGAGAATTTTTTAAGAAAAAAAAAAAAATCTTCGTCATATTGAGAAGGGGAAAAGAAGGGGCTTATATATTCACCTCTGTCTGACTCAAAAAAATTTGAGAAATATATTTTTGTTACCGATGAGCTCAGTTTTTTTCCCTTCACTACTTTTACCATCATCATCATCATCTGTTGTTTCTACAGTTCACGGTTAAGGCTTAACCTCTTTTACAATTTTCCTTCATTTTGCTCTAACTTCTATTTTCCTTCTTTTGCAACTGTCTTCCATTCGTTAACTCCAATATTTCAACAGTTGTTGTCCTCGATTTCATCCACCCATCTTGTTTACCTCTTGGTCTAGTAATGTACGGTACTGCGTCGAATATTATTTTTCTTCACCATATGTCCCTGCTCATCTTTGTCTTTTGTGCCTTAATAAATTTTATAATATTTTCTCCATCAACTAGAACTTCAAGGTCCGTGTGTTTGATCTGATTTGCTACTTACCAATCGTCATTTATTTTTTGACCAAATATTTTATTCAGTCTTCTTCTTTCGAATTATTTTAATTTATATTCGTCACTATTTGATATTGTCCCAGGCTTTGCAGTTATAGATCAAGTCAAGACTGGTTGTACAATGGTCTTGTTACATTCTTAATTTAATTGTCCTGTTCAAAATTTTAGATTTAAAAAGATCTTTGTATGCGTAGAAGCATTTGTGTGCTGCGTGGATTTTAGTACTAATTTTCGGATTCTAGTTGGTGGATTATAGTAATTATCAAATGCATGTAATTTTTATTATTTATTAAGACACCTAGTATTGTAAAACTGTTTAATCCTTCAAAATTGTAGTCATTTTTTGTTATATTTTGTATCTGCACGCGTTCATTCTCATGTATTTAGTCTAACTCTCGTTTACTTTTTCTAGATTCAGAAATATTTCTTTTAATTCGTCAAAGCGTGGTTAACAATTGCAATATCGCTACTCTTACACTCCATACTTTTTTTTACAACACCGCAAGCTACTGAAATCTATTATTTATCTTGTTTTGTATTTCAAAACTATTTCAGTCTACTAGTCCAGTTTAGGGTGTTTAACAAAGTACACTCTACATTTACAAGATCATTTGTTTATGCTGTATTGTTCATAGTGGCAAATTGAGTGTAGTCACTGTTGAGTAAAAAAATTCTTATAAAGTTAATGTTTAAGTCTTAAATTTTGTGGTAGATTTCATTGCTGATAAATCTTCACCTCCTAGAATATTTCCCATCAAATTAAATCCTCATATGCTTGTAACTATAAAAAATAACTCAATTAAGCCTAAATTAAGAAGAATCATAATATGGCAAATATCTAACTTTGGAGTACCATAATACTGTTATGTAGCATATTGTATTATATATATATACACTGGGTGGCGCAGTATATACAACGACTGCCTTTCCAAGGTTCGATTCATGACGAAGGCAAAAAATGCTTTTTGGATTTTTCCACCTTTTCCAGTACCCTTTGTCATTGGGATAAAATAAATGATAAATAATAGTTGACAGTTTTGGTTATCACTAAAAAAAATGGAACTAATTGGCTATTATGAAGGCAAAGTACCAGAGAGATATACCATAAAAATTGTATGGAACAAATTGTATGGAATTGTGTATTCCAAATTTCTGTGTAAAAGCCAGCCTAACTCATTTCAGCAGTTCCACAGACTTGGAATTATATAAACAAAAACATATAAACTGATGTCTAAGTCTTCTGATGATGGTGTAATAACCGAAACCGAGTAAAATATTTAATAAAATTGTGAAACATACCTAGAGTTTTAATATTTTAATAATGTTCCACCTAGAGCCTACAGCATTATCTATAAATTATATATAAATATGTGTTCCAAATTGAATATTAAATCTATAATACTAATCAAAATAGCTTACAAAAATTTACTTAAAAACAAAACAAAAAAAACATAAAATTATTATTTAAAAATTAGGTAAGAGTAATTCCGGGACGTCTTACATGTACATATACTTTCATTAGAATAGAAATTTTTTATTTCATTTCCATTTCATAACAATAAATTTTTAAGTGTAAAACATTATTTCCTGGTGATGAAAAGTCATCAATCAACCAGGTAGGTACAAACCCTAAGAACTATCAACAAGCGGATAAGGTAAAAAAATTAATTCAAATACCTGGGCTGAGTGGTAATTCTTAGGTGTAAATGAAAAAAAAAAATAAAATGTTTTATATGTAAATTTTTAATTTTTATTGTTAATTTCTTTTTTAATCTCTCTCTTTTCTCCTCTCTCTATCTCTAGCAATTAGATTTTATTGAAAATCACTATCATAGAAATAAGGAGGGTATACCCACCCTCAAAAATTACTTTTTTTTTGTCTTTTATTTTATTTTTTATATTTTTCTAGAATATGATTTTGATGAGCATTTTTGTTTTGTTGTTTTTTATTGTTGAAATGTTGTAAAATAAGATTCAAGAAGATTTCAACAGACAGCAAAACAAAAACAAAATAACAATAACAAAAAAAATTCCCAACAGGATATTTAAATGTTGTTGATTTCAAAATCAAAAGCCACACTTTTACCACCTGGTGATTAGAAAATACTAAAATATACATCATTCAAAAAGGTTAAAGTTGGTTGGTGTTGTTGTTTAATTCATTGCATTTGATGGGAATAGGTTAAATGAATTGTTAATTTAATAAACGATTCAAATAGATTTAAATAGCGTTAAGTAGTATTTGATTAACTTGAATATATAGAAAGGTTAATCAAATTGTTTATATAGAAAATAATTTGTATACAAAAGTAAGTTATGTTATTAGGATATCATACCCTTAACCCGTAAATGGATTATTATAGAGGTTGCAAATCGAAAGTACTATTAATGATACCCAAATGGTCTAATGATATAGTTGAAAGACAAATAAATATCTGCAACGTAATACAGGTGCATAGTTTTAGTAAATGTGATAGACTTTCTACAGATAGTCTCTCCACTCAATCTTGACATCTTCACTAAGCAAATTTTGCTATGACAGTATCCAGTTTTTAGAAAAACTTGTCCTTTATCGTTGAAGTACAATTTGTATTATTTGTTGAAAATGGTCGAATATTTGCCCTCTAATTTTACTGGATATGTTTATCATACAAATTATTATACTACTTGCTGACTTCTTCAGTGTTTTGTACTTGACTGAGGAAATCTAAAATCATATTATTTATTTTTATTGCAGCAATTCAAACTTTTTCGCAGCTGGTTGGTTTACTTTCCAATGAAATACCACAGGTATAGAGGGTAGATCCAGTATCTAGCTATAAGTTGGTTACTTTACTAAAATTTTTATTATCAGATGATTCCACATTTAACGGGGAATTACGTTTTTTAGCTTTTAGTTATTATTCTTAACTATCAATACATCAGTACGAACAGCTACCAGTACGTATCGATTTATAAATCTGAATTCCATATCTTCTTTGAAAACCTTCTTGAGTCGAATTCTATTAAAAATGTTTTTTTGCAAACATGCTTGAGTACTTTTTAGGCTTCGGCTTATATTGAATAAATTATTTACCTCTTTTACAGTATAGATATTCGAAAATGTGAATAGTGGATACCTAATTGAAATAATAGAATATCCATACGAATAACATTGTTGGTAACATAGCAAGAAAATCACTGCATTTGGTTGATAGTAGACACTGCAACAGAGCTCGACAACTGTATCTTATTAGTGCAAATAGGTTTAATGATTAATGATGTATTAAAGTAATTTGGAACTGGATCGAATAATCCAGTATCTTCAATAATAATGACAAATTGCTGCTTTTTGCTATAATGTAGTGCTCCAATTTTTTCTCAGAATATCCAATAGTTTTTAGCTCAATAAGTTAGTTTAGAGCAAATTGCTTTGTTTTGTTACTTTGTACTCTTTGCTCAAAATAAGCTGTTCAAGTGTATAACAAGATATTAAAACTGATTGTTTCGGACATAATTCGTGTGCTTGAATTGTTGTATTGTCATCTTTACTACCATCATAACAGCAATGGACTAATACCGTTAATACATACAAAGTTAAAAATAACACGGAGAGAAATTGTGTGGTATAAAGTATTCTTTATTTAAGAATAAATTGTACTTTTCTACTTGGGTATAATATATTACGTAATACTTTAATAAAAAATACTTTATTCTTCAATATTATTCTTTTTAGGAATAAATATAACTTCCAATGTAATATTTTCGAATTTTACCCCATTTTATACATAAAAATGCCGAACATAATAGATGCTCAAAAATTTCTATTTGTCCATCAACAAATGTATTCTAATAGCTAATTCTTCTCGGACAATTTTGTAATAATTGCCGAAAATCTAATTCTAATTCACGATTAAAAGTATCCTGTGAATGATGCAATGCTATTGCTGCATCTAAATTTTGTTGTATCATTGCTATAGAAACTGATGTTTCACGTGTTCTAACATTTAATGCTGTTGTACTTTTTTTGATTTTGTTGTAACATCAGCACCATGAAGTATTAACATTTCATCACATTGTGTCAAACCATCTAATGTAGCTAAATGTAAATCTGTAAATCCATAAATTTCTTAAATATGGGGTGCAACATGATATCCATGTGTTCATAATATCAAAAGCATTTTCTGATTTTCCAACAGATGTGTGTAATGGTGTTTTTTTGATCAAAATCTTCAGCAATTGGATCAGCATTACCATTTCTAAATAAAGATTCAAAACATTCTAAACTTGATGTTCTAGTAGGTAAATGTAATATTCTAAAATCTCGAGTATTTTTTAATTTGGCATCAGCACGACATCACCTTATACTCAACATTATACCTTCATCTGCTGCCAAATGTAATGTAGTTTATTCTTTTTCTTTTATTCAAATTCTTATATTAGGATCAGCACCTTTTGCATTAAGAAGTACTTCTATATTGAGTATAAGGTACTCAAAACATTTTTTACTAGATCAATTTTATGAAATCTAGATTAATACAATACAAGCAATAATAACAATATAATGTGCTTGGTACCACAATTTAGAGCACAAATACTTTGCTTAATTTTTGTTTTATATTTTCATGTCGTCTGTTCAATACGAACATTACCATCTTCGTTCGTAATGGTCTTGCCTTGTTTCGATCATTGCTAAAATTGATTTTTATTCAAATCTTTTTTTTGTAACATAAACAAGCTTAACTTACAACTAAATCAGTTAAAAATTGATTACAAATCATAAATCATATCAATTAGACGAAATTAGTGAATCTTGAACAAGAAAAAAAAGAGAAAAAAAAACCAAAAGAATATAAAAAACAATTTAATTGAATTAAACTAAATTCATTAATTACATGAGAAATAAACAAAACAAAACAAAAAACAATTATATTGAGTTAAATAAATTCAATTAAACAATACACAAGTTAGATATTAGCAAAAATAATATAAACTAGAAGATGTCGCACCAGAACAAAAAAAAATAACAATGTTGTGAAGATCTTCGATTTATAGTAACATGTTCCTATGCTTATAATCTATAATTATAATTGACAAGCATTTAAGGTCCTGCGCAGTATACACCTTTTTATTTTATTTCGATTCTCCTACTCCTTAATGAACTTCTAATATATATAATATATAAGATTGTATATAAAACAAAAATGCGCACACAGTTGAAAATGTGCGCACACAGTTTGTACTCATATGATTTTATTATTCAGCAAATACATTATGCATAAGAGAGATCTTATGAAAGTAATGAACAAAAGCAAACAAATCAGTTATTATAATTTACATTATGTACTTGCAAATGAATCTATCTACATATGCCAAATAAAAACAAAGAAATAAATTCATCTCAAATAAAAAATATAAAAAAGCAAAAACAAAAAAAAATCAGTTGAATTGTTCATATGACTAGCAAATTTATATATAGTAGAGTTAGGGTATCTATTTTTATATAGTAGAGTTAGGGTATCTATAATTATCCTTATTGAACTTCTAATATAATAGTTGTATATAAAATTAATGAGAAGTAAGGTATTTATGTTTTTTAACGAAAACATACTAATTTCAAAGCTTTTCAAACATGAGTATTTTCTGCTTTGTAATGAGAAGTCTATATCAGTCCATGCAAATCCCTGTTCTTTTAAAAGCTTTAAATTTGGCTTTAACTTGAATTATAATTACTCAACAGGAGCCACTAGTATTATTATAATAATATAGCAACATTTTATTTATTTTCATTACAAAATTTTTAGCAACATGTTGGGGACCCAGTAGTAAGTCCATTTTAAAAAATTGTACCGGCCTTTTTTTGATCTACATGCGACATGTTATCGTTTATATTATTTTTGATATTAGCTAGATTTCACATTCATCTATCCTTCGCCTATAAAAATTGAGTACAATAAATTGTATTTACTACGTTTTTTGTTCAAAATATTAATAAAATAGCTTTCAAAATCTGCTAAGAGGTAGTTCACAGCACAAATGTCATTTGATGGCAATAACAATTCCACAATACTACACTTCTGACAAAAAATTATAGGTGTCTAAGTGTACTATTATGGCGTAGAACAATTAAATTTACCTCCCTAGGTTATCTACTAAATATTAATTTATTGTGTATAGGTAGGGAGTTGTGGTTTTCAAAATGATTTTCTTCATGTAGAGTATATATTTGAAATTCAAGAAATTTGTGACCGATCAGCCAAGTAACAATTTAGATACATAACTAATTTTATCATATCACGATGATTGATAACAAAATGTATAAATGCATTAAATATCTAGACAACTAACAAACACCCGCATAAACAACATCGCAATACGTAAAAAATGGCATAATTAATGATAATACTATAGTTTTTTGTTTACCCATTCACTCATATAATAATATGAAAACTTCCAAAGTTTACGAAGGCGTGAGAAAACACAACTAGAGATTTATGTGAACATTCCACGTAAACGTTTTGTTAAATACCAAGACCCTTAGATTTATTGACATACTCAATAACACATTGATTCAATTTAATTGTACGGAAAAGTGTAGAATGAATGTTTCGAGCATAAACAATCATTGCTTGAGATTTAATTGGGTTCAATCTTAACCCATTCTTTTTAGCCCAAAAAGCAACAGCATCAAACTTATCATTAATTTCAACAACATATTTATAAATTTCATCCAACACTATAAGCTTGTGCGTCGTCAGCATATAATCCACAATGAGCAATATATGATTTCTAAATTTGAATCCCTAATACCGACGGATACAAAGAACAGTAATAATTGTAATGGTATCTTCCTAATTTTAGTACCACCACTACATTCAATCAGAAATTAAGCATGTATTCTTAAACATTTATTTCATTCTATTCAATCTACATTTAAGACACTTCAATTTGTTATAATTATGAGTATGAAAAACATTTCTTCAAAAGGATTAACCATTTTAGACCAAAAATAAATTTAAAAAAAAAAACCGAAATGTCATTCGATCCGCAAAAGGATAAATAAAAAATAATAAAAAAAAAAAAAATGACAACTCATCATTCCTTTTATTCACATTCCCAAAATTAATTCCAAAATATATAAAAACAAAAACAAAAAACATTATCTTAACAATTTGTTGTGATCAAAATTTCATTCTTAAGTAGATGTGAGTGGCCTTAAGAGGTTGTAATCCGATAATTGTTACTTTTTAAAGAGCAGAACTCTTCAGAAAATTATTATTATTTTTTTTTTTTTTCAAGTAAGTCCTCTTCTTATGTGTGATAACAGAATAATAAAAGATAAGTGAAATTTTATTTTATATTGGCATTATGAATACACCATAATTAAAAAAAAAACCAGATTATTTAAGAATTAAGAAATTGTTTTTCATAATTTTCTTGGAATTGGAATTTTGGTTACAAGAATGGAAAATGAAATTAATAATTTCTAAAGATCTGAAATCTAGATCAAAATATTTCGACTCATTTTTATTTTTTTTTAATAACTATTATTAAATTTTGCAAATTTGTTATAATTTTTAGATATTGTAGATCAAAATAATTAGTTGTCGGCTTGGTATAGTAAACGGGTCTTATAATTTATTATTTGAATTGTAATAATTATTAGTAATTGAAAATATATTCTTAGAATATTGATGCCGGAAATAATGAAGACAAAAATATTATACGTTGTACACTTTTAACTTTATTTAATTTGGGAAAATTAAATAAGTAATAGAGATCTCCGAAAATGTATTTAAAAAAAAAAAAAGGGAAATAGGTGGGTTTATTGCAAGGATTTATATTCAACTGTGTTAGATTAACAGTTTTTGATTTGAATTGATGGAAGAAAATATTTAAATTTCAACAAAAACACTTTAAAGATGTTGAGTGTTGAAATTAGCCGATATTACATTTTGTATAGATCGAAGTATTTTAAGTCCATAATTTTCTATAGTTTCCATGACATTGCACACAATTTCAATTATCATTATATTTATTATTTTTTATAATTTATTAATCGGGTTTTTATTTTTAGTAATGATTTAAATTGAATAATTTCGCTATCGTCGGCGGAGTCTGAGGTGCCTATTATGTATTTCGATAACGATTACGATTTGATCGAACGAAATGTCAAAATGTCAAAATGTAAAATTGCCATTATGTATTACGATATCGTTCAGAAATTGTCGACGAAATCGATAAAGTTTATCGATGTAAAATTTGACCACGAAAGAGACATCGAAAGAGAGATTTTGTACAAATTATTTCAATTTTGAATTGAAAGGATAAAATAAAAGAGATACAAATATATTTTATTTATATTGGACACTTGGTGTTTTGTTTTATATTTATGATATTTTTTGAAATAAAAATAAATTTAAAAGTTGAAATGAAAGTAGGTATTTTACTTTATTCTTCATAATAATTTTTTATTGAAATAAATTTTAATAGGAATGAAAGGCCTGTTACAAATAAACTGCAATATGAAAAGCTATAGTGTAAATAATGAGACACCATTATAAATTTTCCAAAGAGGTACCAGGATATCTTGCACTCACAAAACCAATTACCTGATTATGATCCCATATCTAAAAACAAAAACTGTTATAATAATGTAAACTAATTACAATAAAGTATAAACTTATCAGAATTGCATTAAAGCTAAAAAAATCCCTTTCTACTATAACATAAATGTTGTACGTTTTGCTTCGGTGATTTAATTTGAATAAGCTTTCCATCTACTGCTCCAATTGTTTCAGTAATTCTGCTTTAATCATAAAAATAATGTTTGCAAATACATATAAAACTTCTTTAAGAACAAAAAAAAATTAGCTGTGCTAGTCCGACATGGAAATCATTTCCTACGTTGAAAATCATTTGCTTGGTACAAACCGCACAGAATCTTAATACACTAACCAATTTAATTATATTTGGAATCGACGTATTACTTATTGGCTATTTCAATTTTTGTCTTAATTTAATAGTTTTAATAATGTAGATAATTACTCATCAAAATTATGTTTAAATAACATACGTATAATCTTCCAAATCTAGTGGATTAGAACAATCCCGAATATATGTTCGCTTGTTTTTTAATTCTGCAATTTGATAGCGTTTTTCAGCACTATCAGAAATTGAAAAATTTAACTCTGCTCAAATCATTTTATTTATAAAAACTTATAATTTTATAATTATATTTTATTTAAACACTTCAACTTATTTTCAACTTAAAAATTTTAAATAGGTATAACACTATCGTTTTTTTTTTTTTTCTTATAATAATAATAATTTGACAGTCAAAGAATGAAACATATGTCATTTTCATCGTAGATTTGAATTTTACAATGGCAACATTTTTAAACACTTTCGATCAAATTTTCATTGAAATACATAATGACACTAACGATCACAATCGAATAACTTTAACGATAACGATGAACGATTCGATTAATTTCGATCGAATAATTGGCACCTGAAGCCTTTCAGATGATATGCCATCAACTCAGTTATAAGTAAACGCGATTTGAAGTTTAAAATTACTTTAAAAAAAAAGTGTAAGATACAATTTTTTGTATCTTTCACAATAAGTTAGTACATACTGATTTTATTATTATCACAAAACTTCAAATGCCTACGTCTTTTAGTTTATAAGTTATTAGCATTTTTGTTTTTTGAAATCGATTCCCAAACGACCCATATCCACTTTTTTGAACAAGTTGATTTTAATCCATGCACGTGGGTCAAATTTACCTGGATATGAGTCGTTTTATCACTAAACTTTATAAATAAATGTATGGTACACTACATATTAAAAAATAGCTATGGTTTTAAAAAATTTCAAAATTAAAAATCAGTTTATTTCATTGAGATCACATTCTCTTATAACAATATTATAATTACAATACAAATGTACTAAAACAATATAACATAAAACAATAATTTAATTACTAAAAAAATAAAGAACTTAAAATTATTTATTATATATTTATTATATACCTTATCTACCTTATATACCTTAACTTATAACTGTTGCAGACGTACGGTTCTATTATGGCGAGAATAACCATATGTTTTTGACATCTATGATTATTCCTCCCATTATAAGAGCCTACGTTTTCAATCACAATTATTTTATTTTTAATAATGTTTTTAGATAGCTTACATCATTTGTTGGGCATATGTGTCAGGCATATGGATATGGGGCATTTCAGAAATAAGCCAATTTTGACGTCAACCAAAAATTACCCATATCCAAAAAATTGGCGTATGGGTCATTTTATAATTAACAAGGTATTACAAAGGTGGATATGGGTCAATCCAGAACTAAATATTTCCGAATCGGTAAATCGATATAGCGAAAAACGGTTCGTGCCAAAAGAAAGAGTGTGTCGCAAAACCTAAGAATCTGTTCCTAAGTCAAAAAAACCTAATATCGATATTTCGAAAGCAACATACTTTCGTCATCAGTGCTTCTGACTAACTACTCAATCATTATATTTAGTCTGTAAATTTGAAAAGGTATGCAAATATCTGAATCTCATTTCACAACCAATTTTTATTATTATCCTTTAAAATGATAGATATTTAAAAGGAGACATAGCGAACTAATTATTTTTTAATTTTTTTTTTAAATTTTCAATTAAAAATTTCGATTTAAGATTTCCCCCATGTATAAGCATAAACATACATCTTAGCATACAAAAATTTTAATTTATCAAATTGCCGCAACTGATCCATTGCCAGAATTTAATTTAAATTTAATTTTTTTTCTTTAAAACAAATTATTACGTATGTGGTTGTTGTCTAAGATAAATCAATAATATATAGTATAAAGTGTAAATTGAAATAATGGAAAACGATTCATAATGCAATTTAATGCGATTTTTTTATCAAACTTCTTCGAACTTCGAGAAGTGATAAATATTAGTAGATCTATTTCAAACTAATGTTTTTTAGTATTCAAAATCTTTTCTCTAACTTTATTCAGTTATCAGTTTAGTTCGTTTTGAATTCGTGACCTTATAAGTCTGAATAAAGTAAAATTAGTAATGAATATTGTAGTAAAAAAGAAGTATACAATTTCAAAATTAGGATTGGGTTAAGTTTTTTTTTTAAGTTTAATTTAAAGTTAAGATCTTTTCGAATTTATTACGTTGTAATTCGGCTCAGAACGATGTGTGGTGAAATAGAAGACACTACGCAATAGATATTGTGAAAGTATGAATTCCTGATATGCAAAATACTCCTATCATCTTGAAAATGGAAATATTGAATCTGAAGAACTCCTATTTAATTCAGTGAAAAGTATCTTCCGATTTGATTCATCGAAAAATCTTGTATAGGCTAGTCTATAATTTTGAATTGAAGGTCTTATATTAGGTCTACTGAAAGTGGTTACATTTCGACTACAGGACGAAATATCACTTTAAGTATCATTTAATATAAATACATCATATCATACAAAATAAATAAAAC
Organism: Argyra leucocephala; assembly: GCA_963942445.1. Lineage (NCBI taxonomy): Eukaryota > Metazoa > Arthropoda > Insecta > Diptera > Dolichopodidae > Argyra > Argyra leucocephala. The sequence continues at coordinate 26,221,580 of OZ012680.1, forward strand.
TCTCCAAAAAAAAACTCTCCAAAACAAAAAATTCTCCAAAATCAAAAAATTTTATGAATGAAATTTGAGATAACTAAAAATTGAAAAAAGAAAAATGTCAACTCAATCAAGTCTTCAGGTTTACAAAACTTTTTTTTTCAAATCAAATTTCTCACACTCACTTAACAAATCTACAGCGATGTTTAATTCAACAAAAACAAAAACAATAATTATAATATCTTCATTTTTATGTAAATTTAAAATTAGAAACAAACAAAAACCATTAACTTGCATTCATAAAATTAGAAGACCTCCACTGTAAACTAATTCACCACGTCCATATTAAATTAAAAACTTCAAAAAAAAAAGCTAAGAACTTTTATATTTTTTTTTTTTAAAAAACAATATCCAATAATCTTAAATTATTTGCTGTGAACACAGTCGTAGATTATGGAAATTGTATTTACTGTATAGTAACAACCTTGGAGGCTTCAAGAATTTAATAAAAATTCTCTACGATCCACAATATAGTAAGTAAACTTAGAGACATATCAAAATTAACAAAAAACGAAAATAATATAAGAACTTATCATAGTAATCATCATCATCATCATCATCATCATCATCATCAGTAACAATATTATAAAATCAACAGAAAAAAAAAACAAATTAGAGTGTCAAAAAAATTTTTATTAGAATTTTGTCACCAATCCAACGAATTTACTATAAGAACATCTTCATCCAAAAACACAATAAAAATATAGGTTTGGCTTATCTTTTACAGATACTCACCTCTTTCCTGTACATTTCCAAACTTTTATACACAATCTTATAATATGTACATATATTTTTATTATTATCACCAAGTCGTTTTGAATTTATACATAAAGTGTATTAACCATTCGCTTGGGCGGGCCAATTAGTTTGATTTGATTGAGCCCTTTAATTGAGATGAGTTTATTAACAATGCAATGTGCATACAACTAAGTGATAATAATATAGAATGTACAGGGTTACAGAGTGTTACACAAACAATTTTTTAAACTAATGTTATCTATTAATGTTAAATAGTGTTGCCTTGGTGTTTTTTTTTTGTTGATTTTCAATTGAGACTTTAAAAAATGCAGTAAAGATCCAGTTAAAAGATAAGAATTTTGTTTTTATTTTGTAATATAAGATCATATCTTGGGTAATAATTTTCATGATGATATTTTATGTTTTAGGTGTTTATGTAGAGTTTATCAGACCAAGTTTTAAGGACCAAAATTCAATTCAACTTCATTAATTTTGAATTTTTGGAAAATTTTAGTAGAAAATATTATACGTTCAATTATTTTTTGTTATCTACCTTTGTTTTGATAGTTTTTGATGTTATTTCTGTTTTTTTTTATGGACGATAGTTTTTTTTTTATGGACGATAGTTTTTTTTTTATGCCGTAAGGAATTTGATATGGAATGCAATAGACTTTTTTTTTGAAACAGGATATTCAATTCAAAAAAAGTGTAACAGTTCTGTTTGAAAGTTTTTGGATTAAAGTTGAAATTTCTGATTTATTCCGGTTACATTCAGTCAACCTTAGTCAACCGGTTTATTAACACGCTTTTGCTTAACTCGCTTTTCGCTTTCTCTGTAATTTTTTTTTATTTTTTTGCTTTAGCTTCTCAATAAAAAAAATAAAAAAAAAAAAAAAAAAAAAAAACGAAACATTTTTTTAATAAGAACCTAAATAATCAGTTCAGAAAAGTTTAATCAAAACTAAAATACTAAATTAACACTCATACTAAGTTCATTAACATTAAATTTTTGTTAAATAAGCATTTTTTTTTTGTTTTCATTGATACTTACTGTGATTTTAATTATAATAATATTGTACAGTTAAAATAAATAAATATTTTGAAACTAATAAAAAAAATTATAATTGCCATATCCAATTACATTTAAATTCATAATAAATTTTTTTTTTTAATTGTTGATTAAATTTTAACTTTGGCATACTAATGGCATATAAATGTAATTTGGCTAATTGTTTCGACAATGACAATAAAAGCAAATTTGTCATTTGTAAAGCTTTCTGTAAAAGAAAGCTACATGGAGTCTGCATGGATCTTAATAGAGACTGGTATCATCCATCTCTTGACTCATTTTTCATCTGTGTAGACTGCCAGAACATCGAGGGACTTTTAAATAACATGTATGTTAACATTCAAAACCTTTTAACAGACCTTGATGTTGCAAAATCTGGATTGATCACCAAAAGCAATAGTGTAATAGACAGTAATTCTCATGCATTTCAGGATATGGCTAAGTCATTTGATTCGCTATGCAATAACATTTCCAGCCATAGCAATTCCAATAGAAACTGTGACTTTTCTGAAATTAGTTGTAATTTAAAAAATGATTTGTTGGCTGTACTGCCCAGTCATTTTAGAGAATTGAAAAATAGTCTGATAGACTCTATTGAAGCTGGTCCTAGTCACTTTCATAGGTTGCCAGATTATACTTCATTAGAAAATTTAATTTCCACTAAAGTCAGTTCGATTATGGATAAAATGGTATCACTTCACTTATCTTCAAATAATCTTCTGATAGATTTATTAGAACAATTCGGTAATGCAGATAAAATTGTTCCTTCAGCCAATCGTACAAAGGAGATAAGTACTCAAACTGATTCTGAAGTTCACGCTGATGTTCCTGTAGATTTATCGTCTGAACCTTTTATCTTGCATAAGCTTGGAACGCAATGGACTGTAAATGAATGGAGAAATAGAATTAATAAATTAAATATTGGTCATAGTTTTCGGTAGATTTTTAGTATGGTCTATGATCCAACAGTATTTTTCCGTTAATCTCTTTAAAGCTTAATGGATAGAGAAAACAGAAAATAAATGCAATCAAATGTAATGTCAGGAGTTGGCTCAAATTTCGTGAGGGATAAAATTAATTTCTTTTACTACCTTAAAGCCTAATCACGAACCATATTAGATTCTAGAATAGTAATAGCTAAGCTAAGACATATTATAACAACAAGAAGTCTCATCTGGATATTTTCCAATATTTTCAACTTTGCTGCGTTAGGTTGGGTAAGAAAATGAACGAAAATAAAAATTTAAGAGAGCAAAGAAGAGTTTTGTTAAAAAAAAAAAAAAAAAAATAAATAAATACAACAGTATTCATTCAGTTTCAGTCCATCCATGTAGATGTAAATCTTATTTCAATATTATACAATATTATACAAAAAAATTGTTCATTATTTCTTTATATGAATTTTTATTTGTATTGAAAAGCCAAAAAAATGAAAAGTATATTATTTATAAATTTTCGCAAGAATATGTTTTTCGATTTTATTAATTTTGTCTGCTTTTATTTATTAATGATATATAAATATGTATTTACATATAATATGCCTATCCATAATTGGATGTCAACGGTTATATGATATTGGCAACGATGTCCTGATAGATAATTCGATTCGTTGCTGAATGGATTAAATGGTCATAATGTCCCTAATAATGTCTATTCAGTTTCTAATGTTATAGATATTTATCTAATAATAAATAAACAATCAAAAAGAGCAAACAAACAATATATCAAAATCGGATTGTGGGCTGTTTTATTTCTTCAAAAAAAAAAAAAATACTATAATTTATTGAATTATGATTTTCAACCAAGTTCTGAGCAAAACAAAAACAAAACGGTATTCCGTAGACAATTCAGGATTTTGTACCTAATATATTTTATTCTTTTGTTACTATTATTTTTAGATTTTTTTTTCTAGATTCTGTGATTCTATCATTGACTCCATTATTGTATGCTTAAATACATACTTATTTCAATACATACAATAGTATTTACATTGATATTCTAATTTTTTATTATTATTTATAGGTATGTAGCTATGTACATATAAGATTTGAAGAGCAAATTGTTTTAAATATAAAATAAGAGAGTGGGTTGTAATGTGGCGACCCGCTGTATAACAATTATATTTTAAAAATTTGTATGAAATGAAACTTCTTTTTATTATAATATGCTCTTTGGCAATAGTCAACTGCTTTGTAACAAATTAATGATTACAAGATATTGAAGGAATATTGAATATTGGAATTGCAATGAATTCCAGCCTTGATATTACTTATATAAAACAAAAAACAAAAAAAAAAGCGAGTTTGTGATGGATTTAAAATCTGCATTCTACATGCTTTACATAGTAACTATCTTTGCTTCAAATATACAAATACGAATATATTATATTGTAATGTGTTTCACAAATTGCTTACGCTGGAGCAGTTTGTCAAACATAAGAAGTGCTCTCCCAATACGATGAACAATATTTATCAATGTAAAAAACTATCGGATATTTATCGGGTAGTTGAACGTAAAACATGCGCTTAATAAGAAATGCAAAAGTTACCGATCAATCAATGTCTGCCATATTCATCCTAATTCAGGCATATAACATAATTTAAAAATAAATTCTAATTAAAATATGCGATTTGAAGCGATTTGCTTATTTCATCTGTTGCTAATATATATCGTATATCCTAACACGTTCATTCACAATAGATTTGAGTCAGATTTAATGCGTACTTTCAAATTAAATTAACTGTGTTTTTTCTTCAGAAATCGAATTTGGATTTGAATTTCGATTTAGTACAGAATTTATGAAGTATGCTCAAAAATTTATCTCAAATTTCAAAATATAATTTTAAAAACTGTTATAAGTTGAGAAAAAAAACTGTGATATAACGTTGCTGACACTATATAGGCAGCTTTGTGATCAAATATAATACCTACAAAGCCAAATTCAAATCCAAGCCCGAAAAAGGGAAAAAGGAAGTCCATAACCAAATACGATTTAATTCAATGAAAATAAATTATATCTAATTTACCGAATTCCATATACGTGTCATATCTAGGTATATCAGAAATTAATTATTTGATAACTTCAAGCTTATATCCTGTGCGTATACTCCGACCAATAAAATTATGTCAACCGTACCACAGGGTAGCGTCCTCTAGGTCATGTTTTATGCCTCATCTATACTGTGCAAACTTACCAATAACAAATTAGACAACCGATGCTAGTTTCGCTGATGATACGACCATATTAGCATCGCATAATGACCCAGTATACTTCGTACAGAGATTCTGCTACTCATCTCGAAGCACTTGTCAGTGGTTCTCGATGTAAGACGCAGCATCTTGCATCTTGCATCATTGTAGAATTTTTTAATTATGGCTATAATTTTTTTCTGGAAAGCCTCTCCTATTAAGTAACTATTCATCATACCTAATTATAAATGTCTATAAAATATTTCAGTGTTCAAATACTTCTTAAAGCACTGTTTTTTAAATGTTAACAAAAATTTTAAACGGAAATAATTTTTTTTTTTTACTCAATTTTTTTGTTTTTGTTTTTCTGAAGTATAACGACTACTTAATATCAGAATTAAAATACTGTTTGAATCTTCTTATCTGGATGGTAGACTTGTATTAGAAAGGTGAAATTTTCAATTTATTATTTTTTTTTTAAATCAATGGCGACAAGACAATACCTTAATTAAAGACACTTTACTATGGACAAAAACAAGTGAGAGAAACCAAATTATTTTATTATATTAGGTTTGATTATTTTAAGGTAATAAAGTAGTTAAAAGATGGTTACAAAAGTTATTGATTTGTCACCTTTTTTTTTATTTTACTCTTATCTTTTTTATTTTAGACTAATAAAATCCTTTTGGAATTCTAGAATTTCAAGAGGACCACCAAAGGTATTTTCTAACATTTTTTTTTTTTAAATAAATTAATTTAAATATTTTTATTTAAAATTTAACCGTCTCTCAATTACAAATCTAAATTTAAAAGAACGTAAAAATGTTTTAATTTATAACCTGATTAAAAACTGTAAACAAAAATAACAACAAAAAAAAACTATAATCGGACCGTACAGGTGATCTTCATTGAACCAGAAATAAAATAGAAAATCAAATTTTTGATATCAGTCTTTTTGAAAAATATTTTTGTGGTTTCCATTCAAAAATATTTGAAAAACAAAAATTAAATAAAATCAAAAAAGGTGAGTGATGAAATTGTTCGTATCATTGGGTATCAAATTACCCCCCTTTTTTGAAAAGCATAATAAAAATTCAATTTATTTGTTTTAATCCGATTGCGATCCATGGCTTATTTTAAATGTATATATTTTTTATTTTTTTTTTTGGGTTACCGATGAAAAACCGCGTATTCTTTGGAATTATTGTGAGTAGCATTTGAATTCATGTTCTTGAGAATACGTCACTTTTTTTTTCTTTTTTTTCTTTTTTAATGAAATTTAGAATACTCGAGATATCCCATAAATGGAATTGGTGATGTGCTCATATGGCAATCAAATAATTGGAGTTCAGGTTAGGCTTAATAAATCTTATACATAGCTATATGTAAATAATTTAGTATAAGCTCTTAATATTTTAACTATATAACGAAATTAAGCCATAATAAATATGTAAATCATTGCTGTTGAAAAAAAATGAATATTAGTTGGGTTATGAACCTTATTCAGGACAATCACAATAAATCTAAGTTAACAGATATTGATTGACAAATCGTTTTTGAGAAATGTGCTAAAGTTGTTGCTAAGATTGTTATATAATAAACAAAGTGTTTTTAGGAATTATTTCGTTCATCATAACAGTACTTGAACCCATCAATAGGTATTTATAGTGAGAGACTACCTGTTACTAAAAGCAAAATGCTATGGAAATTTTAATAATTTCTAATTAAATTTATTTTATAGTAAAGTTGTTAGTAATGCGGATGAGAGTGGCCAATGTGGTGTTATTATATGTATATTATATTTTCAAAAGGTCCGCAGTTCGAATATCCGAATCCATTCATGGTAAATATAAAGAAAATATATGTTTTCCCAATTATTTTTAAACAAGCCAGGATAAGCCAGGACAATCACAATAAAACAGAAATTGATTGCCAAATCGTTCTTTTCGAAGAAGATGAAACTAAATCTGTAACACATTAGTGACAAATGTTAAGTCATGTTATCCAAAGGTTCGTCGTTATAGTCTCCAAATCCGTTCTGCGTATGGATGTTATAAAAATATTAATTTTGTCAATTTTCTAGATTCAAAAGTAAACAAGTTTTATTCGAACAATTCTATTATGGAGACAAAGTTAGTAAATCAAGAGGTTGTAGTTTTCTAGATTTAAATTAATTTTGATATATCAAGAATTAAAAAGAAAAACTTATATTATTGTCCATTTGTTGCTATGCCCCGAATAATAGAAGAAAGCAAGTTTCTGAGTTATTTTGAGTTAGAGTTTCGTATAGCTCTGCAGCTAACTGTTATTATTGGTTAGTAATAAAAAGTTTAAATTAAATTAGATGTGACCCATCTGGGTAAGCATTTTTCATTTTTAACTTCCGCATTCTAATGGTGGTTGCTCAGACAGATAATTTTTATACTAGAACTACTTTCATACTAGAATCATATGCGCGATAACTGAACCAATTTGTAACATTTTTAAATGAGTGCTTCTTTTTGAATTTATAAGTAAGTGCAAGAAAGAGTAGTAGCCATCAGTACGGGTCATTGGCCAATAGGACGCTACCAAGCTAGGTATTCCATTCAATCCCTACTCTCGCTGTTACAAGGATGAGAATGAAGCAGAGACTCTTCAACACTTCCTTTGTAGCTGCTCACTCAAAGTCTTCAAAGTCCTTTGCGGATTTTTGGTGAGTCTTTCCCCAGCAATATAGGTGTTATCGCGGAAAGCAAAATAGGAGATCTGATTAACCTTCTCATTCACACAGTGTGGCTCTACTACTGATACCCCGAAGGGAGTAAAAAGAAAAAAATTAGATAGTTACCCCCCATAACAACTAACAACAAGAAATTTGGTCACTCGAGTTGTGGTATAAAAAAGGCACAATTAAGTGCTGATTGGTTTGCCAGAAGCAACTGGAATGGCCACTTCTACTTCAGAGCAAAAAAAAATAAAAGTAAAATGTTTTAACTGGCATTCTATATAATAGGGGCATTTAAGACAATATTTTAGATTCATACTCAAAACAAGTCTGCATACAAAAAATTCATTATTTTCATAGACTTGCTTCTTAAAACGATTCGCTAGCTGTTTTGACTTTAAATATGTCCCATAAGTTCAATTTAAATACAATTTTATTTGGTTAAATGTTTGTATATTTGAATGTGTGGTAGTAAAAATTAACCCATTTTATTCGAACAATAATTGAATTTGACAATATATTGTATTGTAGGATTAGCAGTAAAATGTAGGTATAAGTTCACTTTTATCCGCCCCTGATTTTGTGTTGTATAATTTATTTGTTTTCCTATTGGCGCAAAAACGATATATCTCTAATCCTCCAGTTCTGATATAAATAACTTAATGAATTTACTTCTGTAATAATTTGGACTAAAACCTTCTGGAACTGTTTTGCACCTGATTATAGCTCTCGTGTATAGCTCCAATACTTATAAACTTGCACAACCTTAAATAATAACATTTTTAATGTGCTTATCATGCTTGTCGTTAATAATGTTTTTCTACGAAATGGTACTCAAACACGTAGCAATACGAAAAACAATATTGCCTAAAAGACCTGCTCTTCAATAGAAATGATTTCTAAGTAATGAATAGTGCTAAAGAATATAGCTTGTATGTACTCATCACAATTTTTTTTTCGATGGGAAGTTGATGTACACTATGTAGACGCGATATTTTCATAGCTACTGGTATTTGTACTTCCCCATTTGCCATCTTAAAATTGCAGGTCTATGACTTTGGTGAACGCTATTATTATTATACCGCTATCGCTATTGCTTAAGTGTCAATTCGGAGAGAAGTAGGAAAATGTTTTTGTCATTTGCAAGCTATAGCGTTGGCAAACAGACCTCTTTTTCTAAGCAGAATTTGAATCTGTCTGTGTTGAATTTACTAATCTTAAACAGTCTGTTTGTCTACAATCTTAATGTCTAATGAATGGACCATGACCGTTATAAATAAGCCATCATCATGTCAGTGTTCTTACATTGAATCTAGTCTCTTTGATTACATAAATTAATCGGTTAATATTAATTTTGACTGGAGTTAATTTTGACTGTGTTTAAAAAATTTTAAGGTTTTAGTATGAGTAAATCGTTGACAAGTATCCCATATAATTTTAGTTTTGAAGTTTTCCTTTTCGAAGAAATTCCTTGTAGGTATGTATGCAGTTGAACGGGCAATGGTTGGGTATGATCATAAGAAATGACCCTAACATTGACGATTGTTTTCGCTTTCTTCTTTTTCGAATATCTACTTTCTTCCTCATTACATTGTTTTCCTTCATGTACAGGAATCTACATAAGAGTAAGTCATTGTATTTACTCCAGCTGAAAATATGCATTAAATTTAAATAACAAGAGATATGCTGTTAAGTAATGTTTAGAGCGAAAGGAGAATCAATCAATCCCATTTTTTAAGACCCCTTAAGCCCAAAAATGAATTGAAAGATAACATTTTCTTGGCAAAACATCTTTTCCGATTCTGAAGACTGTCTGACAACCTTTTGAAGCTTACCACAATTTATTTTCACAGAATTCAGTTGTAAAGAACTCTGTATAGAACTGAAATCATTTTATATTATTTAAAATATTTTTGTTATTCATAATTCCATTATAATTTTGTACCGCGCGATTATTATAATATGGTATTCAACAGGTACAAGGGATTTTCACCTTGAATAATCAAAGTATCTTTTATTTTTGTTTTTTTATTTTTATTAAATAATGTGAATGGAACTTGATATATTATAGAAGATTATTATGAATTTTAATAATTCAAAATAAATATTGATTTTTATATACATACTTATACATATATGTATATATATGATATATGAATATATATACATACATTTCTTAAAATTTATTATATGACTTGAGGCTAGAAAGTTTCTGATTACAATTATTGATTTTGAATATGAATGTACATACACCTAAACAATACTATAAACCTTAAATCTAAATCTATAAATATTTTATATAATATATTAAATTTAATTTATTTGTATGCATTTATATGTATGAGTGTGTGTTGATGAATTTATTATTTTAAAGTTGATATTAAGAAGATATTGAAACAAAAGGTGTTTTATTGTACGGAAGAAACAACAACAAAAATAAATAAATAAATAAAAATTGAATCTTCAGGTGCTAAAAAATTTATATATAAAAAAAAAATTTATTAATTTTTTTTTTTTACTGAAATTGGACAACTGTAAGTGATCGATTAAAGAGATTATGCTGGTTGTGATACTCTTTAGAAAAATAAAAAATAATAAAATGAAATAAAAAACAAGCGATGGTAGTTTTATTTTTGAATTTAAATTTTTTCTTTTTTTAATTTGGTATTATTAAAAAGTATGAATATTTTTTGGATTTCAATTTGTACAGCTTGAATATTAATGCTGAATGTCTCTAGTATTGTATCTAGTATTGTCTGTTGTATATACTTATTCTCGAAATTTAATTTAGATCTGAAAATTTGGAGAAGTTAATTTTTGTAAACTAAAATTTTTGCTATCAATATTTTTGTAGTCGTGGGCTTAAGCATATAAGCATGAGAGCATTGCGTATTATCAATTTGTGAAAATTAAAAAAAATAGAACTAACTATAGTTATATTTCGGGATTCTGAGGGAGATGTTGTATCGGCGTAGGACCTAATGACCATATCCGAAGGATAGTTGGAATTGTTAGGTTTGCCAAAAATATATATCTTTAGTTGCGCATCTTATCCTTTAAGGACGAAAAGGACATTTGAAAGTATCCTTGTTGTTTTGATATTTTTGTATAAGAACCGTTATATCTGTTGATCTATTAGATATATATTGAATATATATACAATTGTATATTCTTAAAAGACAACGGTCTGGAGCATATTTTAAAATTTATTTAATGATGATTGGTGCTGCCGTTATGGAGATATTGTAGTTCAAAGTAGAAAATTTTGCAAAAAACAAATCTTTATTTTCTTTCTTGAAAAACCAAATACCTCAAGATTTTAACATAAAACATCCCCAATATTTATATACTGTTGGCAAGGTACAGTTTTTTACTATAACTCATGCATCCATACTTTATGTCTACGTCAAATAGCTTAGCATTTATAAAAATAACGGATATGGTCATTAAGTCCTACGCTGATACAATATCTCACTCAGAAGAGCCTTATATTTATATATATATATATATATATATATATATATGTAGCCTAACTAATGAGCTTACTATTTCGAACTTAACTTTGCCAACCAACCTTCAATCAAATGTTTAAATGTCGAATTGTTAAACTGATATTCAAAATCTTAAGTCTATCGCAAGCTGATGGTTAATCTACATTTGACTTGAATTGCATCGAACAAACCTTTAGCTATATAGAATTTTAGTGTGATTGGGCTCTTCTTACATATCTTATTAAAACCATATATTTTTTTTTTGAATTGTAGTCTCCTTGCAGTTAAATAACCTAGCCATGCATTCCCATACCACAGATAATTCATTTTTATACGTCGAGTTTTCAATTAAAAACGTTAGACATTGAATGAGTGTCCCAATCTTGTGTTCAGTACATTTAAATAAATTTGATATTCTGCGTTAATTTTACAATGGGATTTTATTTTGAAGCGTTACTTTGGAAGGTTCTCTATTACAGTATAGTTATATTAATTTAATTACAAGTTGTTTTATTGAAGCTACCTCCATCATTCCAAGTGAATATCAAAAAATATTTAGCTTCATAACATGGTGAAATTTGTACATCAACAACCTTTACTGGGGAATAAATTCCTTCGTTGTTTGTAATAAGCACTGACTTAGCAACGTTTGGTCTGATTATTAATTTTTGAGTCAAATTTTGTTATAGAATTCCAATAGATCTTTTTTAGATACTCTGCCATTATTACAGGATAATACGTGTGGGTATATTATATTAATCAGTTTGGAGAATTTTACAATTGCAGAAATAACCAAAATGATTAGAAATATAACACCAAAACAAAAAAACAAACCCCAGGTTATGATATAATTAGTGGTAGAATATTGAAAGAAATGCCGGAAGAAATTTACAAAATATTAATGTACATTATGAATGATGTTCTCACATCTGGTTACCTTCCAGTCCAGTGGAAAGTTGTCTAAATAATCCTGATACCAAAACCAGGCAAGCCGAGTGAAGAAATTACATTTTACGGACCGATCACCCGACTACCGTGCCTATCTAAGCTATTTGAAAGACTATTCTTGCAAGATAGCTTTGGAAAAAAGGAAAATAGTTCCAGAGTATCAATTTGGCTTCAGAGATGCCACTATTGAACAAATACACAGAATAGCAGATGTAATCAATTTAAATCTAGAGAAAAAAAAATATTGTTCACTGATTTTTTTGGATATTAGTCAAGCATTTGATAAGGTATGGCATGAAGGACTGCACTGCTGTACAAACTGAAAAAAATTCTTCCACAGAACTATGTTTTATTACTGCGGTCATACCTCATCGAAAGGCACTTTTTAGTGAAGCGTCAAGGTGCCTATATACAAACCAATGAAATTATGTCAAGCGTACGACTGTCAACTTCCTAAGTTCTGTTTTATACCTTATCTATACGGAGGACAAACTACAAATTAGACACACACCGCTATACTTTCGCTAATGATACACCAATATGGCATTGCATAATAATCCAGTGCATGCTACAGAGATTCTACAACACAGCTTAAATAAAATTCATTAATGGTTAAAAAAGTGGAGAATTAGATTAAATGGAGCAAAATCAACACATGTCACCGAAGAGAAAAACTTGTACGGCGGTGGTGCTAATTAACAAATTAGTTCCACAAAAAGAAACAATAAAGTACCTGGGCATGCATTTGGATAGAAAACTTACATGGAAAATCCATATCCAGTCGCAAAAGAACATATTTGGGGTTGAAATTACATAAAATGTATTGGTCGCGGTGAGTGACATTGGTGAGCTATCAATGTCGCTAAAGAACAAGCTTCTGATTCATTAGGCTATTTTTAAGGATATACGGATCAATATATATGGACATACGGAATCCAACTATATGGGGAGTAGCCGGAATTCAAATATAGAAATATCGCAGCGATTTCAGTCAAAATTATTTAAATTAATAGCTCACGCACAATGGTTCGTAAGTAACGATATTTTGCATCAAGACCTATCTAATATAAAAAAAATTATAAAAAAAAATCAAAAGTACAAGCAACAAATACCTACCAAACAAGATTAGCTTGTCATTCAAATACCCTAATAAATAATTTGTTGGTCTCAAATGGTGCTAGTCGACTTAAGCGTTACAACATTCTACAACTACCCAACAGATACTAACAGAGTATAGGTAGCTAGACTATCATAGATAACTTACGATTGGGTTTTTCATCCGCAAGCCATTATATGTTACTTAATATCATACAAATTATACTGAATGTCGTCATTAGAGACAGATTGTACAGTTTACAAGGGAAATAAAAAAAAAAGATTGATCAGTAAAAATCATTGTAATATTACAACAGCTAGTATTACAACTGCCATATTTTCTAATAAATACTGGCATGTACGTCGTTAATAGTATAATTAAAGTTGAATCCAAAACACTTTCTTGGGGAACTTCTGATTTATTATGTTCGTAACATTTATTACCATTAAAGTTAAATTAAAGATAGGATATTATACTACATAAAATAATGAGTTGTGTCAAGCAAGATGGCAAAACAATATCTAATCCTTATTTTTGAATTTTCCTCTAATTTTTCTATAAACTTGATGAATTGATGACTGAGTATTAACTTGTTTACTTTTCGTTCTGAATTAAATTGAAATATTTTTTTTTAATGTTTTTTAATTAATATTTAGTAAGCTGATAACAAACCATCAGAATCATCAAAACCATAATTTTCGTAAGACTTTGCTTGAATTAGTTTATCTATTTAAATAGGTATGGCTAATTCGTTTATTCATATTTTTTTAATTTCACAAATTCGGGTTACGAATAACAATTATAGAATTCACTTCTTAAAACGTGGAAATTAATATCATCATTATTTTTGTTAAACATGAGTTCTACGACAATTTACTACTACAACAGATCACTAACCATTTGAGTCTTGACAGATCCTATCTATAGTTAATTAATGTTATTTATTTTTTTATTTCTAGACACCTTAGAGGTATGTATGTTGCCAATTCAATTTAATGTTCAGCATTTAATTATTACATTTTACTATTTATATTTTTTTAACGATAATTATACTATGTTATGCAATCATTTTTTAACGGTAATTCAAAATAATTTCTCTGTTTATTAGATGTAATTTATTACCTGCATTTACTAATTAGATACATTAGTATTAAAACTTGATCATTAAAATTAAATAATAAAATTGTACAATAACAAAAAATTAAAAAAATATATTAATGTCATTTATTGCCATTAGTAATATTGACATTCCATACATTATGCTAAAAATGTACATTAACATTTTTTTTTGGTTCCAAAAAATAAAAGTAAATAAAATAAATATAAAACAAAATTCTTCAATACTTCAACCGATTTGAGTTCTTTAATAAAGTTATAAAAACCAACAAAAATTAAATTTAAAGTGAAAATACAAATTAAAATGATATAAAAACAGCATAAAACAAAAAAAAAAAAAGAAATTTATTTTTATCTAGAAGAAAACACTTTTCCATTTTAAATTTAATAAAAAGTAAAAAAAAAATAAAATTTTTTTTTTATTTTTATTTATTTAAATTCATGTTAATTCATTTTAATAGATGCACATGCTCATCCCATTTAATACTTAATGTTTTCATCAGCCCACATACTTCCTCTTTTCATCGTTGTCATGTTATTTTACACCATTTTCATTCAACCTATAACATACATATATATAATATAAATATATACGTATATAATATTATATACAAGTATATTAGCCCCTATTACAACATTCTATACTAAACATAAATCCATTTGATTCAAAACAACCATTTAAATAATAACAACAACAATTCTAAAGTCAAAATCCAAGATAAGAAATTCTCAAACAAACAACAACAACAACAACAAAAACAATCGTCTTTGACCAGTCAGTTTTAAGTTGTTGAGTTGCATTTTGTTGTTTGACATAAAATACGCAACCAAGTCAATTAAAAATCAAAATCAAGACCACCACCATATACAATATTGAAATATTATAAGGAAAATTCAAAGAACGAGCGCGGAAATACAAATTGTTAAGAGAAAATACAAAACAAGAAAAATAACAACAATAAAAATTCTTTTATTGAATTCTTGTTAAAGCTTAATGGATTTAATTTTTTTTTTTTGATTTTAAAAACTGGTCAGAAAATTTCCAAATTGTCAGGTCAGACTTGATTATTTCTCAATGAGAGATCATCTATATATCTATATAGTATATACATATCATATATTATAATGTATATATATATAATTCAATTAAACAGCATCAGTTGATTTTAATCTAACACCTTTATGACTCTAATATACATATATAATGTATATATATATATATATATATATATATATTTTTTTTAGAATAAGTTAATGTTGATTGCCACCATGTTAGAAAATTTAAATTATGTAAATACGATGATAGCCGATGACATTTAATCTTATTTTATTTAATGTTCTAAATAATCCTAACAATTTTGGTTATTGTTGTTGTTGTTGTTTGAGTTGTTGTTCTTGTTATTGTTGTTGATATGAACAAATTAGAATATGAATTAGTTATTTTTTTGTTTCTTTTTTGAATTTTCACATATCTCACATGTTGTCAGTTTCATTTTAATTTAGAGAATGACTATATAAATTCGTAATGTATCAGTTGCGAAGGGGTTTACATTAGCTAAGTTGTTGCCATCTGAAATTTGTTTCGGGGAAGGGATGTGGGAAGGTGGGGGATTCTTATAAATTATTTGTATATTTATTTGCCATTTGTTCGAAATCAAAGTGTTTCTTTTTCTGCGCGAGCTGCTTATAATTTACCTTTAGGTTTTCAAAGACGATCGTCTCAGTCCAAGCTAGATAATATTATAATTTAAATTAAAGTCAAATTTCTGTTCTAATAATTTGAATTAATTACGAATGTTGAAAAAAAACCAAACTTTCTTCATCGCTGATTGCGGCTAAAAAAGATTTGTTATATACTTCAAATTAATGTTGAAATGGGGTCACGTTTGAAATCTCACTTTCCAAATTATCGTTTGACCAAAATCTTGCTTTCAAAATATCTTTTTTCACAATATCGTTTTTTCAAAATAAAGTTTTTACAAAATCTCATTTTTTAAAAAAAAATCTGCTTTTTCCCTTTCCACGGGAATCACGGGACCACGTTCTAACTACTATGGAAAAAGCAGAAATCACCATTTTTGGATCCAATTTTTGGATTGGCTACACATAAAAATAATTAAGGTAAATATTCTGGAATCAAAACAACATTTTGAAAAAACGATATTTTGAAAAAAGGATATTTAGAAAAAACGTGATTTTGAGAAAACGATATTTTTAAAAACGATATTTTTTAAAAACGATATTCTGAATAGACGATATTTTGAAAAACGATATTTTGAAAAATGATATTCTGAAAAAACGATGTTTTTTAAAAAGAATATTCTGAGAAAATGATATTTTGAAAAAACGTGATTTTTAAAAAAACGATATTCTGAAAAAACGATATTTTGAAAAGCGAGCTTCTAAGAGACGACATATTGTTACAAACCCGTTAAAATGTTTTTAAGTTATTCTGAAAAAACGATATTCCGAAAAAACGATATTTTAAAAAGCGAACTATTAAGAGACGACATATCGTTACGATCCCGTTGAAATGTCATTTTGAAAATAAAAACGAAAACTTCGAATTTGGTTCTAGTCACATGCGAATGGGTTAGGATATCAGAATTTCAATTTAGTTATTCCAATGGTATCTTCTTTCTCTTTCTTTTAATGTGACAGCCTTGAAAAGGCATTAAAATCAACAGTTACGATAATATTTTTAGCACAACTAAACTTCAAAGTGGCATCAAAGAACTATGATTATATGAACTATGAACTGATACCATCAAATAAGAACCATAAAGAGGTCGCGAACATTTGCAGTTTGACTGCAGTATAGAACAAGAAAATAATTTTCAATAACTTACTGTTACTTTCTGATTTAACATAACAGAGTTATGACGTGAATAAACTTTTACGCCTTTTTTTTTAAATAGGTGCGTACTTTTCATATTATGTTTAATGATTATCGAATTTGTACAATAATAAATTTAAAAAAAAAATGTCAAAATTAGTGTTGTCGTTTGTTTGTGTTTACATATTCAGTTTAAATATTTTAAATTAAATTTTATGTTAATTTTCTATTTTTTTTCTATTCGTATTGTACAGACGAGACGACAAAATTTTCTATCATGGTGGCAGTTTGCTTTTTTATGTTTTTTTTTTTTGACAACAATTAAATGAAAAGAAGTAAAAAAAACAATAATAATAATAACAACAATTTATATCATGGCGGTCGGTTATTTGATCGGCATTATTATGTATTTTGAAAAAAATCTAAATTGTTATTTTGTGCTTTTGAGTTTTTTTTTTTTTGAATGGGAGTTCCAAAAAAATAATATAAAAAATTAATAAAATAAGAAATTTAATTGGTTAATAAAAAGCGTCCATTTTCTTTGATTTGGTAGTAAATTATGTTTTTTTTTTATTTTGACAATTCTGAAATTGTATAAATTTGATATTTGAATTTTTCTAACTATTTCTATAGTTAAACTTTATATGGCGGTTCAGACAATTAATTTTTCAAAGTGTTTTATAAGATTTTTGACTTTTAAGATATCAAAAAACAATTTTAGTTTTTTTTGTGAAGAATTTATTTTTATGTGATTGCAATATAGAAGTTTTAAAGCTTTCAATAGAAATTAAATGAATGTAAATTGAAATATTAGACACGAAAATAATTTTTGTATTTTATTTCTGGGAAAATTTTTTTAATTGAATTTAATTTTTGATTTTTTATTATTTTATTTTTATACTTAACGATTATGTATTGTATGTAAATAGCATATATATATACATATTTAATTTATTCAAAAGTTAATTTTTTGATATTATGGTATAATAGTCATAAAATTTCTAATTTATATTTGATTATTAAAATGAAATATTTATAGGTTATAGGTATACATAGGTGTAGGTTAAATCTTTAAAAATAAAAAATTATTTGTATAGATATACTGTATTACCAGTAGCTTGGAGAGTTAAACTTTTGATGATTGAAAATTTTATTATCGGCATTGAAATTAATTTTATTGGCAAATTTTTATGTTATGAAACTACAGTTAATAAAAATTAATTAATAGTAGTAACATAAAGTCACACTTCATTATTTATATTACAATAATTTTACAACGTCAATCGGAGTATGTCATGTTCCTACCATTCGCCCACTTTATGGTGCAACTAATTGTTTAGTGTAATTAAAACCCTGGAATAATTCAAATTTATTGTCTGTTGAATTAGATTACAACTAGAGACCCCTATTTATTAATTATAATTCAAGTTAAAGCCAAATTTAACGTTTTTGACAGAACAGAGATTTAAATATACTGATATTTTTCACTATCGATCAGTAAACAGTCATGTTTTAATAAGAAGCAAGCTATGGTTTGGTATGGTTTGAAAAAACAAAATACTTCTTAGTTATCATGCCCTTTCTACATTTTCCCTATATTAAGTCAAACTAATTTAGTTTTTTTAGAAACTATTTTTCAACTGTGAAGTCCACCGCTGACTTCTACTAATCAGGTCTAATTTTTTTATTAACTTATATAAGAACGGTGTTGAATTTGGATAAATATTTTTTCTTTTTTTTTAATGTTGACAGTAACTTAGGTAGAATTACCGTTTCGTGCTTAATTTAAGTACGGTACTGAAATTTTTTACTAAAAATTTTGTTCGAGTATTTTTATTTGGAAAATTTAAAGATGGTGTACCTACTAATAAATTAGTAAATGATTTATAAAAAACTGTTCGAAAGAGTTTTGCTCTAATTACATATGTACATATGTACATATATATATTAAATAATAATTAATAATAATTTGCGTAATTAAAAAACTTTTGGAATTTATTGAAAAATTATTGGAAGTTAATTCACACATTGGCGAAACAAAAAACTATGAATATAAAAAAAAAACAATAATAATTTCGTTTACAACTTACTACGATACACATTACATTGTCTAAACCTAAATACCTCTATACCTACATTTATTGATGAAAATAAAACTCACATGCCTATGCTATATGCAATGCACTCTCTTGAAATTTGTAAATAGATGTGGTGATTTATTTTCTCTCATTTTTGGTGAATAGATTGAATAATTTTGAGGTGAAATGTTGACAACTAACTCTATTATAATATATGATATTAACCTAATAACAAGTGTACAATAATGTCATCTTAAATGCTTTAGAATCCAATTTTGATAATTCGTTTTATAATCATTCAAGCAGGAAGTAAATGTCACAGTGGTACAAAATCCGAGAGCGCCGGACAAGAAGAAACAAAAACCGAACAAAATCCCCAAATACAAAATATTTTTAAAAAAATCCCCACAGACACAATTCCAGGAACAAAATTACCGAAAATTGGTTTTGCGTAGCTTCTCTTGGATATACAAAGAAAAGGAAATTTCCATTTGGAGTATTTGAGACGGGGATTTATCGCAAATTTATCGGGAGTTTTAAACCATTACAGAAACAGAATAAAAACAATAATATGAATAATAAATAATAAAAGAAACAAATCTTCGACTAACCAATTGTATGTGATGGAATTCAATTCAGAGTCTCACTATTAACACGTGTTTACTACTGAAATAAATGTGGAGCAAACAGAAAATCATGAAATTTTCTTTCGTCACCATCTGACACCTTTCCACGTAAGACCAATGAAGAAAAAAACGTCATGCAAAGTTGCACCAGATAGCGATACTTTTAAAGACTTAACAATGTACAACAACAAAAAAATTAACAAATTGATCAAATCCAAATGAACCACCAGTCAATATCAAATCGGTTTGAAATAAAAGACGAAGAAAATTTCTGCGATGGTTCATGTAGGAAATGCCTCTTTCTTTATTATATTATTACTTAGATATAAGTATGTCAGGCTCTTGGTATAAGAACCAAATATAATTAGTTGTCATCAAGATTCACTATATACGTACGATCCAATTGTTGTAATTGAAAATAGAAGATCGATATTGTATTTGTTATTATGTCATGGAATAGACATTTTATTTTGATTGCTTTAGTCTCTTTGGGAGCATATTGTGCTTCTTCAAAGCTGTTCCATCTGGCTCGGAAGGTTGATATTATTACATCATGGAATAGACATTTTATTTTGCTGCTTCACTTATCTTGGGAGCATTACGACTTCTACAAAGCTGTTCCATCTCGCTCGAAAAATTGATATTCATTATATTTTTTCCTGCGTCACTTGACTCTTCTATCTGTCTCTGTGCTGCGCTAGGTGTTTAATTTACCTCCATATCGTGTGGTTATTTTCTATTTCCTTATGCACTGGTCTGATCTACAACATGCTTCTCGCGGTCTACATATTCCTCTTTTAATATGCGGATTACAATCTAATGATTGCATTGCTATATTATTTGTAGGTCTTTGAGATTGTGTATTATCTACATTCATTTTCTCTTCTTTATTTGAGTAGATACTGGTTTTTGTTTGGCCATTTCCCAGCCCAGATTTCATTGTTTTTAATGATTCTGGGTCAGAATATTTTGAATATTTTTCGGAAGCATTTAACTAAACTCTTGGAATCTAAGCCGCAAGGAACGGGTCGTCGAGGGAGACCATCTCTTCGTTGGTGAGATGAAATATCGGCAGATATGAAAAAACTGGAGAGATCCCACTTGACCAACGTCTGTGGAGGTCAATTTCGCGTCAGGTCCCGGACCTTCAATGTATGTAACGCCTAACCAGTAAGTAAGTAAGTAAGTAAGTAAGTATTCGGAAGCATTTGTTAACGAAGATCTACATTTTTCTTATACAATTCCTGTTTATAATCCATGTTTCGCTGACATGAAATAGACTTAGTTACGATATCTTGCGATATAATTATTATTGTTGTGCATTAGCTAATATTTTTTCAATAACATTTTTTACCAGTTACTGACAGTTGTCCCTGTACTTCGCTGTTAGCAACGTTAAGAGGTATGTCATCATTTTGAACATTGATTTCATTTAGCTCCTCTTGAAGTTATTAAGAACTGATATAATTATTTTCAAATTATTAAACTTTACCATTATTTTGAGCTCAATTTTTTTTTACTTGCTTGATTATCTTCTAATGTCTACTATTTTGATCATTTTGACCTGTGATATTGTTTACTTTATTGTTATCACTTTTTTTCAGAATTTCATTTTAACTAATTTTTGTTGACTGGTTCTTCAATTCCAACTGGAAAACATTTATTGTCAGAACTATTATTGACTAAAATTTAGACGTTGTAATAATCATTGTTCTTAAAAGTTGATTTTCCATGTTAAATTTGAAATTAGCTGCCATTATCATCATATTGAAGGACAAAACTCATCATAATACTTTGATAAATACCTATAGATTTATCACAAATTTCAAAATATGCCTGTTTCATAAAGAATTAAAATTTCATATTTAATTAAAAATTCTTAAACCACCTCACAAAATAATATTTAAAAACCAAAATACAAAAATACATGTTATAATTACTGACTACAAAATAAAGACCAGTAAAACATTGAATTGAAGGCGTTTTACACAGAAATTATCCCACCAAATACAAAAATATAACAAATTATTTGCCAACTGAAAATATTTTCCAACAAAATCAAAAATTAAAAAAAAAAATAAAATTTAAAACAAAATTATTGTTACCCAGATCTGTTCACATGAATTCAGAAAATTATATATAGAAAACCTAATTTAAAATTGCTCACGGCTATTTGTAATCTCACTTAGCAAATCTTTACTCACAAATTACAAAAAAAAAAACAAAATAAACAACAACAATAACAAATTCACAACATTTAACATATTCCACTTAAAAAAAATAAAACAGAAACAACAGTAAAAATTAACATGAAAAAATTCCGACATATTATTAAAATTAGAGAAGGTGGGCTCAACATTACAACCAATTCATAAAAATAGCAAAAATTTTTTAATAAGCAAATTAACAGAGCTAACAACAGCAGCAAAATTAAAACTAAAAAAAAAAACGAATCGAAAAATAATAAAAACAAAAACAAAATAAAAACTTCTGTGCTCAGTATAGAATGAGAAATGACATTTAAGAAATTTTCTTTTCTCACAATTATTCGCATACTCATTTTATGAATGATTATGAATCAAAGAAAACCAATCATTTTAAAATCAGTTGAATCACCTTTCAGTCAATGACAAAATCTTTAATTTTTTAATTTTTTATTTGAACCATGGAATAATTTTGGAATAGTTGAGCACGTTATTTGTCATTGTATTATCGGTCAAAATATTCAAATACAATCACGATTACCACGATTTTTTTCTATCCATACATCACCAGTTTATCATTTATTACCACTCAGTTCCGGTTTAAACGATTTAAGAGAGCACGAAGAGATGAAAAACATATTCGTATGACTTTCTTCTTGTACCAGATTCCTGTATGTAGGCTGGACTGTAGCTTATCGTATGTTTGTGCTAAAGCTTATAAAAAATAATTATATAAATATTAGACATCTGCTTTGGTCTGTTGTCCGAGCCATATGACGACGATATCACATTTTATTTTATTTATCTCATTTTTGATTTCTTAATTCTACTACCTTACCAACTTAACGTAAAACTAATTTAGCTTGGCCGAATTTATGTACATTAAGCCACTACAGGTACATGGTATTATTATTTGTATTTTTTCTCTCATATATTTTGCAGGTTTTAGTAGTTTTCCGTGCTCGAAATATTGAACCATGTTGTCAGATTATCGAACTAAGATGTTTTACTTCATCCCCTTTCTGCTTTGACCAACTACTTTACCTCGAGCCACTCATTGCAGGATTCTGTATTTATCATTTCGCATTACTATTTTTCTTTCTTTAATGATTCTTACTAATTGCTTCGCGGTCGAATTTACATTTCTATAATATTGCACTTCCGGGTATTTTTAATAATTTTACTACCAGACCAGATTACAAAGGCTTCCATTTTACACAGATCTCTATTTATTAATGTAAGCATATAACAGCATATAATGCATATAATCTACTATTAATGTCAACAGCATATAATGTTTTAGTACTACTCACCAAACCGTATGTAGATGCTGGACCTCACTCATCAATATCCTACACTTTTGTCGGTCACGGGCGGTTTCTTCCCAATCGAAGATACGAAATTATTTCATGTCTGCCAATATTTCTTTTCTCCAACGAAGGTTTAGTCTACTCCGACTTATTGTACCTTGGGGTTTGGATTCGAAGATTTTCTTGACGGGAGCATTATCATCCATCCGCTCTAAGTATTCAAGCCACACCATCCGATCCGAGCCATTCTTCTCTTGACTTTAATTGTGATGATTACGTCCATTTATAGAACTCATAGAGTTTCCTTCATCGTCGTTTTCAGGATTATATATCCGGCGAAGAATTTTCTTCTCGAAGATAACAAGTGCATATTCACTTGCTTTGGGCAGTGTTCGCGATTCTGATTAGTAGAGAACAATGTTTTTCGAGCATTTATTTATCAAATTTTTGGCTTATGAATTCATTAAATATGGAAAACTATTACTAGTGTACCAGGAACTCCAATTTATTTTCGTTGTTACCAAATTATACTCTCAATTGTTGCTTTATCATTTATTTTATCCCAATGACAAAGGGTACCCATATATCATCAGTAAAAATATTCTTTTCAATTCTGTGAGCTTCAGTCTCTGTAAAATGATTTGAGAGAGCAGGAAGAAAATCATTTAATACATAATTTTGGTCTTGTAGTCTTCGAACCCTTATAGACGTTGGAAATCTTTAACAGTATATTTCTTCCCAAATACATTTTACAGATCAGGTGAAAGGCAGGCGTTCTACTACCTACTGCGCCACCCAGCGTTTTATAAATTTATAGACATTAAATCTCTACCGTTTAGCATTAAGAATGTGAGATTGATAGATATTAAATCTCTACAGCTCAGCAGCATGAAGAATGTGGGATTTTTGTTGTCATACATATAATACCGGATCTCCGATATATAATTAACCGGATTTATTTTCATTTTTAGATAATTAAAAAAGCTGTAATGTTGGCCTTAACAGTAGCAAGTATAATTAATTCACCAACATTTCTATCGTTTTTACTGTTGTTTTGCGAATTCAATATTAAAATTCAATAAATAATTTATCGATCAAATTGTAACTGAAAATTGTTATTTCTATTTTATATAATTTAAGATTTATTTTAAATTCATTTCAACCATATAGCAATAATATTATGGAAATTAATAATAATTAATAATAAATAAAAAAAAAAACGTGCTTTAACCGGCCATTAACTCTTACAACACTGTTTAAATAAAAAATTAATATTATTAAATTATTGTTCGTGATGCAGAGGCGTTATAAGTGAATTGTTTTTCAGAAATATGAATTAATTATAAATTAAAATGTTTAAACTTTTTGTTAAATATACAAAATGTGATTAGAAAATAATGAGGTAAGCAATTTTTGTTAAATTAAAATACATTATAATTGTCACCCTTATATGATAAAATATTTCGCTGCTTGTTTTCAATTAATATAATATCGATTCCGGATCTCATATTGAAATTATAACTTATAATTATTTTATTTTCAAGCTTTCAGGAATTGCATATCAATAAATAAGGTCTAGCTGATATTATATCAAATAAATTTATGAACATAATATACACATTCTTGATTAGGATGCAAGAGTTACGAAAATATGAATTATAATCTTCTTAAAACACTACTCACTGTGTTATAAGAAATTTCCCATGGTTTACGTTTAGATTATTGCAAGTATTTTAAATCAATTTAACCCTTATATTATCCTCAAAAAAAGTTACAAAAACACTCATCCTCGGGTTAATTTTTACCCAGTATGTAAATTTTCTTTGGGTGATATTTTACCCAATATGAGAATATCATTCCTGTAAATTAAAGAAGATATTTTATAAGACAAAAAGATTTATTTCTGCCCATTATTTAATTGGTAAAAACAAAATTTAAATTTATTGGATAGTAATTGATTATTTCAAGACTCATATTTACCGAGCACAAAAAAAAATAATGGGTATTTATGTTCTACATGCAATTTTTTTTTTTGCACACCCCACATTTGCTATTCTATCCTTTTGTATGCAAGTTTGACAATGAACACCCAATTAAATTGTTCGCTGTTTTACCTTTTCAACAGATGTTTCTCCAGAAGTTGTCGTTAATTCGACCCCTGGAAGCAACAACTAGTTCATCAACCGTAACATTTTCATAAGGAGTAGATAAGTATGGGACATTGTTTTTCAATTTATTCCATAGCTCTCTAATTGAAACAAGTTTGTCTTTAACTCAGGGTTATGCCCGATCATGTTTTTCGTCAAATCGATCCGATTACCTAATATTTAAGAAAAATTTAGCCGACAATACTGCACGAAATATTGGTCGACCAAATTTATCATATTATAAATTCATAATAGATTCATTTCTTGATTTATATACACCCATAAAAAAAAGTTCACAGTTGCAAGGCTTTGCGAAAGTTTAAAAAGTAGTTTAATCATACCTGTTCAAATGAGTAAATCAATAAAGCTTTCTATAGTCATATCATCAATGTCATTCCACATCTCCCCACACACCAAGTTTGTATTATCCACCACAATCTTCATCATAGCGGAATTAAAACACAACTCAAATGCATTTTTGATACTATGAATTCTTGCAGCAGCATAAGAAGTAATTCCAAGTCGATCTTTGATTACATTTTCTATTGAAGTTTTTCCACTTAACACTGGAGGTTGTGCTGACCATTTAACGGATTTGTCTTTTAAAATTGTAATTAAATTTTGGTCAATTTATCACGGCCTACTATAAATCCATTTTAAAAATCCATAACGTATCTAGCTATAATGCATTAACGTATAAAAATTTAAATGGGGAAAATTTCACCCGAAAAAAATTTACATATTGGGTGAATTTTTACCCGAGGATCGCTCACGTAGTAAGTTGCATAAGTCCTAAATTTTTTTAAACATTTCCAAAAAGTGTTGTAGTTAATAAAGAAGTAACAATTTTTGACAAATAATGAAAAGTAATAAGAAAAAGATTTGAAATTATTAGAATATAAAAGCGCATAAAATTGAAAATGGGCGAAGTTTTACCCGAGGGTAATATTAGGGTTAATGATGAAATATAATAAAAATACAAGAATTCATCAAAATCCAATTATCTCTTAATTTTAATAATTCATCAGGTTCCAACCCAATGTAATGTTTTACAGTTACAATTACGTTAATATTTGACTGATGTATATTGATATTTATTTACTCAAACAATGTATTTACGCATTTACCTTCATCATCATCGCCCACAATTCAAGATAATTGATTAAAGACATGATTTTCTAACTAAAACCACACTATTATTTTACCACTCAGATGTATTTCTTCTTATTCAGGCATTTATTACGTCTATTTTTTCAATTTACATATCTTATCTTCAATTTTGTGATGACGATGCTCAGCATTCATACTTTTTCGGAGGTGTTCCTGGTAGAAGTTTGATATTGTTTTGGTCATTCATTACTGCTTTCGACAGTAGATCTATTTTGTCATTCTATTTACGTGGTCTCTTCAGTTTCTTTGTCTATTTCGATTCCAACGGACAATATTTTGAATATATGTATTAACATATTTACTTCAGAGGTCGCATTGCTGTTGTTAGTATTTTCTGTTTTAATTTAGAATATCCGCGGTTATCTCAATAGGGTACGTCAGTACGGACCGATTACAACTTTTGTATATTCTTGTTTTATTTTCTATTAGCATGTTTTTGTGTCTACATATAACATCTTGCAGTAAACCTGTAAGATAGTTTATGTTCTTCTTGATGTTTTCGAGTGGTTTCGAAATGTAGATAGTAATAATCACCCCCATTTGAGATGCGAGTCAAGGTGTGTAACACAAGATATTTTACTGTTTCCAACTTTGATATTTGAATATCATTTATATATATATACAATATTGTGGTGCTTTTGGTCTTAATGCGTGTAAGTAATGTGGACCGATTTTTGATCGTACAGTTTAATTTTCCAGTTTTAGGGTTAATTTGCTTACTTTATTCAGTCCTTCTTGCAGTATCTCTGTTGCTTGTCTTTTCGAATCGCTAATAGCCATTAGAGGCGTATCATCTGCAAATACTGCAATTCGGACCTGCGGTTTTATCGAGATGTCGGCGGTATATAACAAATATAGACCCTAGAATGCTTTCTTGAGGACACCCCTGCTAATATTCGGTATAAATTGGATCTGGCTTCTCCATGTGTGCTACTCTGAAATTCCTATTAATAATGTCAGACTATAGTCTTACAAATATTTCCTGATAACGTTTCGGGCATTTTATGTATATGAGACCTTCATGTCATACTCTATCGAATGTTTGTGAAATGTCAAGAAATACTTCCGTACAATATTTTTTTCTTCAAAAGCCCGTTCTATTAATGTAACCCACGATGCACATGATATATAGTTGAATGTTTTTCTCTGAATCCAAATTGAATATCAGGTATGATTGATGAACGGAATTGCAAACGTTTATGAATTAGTTTCTCCAACAGCTTTGATATTGCTGGACGTAGTGATATAAATTTATGGGTATCCTGGGTTTAGTAGCATCTAATTATCTGCTCTACTTTAAAGCTCTCTGGTACATATTTCAGCCTAATATAGACACTAAATAAGTATGTTACTAAGATGCTTAACCTTTATGCAAAACTCCTCCAGAACTCTAGGGGAGGTTTCACCAATTCCAGGGGATTTTTTGGCATTAATATTTGTGTCAATTTCGTACGCAACTTCAAATACTGTACTAACTTTAATTGTTTTGTTACCTAAATGATGTTGTTTGACAGATTAATGTTTCTTTGGATGCCGTGTGGTTTGAAAGTTGAAGATAGATGCTGCGCAAATAGATCCACTTTTTCTTCTTCAAAGAAATTTTTTTTTCAGCATCGAAATTCGACATTTTTTTTTTTGAAGAATCGATTATTCAAAATTTTTTATTCGACAAAAAGATCAGCTCCTTATTTGCATTTTAGTATAGGTTTAAGGATTGAATTTCTACAAAATAAATACATTTTACAATGAAATTTTGGTCGATTTTTATAACTCACAGAAGTCTTATTGACATCTTTTAATAAGTTATAAAGTCAATAACGATCAGGAGTTGTACAGGTAGTCTAACACTATAAATACCCACTGATGAGTTCTAGTAGTGTTATGATGAACGAAACAATTCCTGAAAATAATTAAATATCTATCAAAATATAATCTTTCCCTTCAATTCCCCTTCTTCTTGACAATGCAAATTGTGTTTTTTTTGTTTTTTGAAATAATAATTTTCCAATTCAAAACAACGCCACAACAATTCTCATTCAAAACTTTTACAACCAAAAAAAATATTCTCATTTATAGGCAAGAATTTCATTCACAAGAACTTGAATAATTTGATTAAGTCCAAATAACCTTTAGTAACCTACCCCAAAATGAATTATTTCCAAATTAATATTTTTCATATTTCAAATTTTTTTTTAATACCGCCTTAATGAAAATTTTTCAAATTCCTTTTCAATTTTCATTCATTAATCCTCCTTTTTTTTTAAAAAAATTCAATAACTTTCCACTGAAAAACAACTTGAACTAAAGAAGCTTTTCTAATTTACTTAAATTTCCTCCATTATTATTAATTCTATTAATTTATTTAAACTAAAAAAAAAAAAAAAAATTTAACTTTGGAGACAAAATTCTGAGAAAAAATTCCGACGGGCGTGTAATCTAAAACAGAAAATCTTTAAAATGAATTTTTTTTCTTAATTACTTAATACGTCTATACCATCATGGAACCCCTTAATTATTATTTATGTAATTTATAGAAAATTTTATACAATTTCAAAGTTCTTTAATGAAAATTTTGAAAATTTTACTAACTAGATTAAAAAAATTATTAAACTACACTGTTCGATCATCGGAACGCAATTATTTTAAAGAAAATAAATTAATTTCTTTGATATGTAAATGCGCGGCAGTGGCTATCATCATCTCTAGTATTGATATCCCGCAAGGTTTACTCAAGCAAAACCGCCACTTAAAATGTATTTATGCATCCGAATTTAAAATTTGTTTTTTTTTTTTTTGTTTTAATCAACTAAGACTTAACTGGGGCTAATTCTTTAATTAAATATTAGTTATAATTTTATATGAAATTTTGGTTACTGGGTTATTCTGTAATGGATTCTATAACTGAAAACAATAACAAAGACAGGCACAGAGTATTTAAGGAATACAAACGAAATAAAACAAAAATAGAAGAAAAGTCCAAAAGCAAAATCCCTTTAACAAACTTATTTTTATGACCTCATTAAGGCGTCACTGGTCAAATGTTTTTTTTTCTTCTTTTTTGGTTCTCATATTTTTTTTTTATCGAAAATTTCAAAATTTTGAATTAAGAAAACATGTGTGTTGAAAATAAATTAATTCCTTCAAAAGTAAAATGTCTTTAGGATAAATAAAAACAAAAATAGTCGATGTTTTTTTTTTTGGTTGTAAAGACGTAGGTAAATAAATAGCCAGCGGATCGAATTGATATAAACTCCTCCTTTTGCTAACTCCTTTAACTGAATTTTAAAAATTTATATTTTAGAATTATTTTATAATTTTTATACATATAAGGATCATTAACAGACGTGGTTAAATTAATAACTATTATGATGTAAGATTCGGTTGCGATCAGTTTTTCTTATTCTAATGTGGTACAGTTTAAGCTTGCTTTGTAATTAATAAATTAAAGACACACCCGCATTATCCCATAGGCACAATAGGCACAGTGCTTAGGGCCAACGAACTGTAAATGGCCTGCGAAAATGTATACATATTATTATTTACGAAAAATTTATATAATAAATATTCAACCAAAGCATGAAAAGAAAAACTTCACTTAATCCAAAATAATCCAAAATTTATTTTCAAAAAACCAATAAAAAATCATTAATTTAGTAAACAATTTATTTAATTATTAGCTAAACTAACCTTCCTACATTTTTTATTGGCGAATACGACAATAACATCATCGAAACTAATTTCTCGCATTAAATCACTTTCAATTGATAAAAGCGTAAGAGATGATAATCGTTCCTGTCCCATAGTTGATCGGAGGCAATTTTTTATTCTTTTAAGCTTTGAAAAGCTCCGCTCCCCTTCCGCATTCGTTCCAAATATCGATAAATAAATTCTTAACACAATATTTACATTAGGAAAACTGGTAACTAGTTTATCATTTATTTGTGCAATTATCATTCCCTTCACTGATTTTTTATTCCCATACATTCGTGAAAATAATAAAAACTCGTCAACAAATGCATCTTCAACATCTGAAGAATATATTTACACTAACTGGTTTGCTTTCGAAACTATTTCATTATTTGTTAAACTTCTGTCCAATTAAACCTTTCATATAACATTTGATATGCTCCAAGTCGCTTACGCATTTCAATTATAAGTCTATCTACTATTATATAAAAAGATTCTATACGAAATTTGTCACTTGCACTTAGCCTCAATTTCAAAATCACTTGTAAAAAAATCAGTTGCTATGGTTGCACAGCTTTTTTTTTTTTTTTTTTTTTCCTCCTATTACTCCGCGTGGTAGCATAGGGCTTCGATAGTGAACCTCCATTCCTCTCTGTTGAGTACTACTTCCTTAATATCGTCCCAGGTATAATTGTTGACTGTTAATTCTTGACCGATTGTGCGTCTCCATGTGTTGTATGGTCTGCCGGGTCTCCTTTGTCCTTGTGGATTCCACTCTAGAGCTCTTCTTGCTATATTACTTTCTGATTTCCTTAGTGTATGACCTATCCATTTCCATTTTTTCCTATTTATCTGTCTGTTGATCGGTTCTTCTCCAGTTATCATCCATAAATCCTCGTTGCTAATTCTTGCCGGCCAGAATATTCTGCATATGATTCTCAAGCACTTGTTGATGAATACTTGTAGCTTCTGTTTGATTCTGACCGAAGTGAGCCATGTTTCACTGCCATATATTAATGTTGACTTAACACATGCTCTGAATATTGTTAGCTTTGTTGTTCTCGATATTAGGTTGCTCCGCCATATCTTCATTAGGCTCCCAAATGTTCTTCTTGCCTTATTTATACGACTGTTGACATCTTCTGTTGCACCTCCTCTTGATGTTATAATGCTCCCCAGGTAGTTGAATTCTTCTACGTATTCTATCTGTTGTCCACTCACTGTTATTGGCTCACTATAACTATTGTTTGTCCTCATTGCTTTGGTTTTCTCGATATTTAATTCCAGTCCCGATTTCTTTGCTTCTTCCTGTAATCTCTTGACTTTGTTCTGTAGGTCCCTTTGATTTTTTGATATAAGGCATACATCATCTGCGTAATCTAAGTCTTCTAAGTTTCCGAAGAGATCCCATTCTATTCCGTTTATTCCTGTGCAAACTTCTCTTAGAATGTCGTCTAGTATTGTGTTGAAGAGAAGTGGAGATAGTGGACATCCTTGTCTAACTCCTATATTGGTGTAGAATGGATCACTGATCTTACCTCTGTGTTGAACTGTTGTCTCTGCATCTTTATACATCGCTTTGATGATGTTGATGATTTTTTCAGGAACTCCCTTCTTTGTAAGTGTTCTCCATATTGCGCATCTCTTGACTGTGTCGAATGCTTTCGTAAAATCTATGAATAGTAGATATAGTGGGGCATTCCATTCTGCTGATTGTTCAACTATGACTCGTAAAGTATTTGCCTGGTCAACACAGCTTCGGTTTGGTCTGAAACCTGCCTGCTCTTTCCGTAGTATTGGTTCTAGTACTTCTTCTAATCTTTTCTTTATAATAATTGCTATTATCTTATGAATAGTATTTAGAACCGTGATTCCTCTCCAGTTGCTGTAATTTGCCAAGTCTCCTTTCTTAGGTATCTTGACAATCATTCCTTTCTTCCATGATGGTGGTATATTCTCCTCTATCCATGCTTTCCTGATGTGGGGTTCAATTGTTTTTGCGAATAAGTCAGGGTCCAGTTTGGCTATTTCTGCTGGAATTCTATCTTCACCTGTTGCTTTGTTGTGCTTCAGGATATTGATTGTAGCTTTGATCTCTTCTATATTTGGAGCTTGAGTAGATATTGGCAGTCCCTCAGTTGGGTAGATATTTGCATTGTCTCTGTTTCTTATGTCTGCTTCATTATTTGTACTTTCTTCGTTGCTCAGTTCTTGGAAATGTTCTCTCCATCTCTTTAATTGATCCTCTAAGTTTGTGATGAGCGCACCATTTTGATCTCTAATTGGTTTGTTTTGTTGTTCCGACTGGTTTGTTAAGTTCTTGATTATGCGATGCAATTCTCTCAGGTTATGTTGCTGTGCTGCTTTTTCTGCTTCTCCGGCTAAATTTTGTAGAAATTTCCTTTTATCTCTTCTTGCTGCTCTTTTTACTGTTTTCGCTATTTCTTCATATTCTCTTCTTGATGCACAGCTATAATCACAGAAAATTTAATTTCATTCATATACATATGTAAGAAAATGAATTTTCTTTGCAATTGACAATAAACCAGCCAATCATATCAAGCAGGTTTAAAATTTTTGTTGTCAAATGCGTGGAATTTAAACTTAGAAACAAAGGACTTAAAGTATAATAATTGGTACTCATCATCGTTATACATATACGAAATAAGCATTTCTTCATGTAACTTCGCTCGTAGTAGAAAAACGTTATAAAGCCACCAATATAATATTCACAAAATAACATTCATAAAATAAACCAATATGGAATGAAACTAAACTTTGTTATTTAAATAAAGTGTTGTTAAATAAAAACACTTTGGAATTAAATTAACGCATTTTAAAAATAAACCACAGCTGACTTCATTAGGGATACTGGCAAAAAACTATTCGATAAGGTTAAAGGTAAAAGTGCCCAGGCCTACGAAGAGGTTAATTCGGGCATGATTAAAGAAGATGACGTTGAATGCCATTTATTAAAACTAAAACGAAACCAAATACACTATGGAGCCTATCGGTACCGCATGTTCCTCATTGTTCCACTTGGTTCAGGTGTAACTACTTGTTCAGCTTCAATGGGTCCAGATATAACAATGTTGGTGAATGTGAAATAACAGGTAGTGCAGGAGTATCGTTGTAGCTCTCATTATTGATGTTAGTGTTTCCTACATTATTGTTGGGGTTGCTTTCATTGCTAAGGGATCTATAATCTCTTCCTGAAGGATTTACAGTTACCATTAACTATATTATTAGGACCATCATCGTTTTCATTTATTAATTTTTCTATTTTTAACCAGCTTATTTTTAAAATTAAATTTAAAATCTTTCCATTCCTTCAACCATTTATCTGCAGTTTTTTGTAGAAGCTATTCCCCCAGCATATTTCCTCCATTCGTACAACGTTTGAGACTTTTTGTACAACCTCTTTTGCATAAGTTGAATTATTCTGCATAATGTCAATATTTAAGCTTGCCATTCTCTTTTTATTAGTAATATTTTTCCTAAAACTTTAATGAAAAATTTATTTTAATTAAAATACAAAAAAACATTATGATAGTGAAAGGACTTACATTTTTAAAAACAAATTTTATAAAACTTAATACAATACACGCAACACACAATTTGCTCTGCTCATTCGCTCAGATAAATCCAATCGAATGACAAACTTGATTGTTAACTTGAGAATAAACTCGACGTAATCCAGACTCGTACTACCATTTTTGCAATTTGAATTTCATTCGTTCAATTGACGACATTAGTACTAGGCCCCTATTGTCATATATGGAAGGGGTGCCTTAAAATTGATATCAATACGTAACTACCTGTCTCACAGTGGCTCTTAGTATCTAAAAAAAATTGTGGAAATTTATATTTAAATTCTCAGTATTGAAATCCTGTCTTTCTCCTCCTGTTTTCAAAAGATCACGTTAATTTATGACAATACTTCGGTATGAGTTCACTGCGAAGGTATTTTAAATTGATAAAAATGCAAATTCGAACAATATATGTGGATAGTGCATGTATATATGTAGATATCGAAGCACTGCTACCTACTCTTAAATAGTTCAGACGAAACAAAAATAGCGCAAAGTGACCATTCCTACCTAGAGAAAATCTCAAGATGAAAAAAAACTGATTTCAAAAATTAATCTATGGTCCGGACTTACTAAATAAGGAATTTAATTCCTCTCCACATACTTCCACAATCAAAAAATAATAGTCCAACGTTTTATAACCTTCAGAAATTAAAGACAAACATTAGCCATTTTTTTCTTCGATTCCCGTTTAATTTGTTTAATAATTTTTTTCTACGGCATTATATCTTTATGCCAGCCAAGCTATACGCAAATATTAAATATTCTGCCCTAGGTAGGTGCTTTAAAAAAAAACAACCAACTTTTTCGATATCCCTCAAGTCGTGGTATCAAAAAGGCACAATTAAGTGCTAATTGGTTTTCCAGAAGTAGCTGGAATGGCCACTTCTACCTACTTACCTAAGTACCTATCTATTCGGGTGGTAAAATGAAAAATATTTTATTTCAAAGAGGCTTAAAACTTAAATTTAGAAGAATTCAATCGTGAGAAATGAACAGTTATATTATGTTGCTTACGAGAACTATTATTATTTCAGAACGTTATCAACAAAACTATCGTAGTTAATATGCATATTTAGTTTTATTCTGAACAAAATGTTTTCAGTTGTTTAAAGTTTGACATTTTACTCTATTTAATGTGTTGATCCATATGAATTCATTTCAACTTATTTTAATCAAAAATAATAAGACTGCGAATATATTGCTTAATTTTCAAGTCACTTTTGGTTTTGGTATTTAGGTTCTTGTTTGTTAATTAAGTTGTCTAAAAATATTAATTTTCAGTGTGATTCACGCTCCCGCTACGCAATATAAATTAATACATCTAAATCTAATTTGCTATGATTTTATAATCTAAAATAATTCTTTTTAAAAAAAAACTTAGATTGAACTTTACGCAGCTCCCATCATCCTACGAAAAGCAATTCTTTATCACAAAATTAAAGCTTACGAACGGCAAAATTTACTTGATTAAATCACGATTTCATCACTTTAATTGCGTCTGACAGTAAATGTTATTGTTACGGAGTGTTGGGGTGATATTTATTCGAAAATTGAAACTGAAGAGGTAACAGTACATTTAAGACATTTCTCTCATATTTTCTTTTGGCATAGTTTTGATTTCGTTTAAGCTTGTTATTACGACTTTTAGAAGATAAAATATTTAGATTGTTGTAAAGAAGTTTATAGCAATATTGACACGGTAACCAAACGACAAGTGAACCCAGAATAACATAAGATAATGTTTTGGAAAATTTCAAGAGAGGACTGGCTTTATCCAACTGGAGGTGGATAATAAGAAGAACTAGTTATTTGATTCAGCTTAATAGAAATAACGGGTATATTGCTAAGCGACTCTTTGTTTAGGACCCAATACCCTTCAATACTCAGGAAGATAACAAGCATATTCCCTGTGAATGCTCAGATCTGGTGGGCAAAAATTTTCATTGTAATTTTCTTTGTCTTCGAAAAAAATGAAATATTTTTAATCAAAGTAGGAGTTAATCACTCTAAATAACGTTAATTCTATTTGAAGAATTGAATAAAAAATTAATAAAACAAAGTTTGACAACGGTATATAGAGTAAGCTGAATTAAGCAAGCCACAAATATTCAAGTAAAACTAGCTATCTTATTTTTTATTTTTTCACCGGTTAGGAGAATGGCTTCGCAAGGATCAAGAATAAAGCGATTTTAGTTTTGCGACAATATTAAAAATAAACTCAGAATAAGCTTAAGCCAAATTTGACAGTGTAGGTATTCTGGGACATATTACGATTACAGCTGTAGATCTGTAACATTTTCACGAAAATAGAATCCCAATTCAGACCATTTTTACTGATGCCCTATACCCCAAATAACCGGGAGCACATTGTACAAAAATGATTTTTTATTATTTTTCATATTTTAAATTATTAGAACGCAATCAAACAACAGTACAACAAATAAAATTGACCATGTCTATAAATTACAAAACAATAATAATATACAAATTAAGGTAAAACCATAAAGACATTTTATTTAAAATTGAATAAAAATAAATAAAAAAAAAAAATAAGCAGAAAAAACAAAAAAAAAAAAAATAATCTACACTTTTGTTTTTCTGTTTGTTATTTTCCGTTTAGATTATACCAGAGGAGACGATTAATTCGACTGATGATAGAATTTTAAATTGGTTTACAAGGATACCCCACAGTGCAATCATAAAAACAAAAACAACCAAAAATATATATATACATATTTTTTTACCTCTAGTTTTAAAGTAGATTTGATATATTTGTATATATGGAAAACAGCTTGTTTTTGTTTTGTGTGTGCAAAGGTGGTTTAGCAATAGCGTAAAATAAAATGATCAGCAACAACAGCAGCACCAACAACAGCAGCAGCAGTATTAACAGCACAAACAGTAATAATAATCATCATCATTATGATGATATATATACAATGGGAATAGAATTACGTCCACGAATGGACACAAAAAAAAATTATTTTGTTTTTTTTTGTTTTTCTGTTTTAAAAATTGAGCAGCCGACTAATTTATGTTTTAGTTAGAAAATATGATATATGCGGCTGCTGGAGGAGTCATCTCTCAAAATTCAAAAAAAAAAAAAAAATATTTTTGTTTTTAAATAATTTAAAGAAAATAAAGGTCTACTAATAACAATCAGAAAAAACAAAAAATAAAAAAGGTTCAAATATTATTTTAATAACCATGTAAACTGCTATTACGGTGATTCTTTTTTCAAAAATAATTTTCGGCATTTTTTTTTTCGTTTTTTGATTTTGGGTGCATTGCAAAGGATTTCAGAAATTATTAGAAAATTTATCATTATAATAATTTTTTTCAAATTAGTAAAAATTTTAATTTGAAATCGTTTTCTTTTTTGGAATAAAATAAATTACAAAAAAAAAAGGATAATAATTCTCATTAAAATAAGAAAGTTTTGATTTTATAGATCATATAGGTCCCACTCAGTCCCAAAATATAATTAGGAAAAAAAAACAAAAAATTAAAAGGGAACAGAAGGATTTAAAATTTTAAAATGGTATTTTTATTGTAATGATTTTTGTTTTTTTTTTTAATATTTGAGGTCCTTAAATTTAATAGCAAATTAATTCTGGACATTTTGTTGTTTTTCTTATTTTTATTTTATATTAATTATAGAGGAGTTGATATAAAATTTATTGGAAATTTAATAATTTTGTAAAATGTTATAAAATTTATTTTACAGTTATGGTTAATTTTTTTTTTTTTTTATATGTATTTTGGTATATCATAATTTTTAATGGTATAAGGTAAATAAAATTATAATCATAATCGGCTGTATGCATTTTGAAAAAGGTTTAAATTAGTAAAATTTGTTAATCGATTTAAACTATTTCGAACTAATTATTATTTAAATATAGGATACTGTATTATTGGTCATTTGATGTAGTAAAACTAATTTTATTTTTTTTCAGGATTAGTGAAATAAAAATATATAACATCGGTAATACCTGTACATAACCGCTGATTCAAATCAACATTTAATTGAAACAAACATAAATACTTGAATATACTTTGACATAAGTTAGTATATGACTTGATTTGACTATCTAATTAGTTAGTTTAATCTTTGTGTGAGCACCACACCACCTTACAACATCATATTTATTACACACATGGTCTGGCCAGACCATAGTGTATTTTCATACAATTTGATGCAATTTCACCAACAAAACTATAAAAAAGATGTGTAAACGAAGATCATGTGTTCAGTTGGTGATCAATAGTTGGCTGTGGTATATATAAATGTATGTGTGTGTGTGTGTGTGAGTAAATAAAAAATATAATGCAAAGTGTGAAATGTCTAAATAATTTTGCCTGTTGTACTTTTTCTGTTTTGTAATTTTATTTACATTTCAGGTAATATTGAGCATTACTTAGTTATATTATGAGAAAATGTTTTAATCGATATTCTGATCGATCACCATTCGGATTTTTGCCAGTATAAAAATTGAAGCAACAGTAAATGTTTGTGTTTTCAATCCATATTTTGCTGGCTTATCTTTAATCTATTGCTATAATTTTTGCTCATCCACGGTATAGAACTAGTTGTTCATCGATGGTGATTACATCATGTGGTTTATAATTACGGCTCAAGTTCTGCTTCAAAATAAGCCAAATCTTAATTACAGGTGCAGCCCTATCGCTTTGCAATCTATATGCTCTTGTGTTTCCATTATCGAATCTAATAAAACGTGTTATTTATTGAAACCGTTTGTGTGACATAGTTTCACTAATATAGGAAGATTGTTTGTTTTCATACAATACAATAGTATGTTGCAAATTATTTACAGTGACACCTGCAGCAATCAATAAACCAATATATATATGCATCTAATTCCGTTTGTTTAAAATTTTTCCACAACTTTTGGATAGAATCATTTCTATTGTAATCCTCCAAAACAAATTTGGCTTTTCTGTTTGTTTCAGAAACAAAATATGAAACTGATTTCTGAATTTAAAAACTTGTGAAATACTTTATTTGGGCTTCTTGAAATACTTTAAGTTTTTGTCAAATACTTTCAAATCTGGGACGCCACTGTGTTGTCGTAAAATGTTATGAGCACAAATTTTACCGGTTGGTGGATCCGTTTTTGACTATTTTGTAAGATATTTTCCATAAAAATACAAATCATGTTGTAGCATTAACAATTCGATTCCAAAAACTACTGCTGGTGTTTCTGTAGAAACCATTGCTTATTCTAAATGTTGTGGTTGAGGACGTAGAGTTCTTGGTTGACAATTTCTACCCACTTGAACCACAACATTATTAACTTCATCTACTTCATCATCTTCATCATAACTATCATATCATCTTGGAATACTAGAATTAATTTCAATTAGCATTTCTTCTTCTGCATCTGATGCATCATCAGGTTCACAATCATCATCGATATCTAAATCATTGTCTTCACATGGTACTGCCTCAGCATCATCTTTATGCAATCTATGCCATTCGTTTGCATTTGTAATAGCATTTGCAATATACGTTCTAAAAAATCTTGTTAACCTATTACACCTCTTTGTCTAATATTGTAAACCTTATATATTTCATCGTCGAAAATATTTGAATCTGGTACGTATCCATTTCTATATATCAATTGAAAATAATTAAAAACAACACTCAAAATTATAAGACTGTATTCAAAATACTCTAAAATTGCAAAAACTATACCTTTCGGGCTGAATTAAATTGAAATAAATTAGACAGACATCTTACCAGCCTGTCTACAACTGATTAGCATTCATTTTAAATTGTTAAATGACAATAAAATATAAAAAAGACAAATAAAATTCAAAATATAATGAATTTTGTATGAAATTGTATAAATTTATACCATGGTCTTGCCAGACCATAGTGGTACTGGAATGAATATTTTCGTCGCCAATTAAACAAATAGCGATGATTTTGAACGCGATTAAGTTAACCTAAGACTGTACGAAAAGCGCCAGCCCAAATGTTTAAATCATATTCCATCTTGGGACGTATAAATGATTTATAGAGATTAAGGAAATCCAAAGGCCAAAGGACAGCTTTACATCGACTTAGTTAGCCTAAACATTTGGCAGCTCCTTTCGCGATATCAAAAATGTGGTCGTTCCAAATAAATATTTTAGCAGAAAATATAAAGATATCATTTTACCTCAATTATATACCAAACCATGATTGTTAATCAATCAGTAGAAGACCATGTTGATATTAACGCCATGCCAAAAACGATAATTTAATTTCTTTCATGCATATTTTTCTCACTTAATTTTGAAATTACGTTTTACAGTTTGATGAAATCACAAAAATGTGAAAAACAAAATTTTATTGTCAACAAAATAGATTATGGTAATTTACGATTCAAAAACGAAAATTATTCAGAATAGAGGTCTAAAAAACGAGAAGGTCAAAAGAAACTGGATAGATCCTTCTCAAAGGTTAAATTGTGTACTGTAAAAAAATTTCTAGTTATCTAACAATAAAATACCTATACTAAAGAGGTCCAAAATAGTGGTGGTTATTGAAACACTCTTCTAATTATAGTTAAAATTTTCTCTCATAAATCACAAATCATCAGGATGAGCCATTGTTCTTTTATTTGTTTTTTTCTAAATTTTTGCCACCCTCCTCGTCTAAACTGCACCTTCTGGCATCTAATCATTTTAATTTATTATAGTTTAAAAAAATTAAAAAAAATATATATACCTAACTGTGAAATTAATGTGCTTGTGAGTAATTTAATAGATGAGTGAGATAGTTATTTCTTTGGCTTCCATGTCTATATTTTTGGTCAAATTCAACTAAATCAAATATTTGAATTTTAGTATTAATTGTTGTGGCCAATAACTATTCAATTTACCCTATAAATTGTTTTTTATTGAATGTTATTGAATATCTAACTATTTATAATTCAAATTCAGAATTAAAATTACCGGTCAAAATTATATGCGAGCAAATAAACATATTAAGTATAGACCGAAAACATATTGTTAAGTGATTTAAAATAGAATAGAATCTCTTCTATTCTCCGGGTCAAAAAAAAAATAGAAATTAAACAGATGTTAAGATACCCAAAGTATAACAACATTTTTTCAAATATGTACAATGAAACTGTTGTCAGTTATAGACACAGACAACATTATTATGATTACTTCACGCTTATTTTAAGTAAAAAAGAAAATAGCTACACATTTGCATTAGAAATGGTGTTGAATTATGAAATCCTTTTTTCCTTGTTTTTATTTTCCCTTTTTTTTTATTTGTCTTATAAAAAAAAAAAATGTAATTTCTCAATATAAAAAAAAAATGTTTATAAACATTGTAAATAATTGATACCATTTGTTATTAAGAAGAAAACAAATGTTTTTGATAATTAAGTTGAAAGGTAAAATTGTAAAATTATTATTATTAAGGTGAAATGTTTGTTATTCAACAAATAAAAAAAAAAAAACTAACGATACTTATATAAAATAAAAACAATATGATGGCTGCCAGAAGCACTGAACCTTAAAATGTTGTAGAAGATTAATTGTAGAGTAAATGCAAGAGTGTAGATGGTGAGATTTTAATTATTTTTTTTGTTGTTTTTTTTGTTGACATGATTGAGTACATCTAATAAATTTAAATGTGGTGAATAAATATCAGGTGTTTAATTGAGTGGTATAAATATAAAATTAAAAATTCTAGATTATGTAAGTAAGTATAAGAAAAATATTTCTCACATTTTTGATTTAATTTACTTTGTTTTACAGGGTTACATTTTAATTTTACAGTATTGCATGCAATCCGTGTTGCAGTTTCATATTATGCAGTTTCATGTATATTATAGAAAATTAAAATTCTATTTTAATACTCGTATTAATTTGTGATGATTAAAGTGTTAATAATGTTTATCAAGATTAGAAAAATGATTCTATTAAAATAAAGTTGATCGTTGCTATTAAATTAAGCCAAGAGAAATAACATTGTGTATTGCTTATTTATTTATTTATGCTTAATACAAACATATTACAATATACACAAGTGTACAAAAGTGTACAAAATCTTATTCTAGATCTTAATATCAAAATTGACAATAATTATACAACTTTGTAATTTATTACCAAAGAATGTTAGAAAATTATAAATGTATACTAACTCTTAAATACAATGTCCGAGCCAGAATGGACCATGTAAAAAAAATACTTAAAAATACTTTAGATATAAAATTATAATATAATAAAAATAAAAATAGAAAAAAGGTTAATCACTTCAAGCATCAGTTTAGTCCATTTAGAAAAATAATTGTAATCATGTTCAAATTGTTCAATTTTACTTGTTTTCTTTGCACGATGAAAGAAATTTTTATTTTCTAGTAGGAAATGACAATAACTCATTTTTCGAAAAATTGGCGCTTGGTCCACTGTGGCTCGGACCGCCTCATATGTAAGCGCAGCTTTTTTTTAGTTGGGCTGTGTTTAATGTAAAACTAATGTGGTGTTTTTTTTTTATTTACATTCTATTAACAGGTTCATATTTACCATAATTGGTACGATGAAATATTGGACCATAAATATTTTCTGATCTAAAGCGGTTTCTGTTGTTAATATATAAGTGGATAGTACCTCTAACAATTTCATTATTTAATACTATAATAATAAATATAATATCAGCCACCTCCATTCTGGATTCGAATGATGATCCAATAACTTTAACCTGTTCCTCTAAGGTGGCAGTGGCAGAATAACTGGATTTGACCAGTGTAAATTACGCAGCGCGAATCTAAAAAAAATTGTTTTGTGTAGCTTGAATTCTTTGGATATGATTAAGGTAATAAGGCGACCACACTCGACTGGCATATTCAAGATATGGTCTCGTATGGTCTCGTATGGACCGTTGAATTCTTTAGAAAATCCTTGACTCGTTCAATAGATTTATCATAAACAACCATTACTGATTTAGAAGAGAGGAAAAATTCATTAAAGCACATTTATTAATATTTAAGGTCAGATTGTTAATTTTAAACCAATTTAAAAAAGAATTTAAGTCTTGTTGAAGAAGGGATGTGTCCCTTGCTGATGTAATTTTTTAATCAATTTTCATGTCATCTGCATAAATAGTAATTTTACAATGTTAAATGACGGAAGTTACATCATTTATGAAAATAATAAAGAGAAGCGAGTCTAATAAAGAGTCCCATTTTTTAAATTTTAGAATAATAATAGAATGAGGAAAAAGACCAAAGGCCTTACTTAAAAAATAATTTCAGGTACATTATCTGGTCCAGAAATAAGAATAAGAATAAAAGCTGTTCAACAGAAATGTTGGGGATTCTGAGGGAGATGGTTTACCTGCGTAGAACCTAAAAACGTTATCTTAAGGATACCTGGTGTTCCTAGCTTTCCAAAAATATAGCTTAATAGCTAATCTTATCCTTTAAGGACGAAAAGGACATTTGAAAATATCCTTGTTGGTTTGGTGTTTTTGTATATAAACCGTTATATCTGTTGAGCTACTAGATATATATTTATTCAGTTTTTATGTAGTAAGATAACTGTCTGGAGCATAGCTTAAGACTTATTTGATGATGATTGGTGCTGCCGTTATGGAG
Source organism: Argyra leucocephala (assembly GCA_963942445.1). Classification (NCBI taxonomy): domain Eukaryota; kingdom Metazoa; phylum Arthropoda; class Insecta; order Diptera; family Dolichopodidae; genus Argyra; species Argyra leucocephala. The sequence continues at coordinate 26,265,241 of OZ012680.1, forward strand.
ATATTGTAGTTCAAATTATCTTTCTTTATAAACCAAATATCACAAGATTTTACCATTAGTCATCATCTTTCACCCCCTTAATATGTATATACTGTTGTAAAGATATCTGTTTTTCTATAACTCATACATACATACTTTAAATGTCCTTTTCGTCCTTAAAGAATAAGATGCTCCATATTTATTGCGCCATTTTATCCTTTAAGCTACATCTTATTCCATATTTCAGATAGATCATATTTTCCTTAAAATATAATATTTTTGGAAATCTAGGAATAACAATAAATCTTGGGATATAGTCATTAAGTCCTATACGGGTACACCATCTCCCTCATAAGAGCCCCGAAATTTCTTAGACTTCCATTAGACTGTCGGATGCCTTGAGATGATAATATACTGTTTCCATATGAACATAGACTCAATCTTCTTTGCCTTAGGTATTTGTGGGAAAGATTTTAATGTCAAATTTTTTTACAATAATACTACACAAACACAACAATTAACGTCAGATATGAACTCATCAATAGAATGTTTATAGTATAATTTGTTAAGGAATGATTCAGTACTAAAAAGTGATTAAAGATATTTCTCTGATTATTAGATTGTTGTGGGTTTTCAAGTCATTATATGATATAACCTTAACAATTATAAGCTTGAATGTATTGATTTGACAATTTGAATTAAACAAAAATACTATACAGACGTACATTCTGAGCATCAGAATAATATTATAGCCTTCTTTAGTGGTTTTTGAGTAATTCAACATACACCGTTTTCATGACATATAATTCGTTATATTTCAGTTAAAATTTTGGTCTCATGTGACTTTAAATAAAGGCTGCAGTGCTCTTAGAACATTATTAACATCTAATGTTAAGCTTAGTATTCAACTAATTAGTTTTGTTTTAGGATTCTTTTTTTTTCTCTACGTTGCTTTAATTAAAGTCATAGATTTCACATATTTTGATAATTATAATAACAAATTATAATCACTCAATTTTAATTAATATTATTAATACAGTTTTGACATTTTAGTTAAAAATCTCACACTATAATTTAATCATTTTCTTCTTTTTTAGCATAGGACCTCGTTTTTGTTTCATACTGCACTCTCTTGTCAACTGTGAGCTCTAGTATTGTTTAATTTGTTTTTTAAGTTGTCCTTATTGTTGCTGTTCAGTTGATTTGCTTTAACATTTTTTTTCCTTGTCAACTGAGAGAGTCGTTTACCTAAGTGAAGCCCTAGGTATTTTGCGTAACTTTTTTAAAGAATATTATTATTATTAAGTGAAACTGGCGGCAATGGGCTATTCCTTAACGTGAAAGTTATATGTGTGGATTTTATTTATTTTACCTTAACCTTCCATTTGTCATGAATCCATGTTTGAAGTAGATTTTAATGTTGATGCAATATGTGAAGGGCTAAATATGAATCAACGTGGGAAACCATAATCGCTGTGTCATCTGTGTAAACTGTGTTTAACTTTATTAGCATATGGTCGATCGGCTGTGTATAGTAGATACCGTGTAAGTCCAAGGACACGACCTAGAGGATGTCTAGAGTGAATTTGCAGCAATTCATAATATGCTAATATAATTCATATTTTGTAGAACTCTCTTGCCAAATTTTTCATCAGTTTTTATACAATAAACCCAACTGCCATACCTTTTCAAAACGATGACTAATGTCCAGAAAAGCTGTAGCACAGAAATTTTAAAATATTTATTTTCAGTTATTGCAATCAATCTTTTCATCAAAAGTTTTTCGAATAGCTGTCTAGAATTGGCAACAAGAGTATTAACGTCTTCTGGCTTTTTATGTGGAATAAAAATCATTCGTTTTTCATTGAATTGGGAAATAGCTAAGCATTAGTAGAGTTCTTGAAGAGATAATTCATGTAGGATTCTACTATTCAGATCGAAACGCGGTAATTTATTTGTCTTTATATCTGATTTAATTATACTTCTTGTCTCTGTGAGTCCATGTGAAAGGGATAACCAATAATATCGTCTATTTTAGATAGTTCGGCTTCTGTAGAACAAATGATCCATGGTTCAAATACTTTGGAAAGATGATCAAATATGTGTTAACTATCTCTTGACCACCATTAAGTTTCCGTAATGGCTTTTTCGTATATGTTAGTTGTTTAAATTTTTTCTAGCTTTTTCAGAAGTCGTATTCTATTGATTGACTTTTTTTTTATGGTCTTGACAGTAACTTAGGTAGAATCAACTTTTCTTTCTTAATTAAGTACGGTGCTGTAATTTTATACTACAATATCTATACATATTTCGAGCATTTGCTAAATGTGTAAAACTACTTCTATTTCCAGGAACTAAGCTTTGTTCTTGTTAAATTTGAAAGATATTGCTGGGCGACATCTTTTTGTGGTTCCATAATGCTACATTCAGTTTCTTGGTGCTTCCCTTGGTTAGTAATAATGTGGATTCTACCAACATAATCTCGCACTTTTTCTGCATCTCATGAATTACATTTTTACTATATGAACTATATTTTTGGGTACGGCATAAAATTTCAAGCTTCCTCGCTTCTTTTCTCAGCCAATTGGCTTAGTGAATTATTTAGGAATTAAATTCATCTTCTTTGTCTTTGATTAGGCATTTGTTGTCTGTTTTGCAACATTTCTAATCCTCAATTTTGTGAAAATGAAGTCCTGCATTCATAGCATCTTTTCGGAGGTCTTCCTGGTAGACGTTGGCCGTTCAAAATAATAACCTTCCGCAGTCGACCTTTTGTAATTCTATTTACGCCAATTAATTCTTTTTAGTTTCTTCATCTATTTCGACTCTAATGGACAATATTTTCAATGTCGCATGTGTCGCTGATTTCGTTGTTACGTTTCTTATCTCTATCCACATATCTACTGCAGAGTTAGCATTTCTACAGTCACATTTTTATTTTGATTTAGATGTATCCACGGTTGTCTCAATATAGTTAACGTTAGTACAGGTCGCATACCGCTTTTATATATTATTGTTTTGTTTTCTACTAACATGTAATTCTTTCTTCAAATAACATCTCGGACATAACCTTAAATGATTGCAGTTTTTTCGGCTTGAGTTCTTATTTCTGTTTAAGTTTTACCAAATTGTTCTTCTCATCACTGGCTGGGATAATGACATAATCAATGTAAACAATTGCATAACGTCTTCGAATCAAGTCGTGCGACGTCGTTTAATAACGTGAGACGACTGAGGGAGAGTTGCAGAGAGCAAAGGGCACATTTATGAATTCGTATTGGCCAAACTCAGGGATTATGAACCAAGTGTATTTTCTACTTTTCTCTTCATAAAAAGTACATTTTTTAAATCGAGTATCGTGAATATGTTGTCAGCATACAAGTTTTCTAATATCTCTTCCATTGTTCTTAAAATCGATAATTAGTGACTGAGTCTAATCAACAGTGCGCTAGTACTAAAATATTCCAATTCTAAATACTAAAATGTATATAAAATAAATTCCACAATATTTGTCTGATTGCATCGACCACTCTTGTTTATTGATTTAAATAACAAAAGTGCAAATTAACTTGTAAACAAAAATCTTTAAAACAAAAGAAGATCTCATCATAACAAAAAAAAAAAACAATAATAAAAATAAAAACAAAAAATAATTCTAATTTACATATTTTCAGAGAGTAAAACAAACCCAACTAAACCAAACAAAATGTGAAGAAATAAATGCACTCCATGCATGCGGTAGGATATACAAAAATTGATTTCGACCTTCAGGTATATAATATAATCATCATTGGACGTTTGCTTCCAACTTTATTAAATTTTGTTTATTATATTTTTTGTTTTTGTTTTCATTTTCTTATACCACCTAAGTATAGGTACAAAATAATAATATAGAATAATTTCTCTGTGGTATGATTACACCTTAGATTGAATAGTGTAACTACCACCTATAGTATTATATGTTAAGGTGCTTTCCTAAATTGGAGCACATATTTATATTTGACTCTAACTCTGATCTTAGTGTTTATTATATAGTATTACTGTTGTTGTTGTTGTTTTTATTATTGTTGTTGCTGCTGGTAAAAATAACAAAAAAACAAAAACTATAAGAAATCTGGTCGTATATGACTACCGTACAATTCAATTTTATTTATTCTGATTATTGTTTTTCTTTTCTCCATATGTGAGGTGAAAAGCAATTTGGCAAAGTCCTCAAGCAACCGTGTTACTACGGCATACTATATAGAGTTATTTTTTTTTTTTTTTTATTGTGGTTGTTTTATTTTATTCTTAAAACCTTACGCTACATTCATTTGCTCAGTAATGAATTCAGTTTTTTTTTTTTTTTTTTTTTTTTTTAGCAAAGAACAAGAGGTGGTAGAATACCCTTTAGGTTTTACTTTATGGAGTGAAGTGTATATGATTGCATAAAAAAAAATAATATCAAAACAGAAAAAACACTTAAAGAAAATAACAAAAGTATAAGCAATAACAGCTAAGATAATTGACTGGAGAAATATAATGATAATAATGTGGTGATGTTGTTTTTGCTTGTTAGTTTTTTTTTTGTAGAGTTTTTAGACACACGAACTACTGGTCTTACACACGGATACAAAATTACATATTTAGTTTTTTTTTATTTGTTTCTGGCTATTTGTACATAATGTTGTCTTGACTGGCTGCTTCTCTTTTGTTTATTTTCTTTTTTGTTGTATACTGATGATGATGATGGTGATGATCATCATCATCATGGTTGGTTATTTGCTGATGGCACGAACTAAACTTACGTAGAGATTGTAATCTATCGCTGTCTCTCTCTCTCACTCTTGAAGGAAAATAATACATATAAACCTTACTTACTTTAGTTATACCTACCATCATACTCTAGAATAATTTTGTCTTTAAATAATTTGTGGTTTCCGTTCGATGGGGGTTTTTCATTCATTTAATTTTTTTTTTTTGTTGTTGTTTTTTTTTGTTGATTTTTAAAAACGATTTTATGTAATTAAATTAAGTTGTTTGTTTCATGTTTGTTCGTTGTTGCATGTTAAACATAATTATATGTCATCATGATGATTTGATTATGAATCAATAAATACCAATTAAGTAATTTAAGAGTTTTATTTAAAAGTTTGATAAAATGCTAAGATTGTTGTTTATTTACAAGTGTTGAAAGTTAATTGGGTTGGCATATTAAGAGCATTAAAATATTTGATCAAACTAATTAATAAAATTTTGAGTAATTGAGCACAAATTTGATAATTATGGTAGAATTAGTTTCATGGTATTAGGTATTTAAAATTTATCTGAAAGCTGTAGATTCTCTATAAATGGTACAAAAAGTCCATTTAACAAAACCCGTTCTTGCCAAATTTTGTGTAAAGTGAATTCTAAGAAATGTAATCAAATATTAGGAGTATTACATCCAGGTGCAAAGTCAGGTGCAAAAATATTTTTTCTTTGCTAAAAAGATCGGAATAATTTGATAAATTGAAAACTAGTTTCTTACAAAAACAAATTGGGTTAAACAACAACGATTTTTTTATTGAAAATTTATTTTCTTTTTTCCGCACCACTCAGGCGGTAAAGAAAAAGGTGCGTTTTTTTTGTGGTTTCCCAATAGTCCTACTCAACACTCCGACGCAAAACGCCGTTGACAAAGGCAGCATTTTACCATTTTTGCTCTAACGAGTAGATCTCGAAACCTCGTCATATACAACATTTTTTGTATATATGTAGTTTCTTGGAATGTTGAATATCACCAGACCGGCGTGCTCTGGAAATTGCAACATGTAGTTGCCAATGGTTAAATACTGTATCAGTCAAATAAACTCCTTCTTTTTCCAATGTTTGACTTTGCGACTTATTTATGGTCATAAAAAATTCCAATTTAACCAGGAAATTGTCAATGTCTAGGAATAAATGGCAGTTCTGTGGTTCTTGTAGCTAAATCTATTCTAGGAATAAATACAGCTTCACCTATAGCTTATGCCAAGGAATTCCGCGATTATTAAATTTAATTTTAGAGCTTTTTCAACTAATCGAGTCCCATTGCACATTTTGCGTTTAGTATTTAGGTTTCTCAGTCGTATTATTATACTACCAGCTTTCAAATTAAATTTATGTGGAGGCATTCCATTTGGACAGCAGGCATTTAAAAACTCTACAAGAATTTATCTTAATCATTTTCACCGTAATCATCGTAGAATCGGAAGCTAAGTTATTAAATTTCCCTCCAAAATGTTTAAAATTCGTTCGTTAATTGTATCAACATCAGAATTTTTTAGGCAAAGTATTACGTTTTTGTATTGGTAAGCAAAATTATCCACATTTAAACTATCTTCAAAAATTTCTTGTACGATACAATTATTGCAAATCATATTCAAAGGAACTTCGATTAGATTTAGCAAATTTTGGTCATTCGTTAGATCACCATCCACCATAGCTAATGGACAGCTTTATAACATAATTATTTTGATTAAAAACCTTTAAAAAAATAAAATTGAAATCCAAAATTATTATACATACTATATTCATAACTTCATACACCATTCACAATAACAACATCTTATTCATATGAAATAAATAAAATATAACTATACTAGGGGCCCCTGTTGAATAATTATAATTCAAGTTTAAGTATTAGCTTTTGTGTAAAAATTGTGTACCTACAGGTTTTTTTTTTATTAAAAAATCGCATGTTAAATTGAATGAATGAATGAATTACAGGGACTGAACATGTCTCTATGTCAAAATTTGAGTTTCAATAAGTTGTATTTCAATTGAAAATACTACTAATGCATATTTTAATTCAATGTGAATTTACCGTGCAATGTGAATTTACTCTTAAATATAAGTTATTTTAAGCCCGATTGTCATTGTACAAATCAAGATATGGTACTGTATGCAAAATAAATTTATTCTAACGATCCAAGAAAAATTTTAAGAAATACTTAGTATTTATCTTTACCTACCTTTCCTACCTACATTAAATGTACCCCATATGCACTCTTTCGATATTTGTAAAAAGTATGCGGTGTGGTTTTTTTTTTTTATTTTCCCTTATTTTTGGTGAATAAAATCTTTATTGTATAATTTTGAGGTGAATTGTTGACATCTAACTATATTATAATATATGATATGTCATAAATTTATTAATATACATGTGCTCATAGCTTACAATTATCCATATTAAACATCACTTTAGACAGCGTTTCCATATCAATATTTTTCAATATTTTTTGACGATTTCAGATTGAATAGAGAGACATGTTTTGTGTTTACAAATCCGTTTTTAAACAATCAAACTATTTGTCAGTTTTTTCTTCTATCCAAAAATATAATATAAAAATAAAAACTTTTTTAATCAAATAAAAATAATTATAATTAAAATAAACATATGAATGTTGCTAAGTTTTTCATTGTTCGCCATATTTAATTTTGTCTTCCTTAGGTTGGTATATAAAAATTTACAAATCAAAAAATTAAAAATTCATATAATTTCATATAAATTCAAATAAATTCATAAATAAATTAAGGCCCTTATTGTGATGTTCAGTTTTCAGTCGACTGAGAAATTTTCTCAGTTGAGATTTTATTTGGTATTGTATACTGACACTGACAAAATTTTGTTCTATTGTGAATACTGAGAAAATTGACGTTTTTTTGACAGTTAAAATTTTTATTTTGTAGATCGTTTTAAAGTTTTTATTAGAAGTGAAATAGTTTTTTAAATAAAATAAAAGTGTTTTATAATAAATATAAAAGAAATATAATATAAATATGTCGTCAACTGAATTTTTTTTTGATGAAAATGAGGATCAAACCAATGATGGAGTTCAAATGAGGACTATACGTAGAAACATAAGAGATAATTGTAATCTTTTGGAATTAAGTAATGAAGCGTAAGTAAAAACTTTAATAAAATTGGAGTAAAATAAATATTTTTATTAAAATTTTTATTATAGATTTATACAAAATTTTCGTTTGTCTAAAGAAGCATTCATGGACATACTGGAAGATATTGATGACAAGCTTAAGCCAACAATACGAGAACGAGCAATTCCAGGAATAATTAAATTGGCAACAGTAATAAGATTTTTTGCGAGCGGAAGTTACCAACTAAGTGTGGCAAATGATTTTAATTTGGGAATTGCACAGCCAACTGTTTCTTTAATAATGAAAGAACTATTAAATGTCCTAGAAAGACATATATGCCCAAAATGGATTAAGTTTGACTATAAAAATGATGAAAAGCGCAGAGCAAAAATATATTTTTATCAAAAATCCAACATCCCAAACATTATTGGCTGTATAGATGGGACTCACATAAAAATTATTGCACCAAAGAAAGACTTGCAGCATCTGTATTATAATAGGAAAGGATTTTTTAGCATTAATGCTATGATAGTAAGTATGATTCTATAATTGTAAAATTACCCAATTTAAACATCTTGAATTTTAGATATGTGATGATTTAATGAACATTAGATACATCAATGCTAAACCACCCGGTTGTTCACACGATTCTGCAGTTTGGAGCATGTCTCTTGCTAAACAAAATTTGAGGAGGACCAAAACAAAAAAACAAGCCCCAGGTTATGATATTTAATATTGATAGAACTGCCGGAAGAAATTTACAAAATATTAATATACATTATGAATGATGTTCTCAGATCTGGTTACTTTCCAGTCCAGTGGAAAGTTGTTTAAACAATCCTGATACCAAAACCAGGCAAGCTGAGTAAATAAATTACATCTTACAGACCGATTTACCATACTACCGTGTCTATCTAAGCTATTTGAAAGACTATTCTTTTAAAGTAGTTTTGGAAGAAAGCAAAATAGTTCCAGAGTATCAATTCGGCTTCAGAAATGCAACTATTGAGTAAATACACAGAATATCAGATGTAATCAAGCTATGCATACAGAAAAATAAATATTGTTCAGTGGGTGTTTTGCATATTAATCAAGCATTTAATAAGATTTGTATGACATGAAGAACTGTTGTACAAATTCAAAAAATTTTGTCCACAGAACTATGTTTTATTACTGCGGTCATACCTCATCGAAAGGCACTTTTTAGTGAAGCGTCAAGGTGCCTATATACAAACCAATGAAATTATGTTAGACGAAAGATGTACGACTGTCAACGTCCTAAGTTCTGTTTTATACCTTATCTATACGGAGGACAAACTACAAATTAGACACACACCGCTATACTTTCGCTAATGATACACCAATATGGCATTGCATAATAATCCAGTGCATGCTACAGAGATTCTACAACACAGCTTAAATAAAATTCATTAATGGTTAAAAAAGTGGAGAATTAGATTGAATGGAGCAAAATCAACACATGTCACTGAAGAGAAAATCTTGTACGGCGGTGGTGCTAAATAACAAAGTAGTTCCACAAACAGAAACAATAAAGTACCTGGGCATGCATTTGTATAGAAAACTTACATGGAAAATCCATATCCAGTCGCAAAAGTTGAAATTGCATAAAATGTATTGGTCGCGGTGAGTGACATTGGTGAGCTATCAATGTCGCTAAAGAACAAGCTTCTGATTCATTAGGTTAATTTTAAGGACATACAGATCAATATATATGGACATACGGAATCCAACTATATGGGGAGTAGCCAGAATTCAAATATAGAAATATCGCAGCGATTTCAGTCAAAATTATTTAAATTGATAGCTCACGCACAATGGTTCGTAAGTAACGATATTTTGCATCAAGAACTTCAAATGAAAATCCTAAAAGAGAAAATCAAAAGTGCAAGCAACAAATACCTACCAAACAAGATGAGCTTGTCATTCAAATACCCTAATAAACAACTTGTTGGTCTCAAATGGTGCTAGTTGACTTAAGCGTTACAACATTCCAAAACTACCCAATATGACTCTACAACTTTCCAATTTTAGTTAACCGAATAATAAAATTTATATAAATTTATATATAATGTAGTCATTTCTTAACAACTATAGGTGATCAAAGGAATGCTAAAGTTATTTGTTTTATTTATTTATTTACCTGAAAATCCTAGGAGACGAAAATCTCGAAGGTTATTCTACCACATAAACAAAATTATACCAAATACAACACATTCACAATATTTATTTTATATCTAAATGATAACGATATTAAATAAGCTCCTGATTCTAAGAATCCCAACAAAATATTTTGAGCCTAAATCTATTTACTTTTGTTTCCAAAAGGTGTTATAAAACATTTCCCAGATTATTTAAACAAAATGTTTGTAATATAAAGAGAGAAATGAGCATTACTCATCAAATTTGTAATCTAAAAATGCCACCCCCACATTCAAAGAATTATATGCACGTTTGAAGTGCGCCAAAATTCTACGAAATCATCACAATAAATTTTACGTTGAATAAAATATTCTTTTTTTTTTATTATTATTATTGATAACACTATTATTTACTGAAGGTTATGTAAACTTAACATAATTTAAACACTGTAATATTTTTAGAAAATAATTCATATACAAGCAATCCAGAATTTCATTATACTTTACTGGCACTAGTAAATAGAATTTAAAAAAATGTAAAACCATTTAAGAATAGATCTATAAAAAAAATATAATAGTAAAATTTTCTAGAGTAAATATGAACAATGGTAATGATGGCAATAACTAGATAAACAATTTTTATATAAAATTAGAAGTTGTGACTGGTTCCCACGGTCGCGTTATTTTTTTTTTTTGTTTTTTCAGGACTTTACTGAAATCTTTTACTATTTTTTATAATAAAATAAGAGTACAAGAAAATCTATATATATAAAAAAAAAATGTTCAGCCCGAAGCAATTGAAGTCATGACCAAGAAATTTTTATTTTGTTTTTATTTTCATCCACCATGGATCTGTTCTGTAGTCGTCATTATTTTAAAAGATGGAAATAAAAAATCTATATTATAAAATATAATATACAAAGTAGATATCTATAGTCCCGATGCAATTTATAAAAAATTAATCAACAAAATTTTAATTTTTTTTTTTTTTTGGATAGGTAATTTTATGTTTCGTTATAAATACATCAGCCTCAGGAGACAACAATAAACAGAACTTTCAATAGTATTTGAGAAATTTTATACAAAAAAATACTGAAAGTGTAGAAGGGATATGATCGATTTATAGAAATTTTATATACTTTCGCTATCTTCTCTGTATATTCTTATTATTTCTATTATCAATTTATTTAATTTCTATTGTCACTTTTTTATTTTTTTTATTTTATTTAAGTTATTTTCTCTTGATGTTGATTTTAATTTTAAAACGTTGATAGATGCGGTTTGTAAATGTTTTATAAATAAGGGATTTAATGTAGGTTACAGAAATATTCTTGGCTTATTTGAGATGTTATCATATTAAATTAATTTGAATTAAAAATAAATGATGTTACTGAAATTGGCACAACATGGATATAATATTTTTAAATGGAGATATTTTATGGCCAAAACTTATAGGTTATGATATCTTGAGTAGTACTTAAGTAGTTAAAAGAAAGGAAAGAAAAAGGATGAAGCAAAAGTTGCGTGGGACAGGGCGAACAATGTTTTAAATATTTGTTCTAAGCCACTGCAAATGATATAAATAAAAATCCTTCTCTCATTTTGGGAATCATCCGATTCGAACTCGATTCCACAATTGAGATGTTCTAACTGTAAACTAATTTCCATAACCAAACTTATGCCCCTCGTGTTATGCAATGGAATTACTTGAGAGAAGAAGAAGTGATTTTAGTTCCTCGGAACAAATGCCAACACCAAGCAGATATTTTTTATTTTTTTTTTTTTTTTATTTTTTACACGCAGGCTGTGGGAATCTTCAAAAGACACAATGAGCCCCGTAGCTTGACATTGTGTGTGGGATTCTTACCCACTAAACCACACCCTTCCTATATCGCGATCTAGTCCTACAGGACTAATGAGCAATTTTTTCTTGGCTTTATTTTATTTTTCAATGTAGACTAAATCCAGCGATGTCTATCTAACTTTTCTTTGGCGTATTCATCCATAACCTTGAAGACCCATCGCATCAGTGACGAAAAGCCAACCACGCCAGCTCTCCGAACGAATTTATAATTATGTAAGACTTATGAAAAACCTCGTTTCGTTGGCAGTCAACATAACGAAATTTTTCACCAATCCCGTAAAAACAAATCTATCTAAACGTGGGAGCGGGTCAACCTCCGATCACCAGCGCGACGAGTCCTCAAGAGTGTGGGTGATTTTATTGCTGCACTAACTCAAAAGGTTTTACTCTTTTGAGTCGTCTGGCTATATTTCTATAATCCAGGAGCTCAACTACCTTCACATTTACATGGTGCTGAAGCCTTTTTTCGTGACTTCTTGCAAATTTCTGTATTTCCTTATCGACAGATTCTATTTGCAAATCTCTATGTAGGTCATAGTTTCTTATGAACCAGGGCGCGTTCACAATGTTTCTTAGGACTTTATTCTGGAACCTCTGAATAATATCTCTATTACTTTTTTTGCTGCATCCCCATAGCTGGATGCCATATGACCATACTGGTTTCAGTATTTGTTTATAGAGCAGAAGTTTGTTTTGTATTGTTAAGGTAGAATTCTTACCTATGAGCCAGTTCATTTTTCTATAGCGGATTTGTAGTTCTTCTTTCTTGTTTTTTATGTGAGCTTTCCAGCGAAGTTTCGCATCTAACGTCATACCAAGATATTTGGCAGTATTTGAATGGGGTATTTCTTGACCATTTATATATACTGGTTTATGGTCAATTTTTTTATTTGTGAAATCCACATGTACTGACTTAGCTTCATTTAATTTTAGACTCCATCTTTTTGTATAATCTTTGATTTTTGTTATAGCTCTCTGCAGCTTTTCGATGGATTCTTTATTATTTTCCCCAACAGCCAGAATCGCTGTATCATCTGCAAAACGTCGCAATAATATTATTTTCTAGTGCAGGAAAATCACAAGTGTACAGCAGGTACAGTACCGGACCAAGTACACTTCCTTGAGGAACTCCGGCATTAATTTCTTTAAGATCGGAATATGCTCCTTCCTGTTTTATGTAGAAGTATCTCTCTGATAAGTAGCTTGCTATAATTTCCGAATGTTCTTTTGGAAGGATTGTTTTCATTTTACAAACCAAGCAGATATAAAATAGAGAAAGTGCTCCAACAATATGACGATGACCAAGTGGTACAACAAGACCAAGTGGATAGATTTAGATAGATTTAGAATTCATTTATTTCCTTAAATATAAAGTTTTTTACAAACTAAATCAAATGAAAATTGAATATAAACAAAACATAAAGCTCTTAAATCTAATAAACTAATATAATAAATTCAATAAAATTAATAAAAGTAAAACAAACTATAGTTTATTAGAATAATTAATAGGAACAAATAATAATATAAAATTCAATAAGAAATAATTTAGTAAAAATAACAAAACTTTATATATCTTCGGCTGGAAAAACGTTTGTTGAATGTGACGAAATATGATTTCCAGAAAAACGATGTTAAAGGTTTGAGCTGCTGTTATTCAAATTTAACTGGACGATAAAATTCAATATTTTTTTTCACAACATACAACGAATCAAATCAGCTTTCGACTCATACTTGTCGAATGGTCCGCCCACGCTTAATTTCGGACCTAAAAGCTGTTAATTGCCGGATGGATTTGTCGTATGTGCAAAATTTTTTGTTTTTAAAAGTTTTTCTCTTGTTGTATGTGATTTTCTCATGTTTATATAGTTGTAGTGCCATGAATTTCCATTTTAAACCTACAAATTTTATAGTTTTTTAAAGATTCAGTAAAAAAGCATAAATATTTTATAATTTTTGCTCCTCGAGAATGAGTGAAAGAGATGAAATTAATATTAAAGATATTTCTCAGTAGGTTCCAGCCTTGAAAGGATTTCGCGCCATTAACGTTTAATTTTTGAAATTCTGTCGTATAACAGATTGAACTGAAGTTTATAACAAGACTTTGTAAGCTGCATAAGCTGCAAATGTAAGCTGCAAATCATAAAAAAAATATAACATTCAAATGTTAACACCTTATAGAAATTATTTAATTTTATAATGAAAATAACGTAGATTAGAGAGGAAAATTGGATTGGCTTAGAAATTTTATTGTTAAAACAGTAAAAATAAACATAAAAATATCCTTTTTTATTACAACGAATATTTCAGCTCCTCTTGTAGCGATTAGCTATTAAAAAATATTTTATTCACTTCTTCAGAATTATATTAAAGCAATATTACAAAAATGATATTCAAACATAATAATACCATACCAATATCATAGCGTTGATCTACTAAAATTAAATTTTATTATTATAGAAAATTCATATTGAAATAAGTACAATAATAAGGACAATAAATAATTTTCTAATAAAATTCATATTCAATCATACTCGTATATAAAATATACATATATAATATGTATATATATAAATTCTTTCACCTGCAATTCCACGAATTATTTTATATCGCGATGATTCCGTAGATTCAAACAATAAGCCGGTATCTTTTTTTATATTAATAATAAAAAAAATATGTTTAGTTTTAATAGGAAAAAAAAAAAACAGAAATCAATAAAAATTGATTTCATATCATTTCTTTTAAGAGTTTCGGTTTTAAACAAACACCCGGTGTCATCGAGTCATAGTTTCAAGTACCTACCATAATTTATATAAAAATGAAAATTAAATAGTTTCAAAGAAATTTATTAGTATTTAACATAAACCTTGAGACAATGCTGCGGTTTAAAAAAAAAAAAGTCTTTAAAAAACAAAAGGCTTAAAACCCCTGCAATGCCATGTATACATATACATATCTACACGTATTTATTTGAATGGGAAAGGATTTAAATTTTTTTTTTTAAATTTTATCAGTAGAATAAAAATCAAAAATTGGAAAATTACAGCTGGTAAAATGACATTTTAATAATTGTGACTGAATTTCATGTATAGTTTAGCCCACATCAAAATTGGAAATTTAATACCTACCCCAGAAGGAGCCATTTTAAACTACTTGATTATAAATTTTATATGAGGGTGGCCTCACCAGTATGAGACATTTTCTACTGAAGAAGAAAAATAATATTGAAAATTCACATTAAGATAATTAAATTTTCTTCAGAAGGATATGTGTACCAGTATGAGTCAGCACCCATACAGAAGGAGAAAATAACTTAATTTTATGAATAGTAATACAGTTTAAAATTATATATTAGTGATAATGGTTGTGTATGGGATGAAGGTTTTAATGAAATAAAATGAAGTAATTTAATGTTTTGATGGCACAAACTTGGATAGCAATATGCGCTTCAAATGTGTTATTTAATAAAAAAAAATTATTATTTTAATTTTTTTGACAATTTTATTGTTTTTCAGTTGTACTGTAAAGAAATCATACTTCTAAAATTATTTGTTATAGAAAATGGATTAAAAATGATTAAAAATAATGTGAGAATTTGAAAATCTGAATTTTTAATGAAATCCGCCATAAAAAGAAAGCAACAGGTGTGAGTAGAGTTCCAAAACTAGATCAACTTCCAAAAATTACATTTTTTACTTCAAAATTTTTACCACAAACCAGTAAAAAATTTGAAAAAAAAAAATTAAATTAAAGCACCGAAATGTATTACAAGACGACAAAATCTAGTAAACTGATAAAAGACTATAAACTTACTTACGCAATGCCATCGATTTGAATTTACTAGAAGCTAATTGTCTATTAGATTTGAAAGCAGTTTTCTTTAATTTTTGCAGTGTCTTAATTCGAAATTTCACCATGAAATATCTCCGCAAAGTAAAATTTTCGATGAATTAGGTTCAAAAGTATTAAAAAAACTCCACCCCACCTAATTAACCCTAATATTTTTCAATTTATTCAAAATCAAGATGGTTTCCGAATTTAAGCCGTTCAGAACAATTTTGATAGATTTCACCATGGAATATCTCCGCAAAGTAAAATTTTCGAAGTATTAAGTTCAAAAGTATTGTAAAACAGCACCCTACATCATTAGCCCTAATAATTTTCAATTTATTCAAAATCAAGGTGGTTTCCGAATTTAAGTTATTTTTCAGGTCAATTTTGATAGATTTCACCATGAAATATCTCCGCAAAGTAAAATTTTCGAAGTATTAAGCTCAAAAATATTGAAAAAATACCACCCTTCATCATGGATTCGATAGTCTTCATAATTATTAATTAATTCGTAGATCAAAATTTTTTGCGAACTTTTCGTTTTCCTTTTCAGATTAATTTTTACAGATTTCACAATCGAATAATTCCCTAAAATAAATATTTCAGAGCTTTAGTCATCCAGTCATCATCCAGTCAATCATATTTTGACATCGCGAAAGAATGTTTGCGATAACTTGAGTCGATATAAAACTCTCATTCAAATATTATCCAGTCAATCATATTTTTTGCATCGCGAATGAAGCATAAAAATGTTTTGGGATGAGTCGATATAAAAGTCTCTCTTCACCTTCGAAACTTTTTAATATATATAAATCATTTATGCGACCCAAGATGGAATACAATTCACAAATTTGAGATAGCGCTTCCCCTACAGTCTTAGGCTACCTTGATTACGTTCAAAATCGTGCATCTAATCGATGACCCAATTGCAACTTCGTCCCTAACTACTCTTGGACATCGTCGTATACTATAGAAGCGTTTTCTCTGTTTTATTGATACTTCGTAGGTGTGGACACATGTTTATTAGATCTCAAAGAACTACTTAGTGTTCCATAGAGGATCCACAAATCCCCTTTAGGTATTTCTACACAATAGAAACACCTAGATGGCATAAAACAAGTTACGGAAATTCGTTCATAGTCCGGACCTTATGACTGTGGAATTATATCCCTTCTAATGTGTGTCCACATTCGAATAACAACATAGTGTACAACTTGCAGAAATTCAAGGAAAACATCAATAGCTTCATTCTTCAAATTGCTATCAATTCCTTCAATAACTTTCTTCCAAGTTATACACTAAGTTATCCCAAGAAAGCCTTACGTACTTTCTTCAAGCGGTACGTAAGTATTAAAGGTTACATCCCATCGCTTCGCTGTTCCTATAAACATAAACTTAGATTTGTCGTCAACTAAAAGATTTTATACTAAATTTATTCATTATTAAAATTCGTTTGAATCTAATGCGGATTTTTTTTTCAATTAAAAAACTTCGAACAGGTGTGCATTAAATCGATAAACTTTCAGTTTAGGTCTTGGATCGTGTGACGTTTTTCAAGCCTCCGTTTGACATTTTTGATGCTAAAATATAGTTTTGAATGTTTTATAATTTTATTCAATTAAATTCCAAAACTGAGAAATCCCAGTAACGTAACTAGGTCGTTATTTATAAATAAATCATTAATTACATTTTAAATTTTTCTAAAGTTTTTTAACCTACCCAAACCCTTAAAAGCCCCACTACGCAGTTTAATATGCTCCCATTTGTGTGAAAGTCGGTGCAAATTCTTAAAGTAAAAATCTTTCAGACCTTTTGTCATTGAAATTCTATAAATATAGAAATTTTTTCCATATACAAAAATTGTTTCATAAAATTAATAACAAAATTTCTTCATACACTTCCATCCAAATGACTCACTTCTGAGATCTAATCTTTAAAATAGTTATTATTACAAAAAAAACAACAATTTCATATCTACCTTTATATAGAATCATTATACCGTACATCATCTATCTCTTTTCCTCTCTAAAAATTTTTACTTGTAAAAATTCCCATTTGAAAATATACAAAACAATTATGACTGACTTTAGAAGTTAAATATCAAAATAACAACACAAAAATTACAAAACTACCACAACTGATTATAAATTTTGTAGTTTTGCAATTACATGAGCGATCAAATGAGCGATTAACTGCATCCCAATAATCATAGACCGCAATACTATTATAATAAAAATTTATTTAATTTTTTTTTTTTGTTTTGTTTTCGTTAATTTTAAGTCTAGTATTCGAAAAATCCGTGGGAAATGACGTGTGCCCGCAAGCGTGTGCCGACCAATTTGACTGTTACTTTATGATAATTTTTTCTTGAAAGGCAGCACCAAAAAATAAAGAAAAAAAATAAAAAAAAAAACAATTTTTTTTTTTTTTAATTTTTCTTCTTCTGTAAATCCTATAAAACCACAATCAATGATTAAGCAGAGACTCTTCAGACTTTATGTAATAAGAATGCAATGGATGGATGATTCATGATGTCGTTTGTTACAATGATTTTGTGGAAAGTATTGAGCAAGGATTTTTTTACAACATAAAAAAAAAATTATTATTAAAATTTTCCATAAAAATGAAAATGTTATATTTTATAGGAGATGGGGTATAAGTTCATTTCTTTAGAGTATTATTATAAAGTATAAGTTGCAATTATTACTTTGATGAACTATAAACTCTAAAATAATATTCTAAGGTATTTTAAAGATGTACAAATTGAAATTTACGTAGGCTTTCATATTTACAGAAATATGTTCAAATTAAAATTTGTACTTGGTGAATGAAAAAAGTGAGAGGGTCTTATATCATAGTGGTCTACAACCTCCTCGTAGATGCACATTTTCAGGTTTAATAGGTAATGTTTAGTTTTCGAATTAAAATTGTTCAAGAGGGTATTGGACAATGTAGAGGGTATTGGACAATCAATTAGGATAGGTATGTAGATAGAATAGACCATTCCAGTTACTTCTGGTTAACCAAATTTTGTTGTTGTTGGTTATTCTAGAAAATCATTCTCCCACTATCACTCTCAAAAGGACTTCAGTACTAGAGCCACCCTGTGCGATTTAGAACGTTGATCAAATCGCCAATTTTGCTTTCCATAATAATATTTACCAATATTGTTCGGGAAAGCTTTAACTAAAGTCTGTCTGTCTTCAACTAAAACACCTAATGGTAGGCAGTTGCAAAAGATCTATTCAAGACTTTCTGTCTCATTTTAATATTTACAGTTACGACAATGGGGGGTTGAACGAAATACCTAGCTTGGCAGCATGGCTTGGTACCGGTCAGTAAGCGGTCCTGATGGCAACTACTCTTGATATGAAGCTTACGCTAAGATGAACTTACGAACAAAGGTTACACAAACTTAATTATAGATCACGTAAAGCTAAAAATTGATATAGAGTTAGAGTTAAAAGGCGGTTATTAATTACAAATAAAACCGATTTTATTATTGTAAATATCCATTTTTTACTGTATGCCAGTTGCGGTGTGCCACGTCTCATATCTATCGTATTTGCAGGCCTTTATCTCTTTGGCGGATTCTATTAGTGCGATAATATCAATTTCAGAATTAGGCAATGTGTGTATGGGAGTAAAATGAGAGTATATTCAAATATAAGGTAAGAGGAGGATTCATCATTCATTATAAGCAGAATCTTCACCTGTCTGTGATGGACTTTCAAACGTTAACCAGATGTTTGTTAAATGGACCATATGTCAGGGTTTTGGCCAGTGATTAAGAGTGTGTTTTATTACCTGATTACAGTGATTAATTTTAAATTTGTTAAAGATTTTAGATTGCAGTTATTAGTCCTTGCCAACTATTATTTTCTTGTCTGCCAGCTTTATTAAGCTTTTGTAACAGGTAAAACCGTTAGTTACATCTCTCGAACCGATATAATCAAAAAAAAAATGTTGTAAAGAGAAATTAGTGCAAAATATTGAGCAATTCTACCATTGGTAGAGAAAGTTAATTTCCGAAGATGGATGAATTGAAATGCTTGCGATGTTTTATAATAAATATAGAATAGTACGAAAGTTGAATGGGGAGTAGACAATTGAAAACCTGAAAAATTGTTACACTCTGGCTTAAAATTTTCTTTTGTATGCAACGGAGTCATCACGTGGAGATGAAGAAGATGATAATTTTGTAATTTCAGCACCATTTGAAACATTAGTCAATATTACCTTTGATATAATATGTTCTATCTAATATCTTCCTTCTAGTGCTTTTCCTATAAGAAGGATTTTTAGGAAATCTAGTGATTTTTAAAGGTGGCAAAGCAAGAATTACCATCATGGCACAATAGGCATATTTTTTTCTGCTTTTCAATATTTTGCTTTACAAAATAAATATTCATTTGAACTTGAATGCGTGCATTGATCAATTAGAAACATTTCGAGGTGGCTAATTCAAAGACACAAATCAGAGAAATTTAAAAAATGTTAATATGTACTTTATTTTTTGGGTAATTTCTTTGATGACTTTAAAAAATACTTCAAATTTGAAGACATTTCATATTTTATTGATTTTATAATGTTTTGCTATTAATTAGATGATCTTAATTATGTACTTGTATTAAATATATAGTTTTCTTATGTGGGTTTGAAACTTGGATATGTTTTTCTATAAATGATTTATTTGAAAAATTGCCATAAAATTAATACTTTTTAAGTTTTTTTATTTCTTAATCGGTAATTTTTTGCGGTAATATTTTGAAAAAGTTTCACATTTAGTTTTTGGGTTCCTGTCACTGTTTTTTTTTTGTTTTAATTCACCGATGGGAAAGTTTTAGAGACATTATTAACGTACTAATATATTAGATCACAATTGTGTAAATTTTTATTTACAACATGAAAACTGAGGGCTACGTATGCGATTTCCAGTTTAATTATAATTGGATAAACTCTTCAGAACCAACTCTTACTATTTTTTTAACTCTTTCAAATTAAGAAGAAAATTTAATTTTATTAAATTTCTTAATCATTTCATTATGATCTTCGTTCAGATCTAAAATTGATTTCTCAACTCTCTTGTCATCAATAATCCAATTTTTATAAAGAGTTCTACTCTTAAACTACCATTATTTCTGTTTTTTTTTTTTTTTTTTATTTTTGTTTTTATTTTTATTAATTTTTATACCCTAAAGGATATTTTTTTTTTACGTTGTTGTTATGTATGTATGTCTTGTATTACTGATGTAATTTTACTTTTATAGTTTTTAGTGACCAATAAATGTTCGTAGTAAAGAAATGATAAAAATGTTCGTGCAAATAAAGTTAAAAAAAAAATAAAACAAAATAAAAACAAAAACAACAACAAAAACATTAACCGCAGAAAAAAAAATTAAAATTGTGGTAATCTTAAAATGTACTGGACGACGGTAAACAAGCGAGTAAACAATGAAAAATTTAATTTTTTTCGATATTTAGGAACCAAGAAGATTGAAAAAATTATAATAAGTACATTTAACAATCAGTTCGAGTAAAAGGTTAGACTCATTAGTTGCGTGTTGCAGTGTGGTATTTTCTTTCCTGCTTCACTTCCTTTGGGAGCATAGAGGTTCCAGAAAATTCTTCCATCTGACTCTATTTTGCGCTCGGTGTTTAATTTCATTCCATGTTGTGATATGATTTTCTATTTTCTTATGGGCTGATTTGCAATAGCGTTGATTTCACACAGCCATCAAATGTGTGCCCGACACAGCCCAAAGTCTTCCGAAAGCCATTCTATCTAATTTTAACCAATTTTTCTTGTCTGTTTTGTATTATTTATTTATTAGGTGACTGAACCCGAGATATATATAATATCATATATTTGTATTAATTATACTACAAAGGTGACTGAGCCCGGTGACATCTTCTATGACGTCGTTATTGATTGTATGGGGAGGTGGAGATAAAGTAAGCATTTTTTAGTGTTTTGTTATCTTAAACATTGTAATACATAACGATCTGCTACGTTCTTATTTATGTACTATTTGAATATGTTTGCTGCATCTTTTAAGATGGTTAAGTACCTATATAAAAATAAAGCTAGAAATTTGTTTAATATTTTATACAAAAAAAAATATGTCTTTTTCTTTCTTTTATCCCATAGGTGGGGTTAATGAAATCATAGCCTAAATTACCAGGTGATTAAAGTAACCTAAATTTGCAAAATTAGACTTACAAATTGTTTTACAAAATTTATTACGAACATAAATACATAAACAAAACAATTCTTATTCAAAAATAAAACAAATAAAGAATAACTTCAGTCAAAAAAAACCAAAGATTTGAACCAAATAACCAAAGTCAGTTGTTCCAAATATTTTTTTTTTTTTTAATTTTGCCAATATAAAAGACAATTTTTTAAGAAAGCTGAAATTAAATGCTACTTCATAAAACTAATCATTTTTTTATTTGATATTAACATCCCAACTAACTGGGTATGATTTTCCAGGATTCTTGACGTATTCATAAGGAAGATGTCATGTTTGATTATATGTGAGACCAAAGGTAATTGTGTGATGATCGTAATAAATATTGATCGTAATTCTACCTCTTCAGAATCCGAAAATATTTGTCTATGTCTATATTTTTGTATATCAAGGGATTTTCTACTTTCAATACTTGCATCAGCACTTTCATTACCACTTTCTTCTAAACGTATTGATTTATTTAGCATTTTAGCCATTTGAACTCTTTTAAAAAGAGTATTATGGTTTATATTATATTTGGAAGCTGTCCCCCTTATACTACATTTTCTTTTTAAAACATCATCTATTGCTGTGGCCATTTTAACTTCGTCAGCAGTGACTTCTTTTTTTCGTTTGTAATGCCTTACCATTCTACAACACTAACATCAATTTTTCATATATTTTCAGTGTCTCAGTTATTAGTTACAAGTACCTAAATAATTGGTTGTTTAGAATTTTTCAGCTTAATTTTTATTTTTAATATTTTTGTAATGTAATAAACCAAAAAAATTCAAAATATTTGTTTAGGACATTTATAAGGGGTTAAAATAAGCTAATTCTTGCCCGGGTTAGTTGCTTAAATTAACCTCAAAAGTGATCTTTTTCCCTAAATATAAAAACATCACATAAAACAAAATGCCAAACTATTAATATTATGAATTTCATATAAAATTTAAACCGCTAAAACCACCAACACATCTAAAATATTATACAGCAATAAGGGCTTACCTATTTTCAAAACAGTCAACACAATGCAAAAAACACTATTTCACTCTCAACTTCTCGACACAACTGAAAAACCCATGAACATTTTTTTAGCATTGACAGAATAAACTTTCGATAGTCCCGTTAAATTTGAAGTGTTCTAACATGCTTAGATTTTGAAATACTTCCTCTGTTTACTTTTACTCACCCTACTGGCGGGGCACTATTTCTTGAGTTAAAACTTAGACATTTTGTTTTCTTGGTGTTGATTTTGAGACCAACTGCTAATAAAGTTTTTTCTAGACTTTTTATTTTCTACTGCATGTCATTTTGTGCATGGGCCAGATGGGCAATATTTTGGGCGTATTGTAAATTTTCTAGTCTTCTTGTAGAAGCCCATTTTATTGCTGTGGCTGTAGTTGTTGATGGTGTTGTTGTAACTAAATTATTTTTTCGTCTTATTAACCCCATGACAATCTCATTACTCTTTCTACAGCTGTTTTAAAATGGGCAGATAGATTACTACTTACAATTTAAGTAGGTACATTCAAATTTTAGATAATCAATTTTAATAAATATACTGGTATTTGTACCAACACTGGAAATCGTTTCACCCAATACTGTATATTTATTAGAATTGATTATCTAAAATTTGAGTGTACCTAGCTATACTTGGCAAGGCCGTATCTCTCGAAGAAAGATATACTGTTCTATTGATTTGTTTCCTAGAAACTGATTTTTTTCAAAATAGAAAACAATAGTCCTTTCCATTTCTCCCTCCAATGAATCACCTCTAATTGTGTTCTAAACGCCCACAGTTTAAACTTAAGAAGTAAATAAAATTCAATGACTTTAATTAGTTTTCTGCACAGAATACTGTTAATAATGAACTAAATATAATTGTGAGAGAATTCAATGGTTACGGATATGTGTGTCATCAGAGTGGATTATACTGTTGATCCCCACCCGTTATTCTTTAATTTTTATATCACAAAAATAGCCAGAGTCATCATCATCTAGATTCATAAAAAAAAGTTCATAATACAGCCCAAATCTCGTAACCTTAAAAATAAAATTATAATAACCATCTTTTCTATACTATACTATTCAAAATCTATTTGGACATTGGTTAAATTTAAAACAAAATTATTTTTGTATATTTTTCCTTTTTTTAAAGCAGTCATGTAATCAGATTTACCACTGAATCTCATAATAAACATTTTGAAAACTTACAACAGTATATACAAAAGAAAAAAGTCTCCCCACTTTTGAATTTTGAATCCTGGCTTTTTTTTTTTTTTGTTACTGTTGCAATGTTGTTCCAGTCCATCAATTTTGCCTAAGGGTAAATTCATTGCACGTAAGGGATTGAAATATTATTGCTCAATGTTATTTTGTTAACTTCACAAAAAAAAAACAGTATTTTTTTTTTTTTTAAAAGACTGCTGGAGTGGCTCGATTTGGATGGTTTTTGATGTTAATATATCTGCCTACTCAAGAAAATATTACTACAAATCAAGTTTACTATAAGTAAATTACAAGAACAAAAATTAAATAAAAAAAAAAAAAATTAAGAAAACTAAAATGAAATATTTTAATAAAATTAATGGAGGCTGCGATATTTTTGAAAACCGTGAGAGTTTTGCATAACTAAAAATTAACTAAAAAAAAAAAAATAAGTTTAGAATAAAAAAAAAAGAACAAAGGAAAATTATAAGATGCCAAACTGCAACAAGAAAAAAGTTGGAAAGTCAAATTGATTCAAAAATATTCCAAAGTAATCATTGAAAAGCAACAACAAAAACATACAAAATGGAGATTAACATTCCCAAATGTGTGTTTGAATATTTTCAATTTTCACAGGACAATATTGTCTTATCTGAGGCAAATCCTGGGTATGACTGAAATTCGAAAACTTAGCTGTATGACGATCAAAGAAGCTTGTTTCTGCTACTGACGTTGTTGTAGGACAATAAAAACCATGACAAACGAAATTTTAGTAACGGTTTTTAAAAATTTCTCTAACTACAAAAAATAATCAATTTCAAAATTTTACACGATATTCCTGTAATCTGGATGTTTGTACATCTTGAAGGAGACAGATCATTGCGAGTATTTATTATCGGCTTAAACCATCGTTTCGTACACCCTTTGTGTATTAAACTTTATTTTTCTTTTTAATTTGTAATCCTCAAAATAAGTGAATTTGTTAAATTTTTGAAATTATCAAAGTATAAGCGATTTCCGTTTTGTGCTTGAACCGAAATTGAGTATTTTAAATAATCCTTTCATTCTATTACGGGTTTAATGAGTTCTTTTGTTGTCGTTCGACCCAGTTCATGCGAATTAACTTCTACCGTACTACGAACTAACTTCTAAAAAACCGGTTTTTTTTTCTTTATCTTGTAATTCCTGTTAACCGTAGTAACGCGCATGAATGATAGTGGGAAGGGTAGGGAATAAAAAAGAGGGTTGCAAGAAGTTTATTGAATAACGATGGAAATATCACCCGAACTGTATAAACTTTCAAATAATGTTTATATTATGTGTGATAAAACTTATTGTTGAATTTCTCTACATCGGGTATGGCAACTGTATGAGGCTTTAAAAAGGTTTGCCTTACACTACCACTACATCAGTGTGCAACACCTTTTTTGTCTCAGATTTATCGTTAAATTTGCATAATTTCTAGTAAGATCATTAGCATCATCATTGTCCTGTAATGTCATTCGTGGGGCGTAGGGCACAATTTTTTCCAATCCTGGTATCTCGGGTTTCATTTGGCACTACCACATGAAATATGCAGCACTCCCAAATCCGATTTACGATTTACTACAATTGAGACAGATTAACTGTGGTTTCACTGCGATTACTTCTTGGGCATCTACCGTTTGGTGTCATGAAATGTTATCAATTTGTTGACCCCTTGGAATTTTCTGAAATATGGATGATAAAGCCATAAGCTCAAATCTGACAGGTACACCCAGTCGTTGGATGGTCTTACAGGCCTGTCATTGTGAGTGCAGAGGTTTTTTGCGACCACCCGACGAGGAAATGCAAAGGCTGCATACATTTTACGGAAAAAACCATTTAGAAATTGAAAATAAGAAATTAGTTCAGTATGGAGCATGAATCGTATGTCTTTGGTTGCTATCTCCGCCGTTGTCCAATACAATCCATGCTTTCCGTCTCTTCTGCTCACAACACATCCTACTATACACCGTGATTGAAACCCTATTACTCGTAAGAGTTGCTAGGACTAACAGAGGTCACCGCGTGAAGGTTAGAGTTGGAAAATAATGTGCGAGAGGGCTTAGTGGCGTAAGACAGATACAACAGCCATAAAACGTATCACGAGCCAATTATAGGCCTGCCAATATTTTCTAGTATAGATCAAAAACAACTATCATTCAAAACATCATACGATTATGAAGGCATATTCTTTATTTTATTTGTAATCTAGTCCCCTCGATAAAAAAAAAATTCATATTTTCTTTTATGCATTTTTCTACGTGTCTTACTGAACAGAACAGGAATTACTGAGTTATTACTTTACTCCAAACATGGCTTAAACACGACCAACAAAGCAAAATCCATACTATCTAAAATATTTCCTTTAATAGTTCCAAATATAAATAAACTAATACAGGATGACACTTTATATTGTGCTGAATGAGTTCATTAAAATTAAATTATTGCAAAATTTCAACTACCACCCACAGAATTTACAACAGTAGCCGTAAATTTCATCTAAATGTCACAAATTGTAAAAACACAAAAACATAAATTGAAAATAAAGAAGTTCCCACGAGATTTCAAACATTTTGTAAATATATAAAGTCATCCTTTAATGTCCTTTTTTATAAAATTATTCTATTGTCAATTTTTTTTTTTGTTCAAGTGTACTTTCTTTATTGTTATTTTATTTTTGTTAAAAAAAAATGAAATTGGGACATTTTGAAGTAAAATAGGTTCAACACCTGTAAAATGTCACAGTTTCTAATTGATTTTATTGTGTTTAGGTATAAGGTATACCTATATAGTTGCAAATAACATTGATTTAACTTAACTTCATTAAATGAAGTGGTCCTGAATCCTGACACAAACTGTTGAAGTATGAATGCAAGCATATCTGAGTACACAATAATCAATTTTTAATGTTTTTAAAAGGATCACTCTTTTTGTTTTGTCTTTTTGGATGTCATTTGGGAACAATTGCAAGAGTAACAGATTTATTTTATTTTATTAATGTATTGGTGTGTTATGAAAGTATTTATAATGTTACGAAGCAGCAAATTGTATTATGTTTGCAAGATAATGATGGTGTAATAATAAATATAAAAATATTTCTCAGGATTCATTATTGTAAAGATTTACAAGAATTGTTGTTGATTTCAAATCCATTTTTAATCGTGAATTTTTTTAACCTTTTATATAGTACAGGGGGAGACAAAATTATTATTTGATATTGGAATAAATAATATTTTGATGTTTTTTATTAATACAATGTATATGAGTAAATTTGCTTTGTTTAAAAAAAATAATTTAAAGAAAAATACAAGATATTATGTAGGTCTAGTGCAGTGCCAAATAAAAAAAAAATTCAAATTAGTAACAAATATTTTATAGAAAGGATTGAGGACCTTCTTTGCAGTCGTTAATTTATTTACTTTCTAACAAGTATTACCCTGATTGAATAAATGAATTATTTTGTCAAGTAATTTACAATATTCAGACCGTAGTGATAATGACATTTTTTCAGTAATGTATTTCGCAAAATATTCGAATATTTCTCCTGTATGGCTATATGAAGTTCTTTCGCATTTGTAAATTGCTTTTTTCCATCATGTGACATTTTTGATCCCCCCACATGCTAATCACATTTAGCGTTGTCTATTCTCTACCACAGACAACCTCACATTACCAGGGACACTAAACTTAGAATATGGCACCAATAGGCACTCAAATAAAGAAGAGAAAAATGAAGGTAGATGGATAGGCCACACTTTCAGAAAACCTACAAGTAATATACATGCGAGCATTATACTGAAATTCGCAGGTCAAAATATATTTAGGTGTACTGTGGGAAACACCGCACAGATCAATCCATAATGAAATAGAAAAAACAACACAACGTGGAGTGAAATTAAACACTTAAGTGCAGAATAAACTTATATGGAAAAGCTTTGTGGAAGACTTATACTCCAAAACGAAGTGAAGCATGAAAAAAAAAATAAAAAACAAGGGAATATTAACCACAAAAAAATTTATATTGAAATTTTTCTTTTATTAAAATTAAGCCACCCTAGAATCTCCTAAGCCCCCTCCACAGTCTTAGGCCATCAGGTACTATATATATTTGTACTTTTATTACCTGTACCAAATGATCTAAAACCACAGGAGTTGATAATTATTTGTCAAATTGCATAATCTGACATAGAAATAAAAAAAGGACATTTAAATCTACATATCTGACGAATTTGAAGTGTATTATAAATTTGTAAGCACATAGTCAGTCAACCAGCTTCATAGAAAAACATGAAGTTGTGTCAAAACTGTCGTAGTGTTTTTTTTTAAATATATCATACAATTTTTAAATAGTTTATGTATCTTGAAGAAGCAATTTGTACACCTTGGAACACGATACAAAAACATCATAACTGTGAAGTAAATAATATGTCCTAAAGTGTACACATTTTCCAAAATTTTGAAAAATGTATTATCTGCCAAAAAAAAAAAAAAAAAAAAGCACGGCACCGAACAAGCACGGACTATTCACATTTTCTTCAAATTTTCGATCCGATATCTGAAAAGTGGATCGCGGGGATGTGATTTAACGAATGTAATATAGCATCATATAAACTGTATAAAGATGTGGACTATAAACTGTATAACAGTATCATATAAACTGTATAAAGATGTGGACTTTGTAAAACTGATATGGTATTTTTACCCGAATTTATCAAAGGGAACATTTCTTATACCCAATTACTGGTTCAGCTCAACTTTTGTTCTAACTCTAGATTACGATCTATAATAATTATGTTTACCTTACAGTTTCATAGAACTAATTATGGGAAGTATGAATCATTAAATAGAATTATGTCTTGATGGAACTCATATAATTCTCATATTAGCCTACTAATAAAAAAGCCAATCTTTAAAAAATAATTTATGTTTGTGTCAATGAACGTCATGTATCCTATGATATCCCTTGGACTTAGAATATTTTTATATATTATATTATTATGTTATCATAGCTCAAATTATATTTTTAAATTATTCCGCATATCAATTCGATCATTATTATATAAGGTGTGTTCGTAGTGGTCGCGCCTGCGCAACAAAAACGATTTTTTGTTCGTAGTTGCATATCATCAAAAATTCTGCGCAGATAAAAAGCAGACGTTTGTGTTCATAGTAATCGGTGTCACGTCAGCGTCGGGCAGATTGCGCAGATATTTGAGTGCGCCTGCCTTAGAATGATTTTTATAGTGCATGTAATTTAACATGTAATAAATAAGAATGTCGTGAGAAAATATTTAAGTAAAAAATAAAAATTAATTACTAAAATAAAATAAATGTGTTTATAATAATAATATATAAATATAAATATAATAAAATAAATATATTGAAAAAAATATATTATAATTTTAATATTTTTAATATATAAGTAAGATATATATTAAAAAATATTAAATATTTAAAAAAAATATTTATAAAATATATTTAAAAAAATATAAACATAAAATATAATAAAATATTAAATATATATAAAAATAATATAATTATAAATAATATAATATTACTATATAAACGATTTGTGCATGTGCTGCTTCTATGAACAAAAATGACTGCTAAAGAATTTTCTGCGCACAAGTTTTTTTGTTCATAGTGTCAGAGAAAAAAATTTGCAAGACACCGACGCATATTTTACTGCAACTACGAACATGCCTATAGTTATTAATTTTAGTATTTTGTTATTTATTTATTTTTATCATTTCGTTTTTTTAATTAGAATAAGTTTTTAGTTTTACTTTTTCTATTCTCTTGTTTTATTTTCTTTTTTTATTTTTTTTTCTCACATTATGTTTATTTTATTATTTTTATTTTAAAGCTATTATTCTTTTTTCTTAACTTTTCTTTTTTATTAATTTAACCCGAATTGGCCCAGATTATTTTTTTTTGTTTAATTCTGAGGTTATATTTAGTAAAAACTGTTAATCCGGAGTAAAATAACATATTTTTGTATTTCTTTTGGTTTATGTAACCGCATTTCTGTTCAGAAGGCATTTTGCCATATTGCAACGCTGGGATATGCATAGAAGAAAACAATTATATGAAATACACATTTTAGATTTTGGAATAAAATTTGTTTGTAAAATTATAAATGAGCAATAGATGGAAAATTGATAAAAAAAAATATTTAAATAATGGGTTACACCTTTACCGTATGTCCTTTATCACATTTGATATATATACTTCTGCCAACTGTTTTACAATAATCCCCAGCACATCTTTGTTTCTTCTTCACAGAATTTACTAAGTGTCCAGTATTGTCATAACATAAAGGTTTTGAGAGGGATCTTTTACGTTTTATATTTCCAGTAGAGAGTGGTTGGGTGCCATAATGACCACAATTTTATAAAGCAATTTGTCAACGGAATTGTAACTGACGCATTTCCGGATTGTGAATTCTATTAATTTGTGAAGGCTTGTATATTGATGCATCAAGAGATCATGTAAATATGCTGTTCATTCATTTCTTTCTTTGAATCCCAACTTGATATAAACTGATGTTCTCATCCATTCTATCGACGCCACTTATGTTCGCCAATTCGCCAATAGCATATGCGCGTGGATTTTTCTTTTAGACTTAAGTCTCCAATTTCATTTGGTGGATCACTAAATATAGACTTAGGTACGTCCGAGGAAATCTCTTCTAAATAATATAATGCTTTTTTTACTGTTAATTTTCTATAAAATCACAAAAATAAATCACATACAATAATATACTCTGATTAAACGTTTTCCATAATAGATTATCCCAGTGTTGCCATATGGTAACAGACAAATACTAATAAAAAAAATTTGTATAAGATACTTTTTGAACTGAAATTTTGCCACTTAAGAAATAACTACATTTAGTTAAAATAATTATTCAAAAATAAAATTTCATATTTCCATTTTTCACAATTTTTTTTTTTCACTAAACTAAAACTATATACTACACTATTTCTATTTATGTCATTTTAATTTCAAAACTTAATATAAATAAGTAAATAGGTAAAAAATAGTGCAATACTAATTTTATTAAAATAACGGTTTTTATTTTAATAAAACAAAAATACATATTCGTTAACTGTTGCCATATGGCAACACAGGGCTAATACGGGTTAACTTAACCTAAATTGTAATAAAATAAATATATACCAGGGGCCCTTGTTGACTAATTATCATTCAAGTTAAAGCCAAATTTAAAGTTTGTAAAAGAACAGGGATTTGCATGGACTGATATAGACTTCTCATTACAAAGCAAAAAACACTCATGTTTTAATGACAAGCTTTGAAATTAGTATGTATTCTTTAAAGAACACAAATACCTTACTTCTCATTTTCCGTTTCGTTTCTACCTATTTCTTAATGTATTTGGTGAATAATAAAATCATATGATTAAAAAAATTTCAACTGTGTGCGCATTATTGTTTTATTTACAACTTACTTATTATATATTAAGAGTTCATTATGGAGAAGAGAGATAAAATGAAAAGGTGTCTACTGCGCAGGTCCTTAAATGTTTGTCAATTATAATTATGGATTGTAATTTACTTGATTTAAGCTCGGAATAAGTAAATAAATAAACACTTCATTGAACATTGTAATAAACAAATATTTAAATTCGTAAACATATTTTTATACCATCCTGTCCACATATAAGTTTCAATAAATATCATTTTAACTCACATTAAATAACAATAACTCGATAAGGTGCATTTTTTATTTAATTTTTTTTTTAATCAAAAAATTCAATAATTTATAAATTTATTGAGTATGTGGCACTTAAAAATTCTATACTATTGTCCTCCTGATTACATAATTCCATAAATATTATTCCCTAAATTTTTTCATGTTCATTCTTCTATCTTTTTGTATTTTTGTTTTTTTTATATTTTTTTTATTATTATTATTATTATCTGTTGCCATTGTGTCTAGGTTTCTATAACAAAAAAAAATATATATATTTTTTATTATAGTAAATAATATTAAAAATCATTGACCATTATAATATATAGTTTATTTATATATTATTTTCGATGTGATCCTTTCAAGGATCATTTCTATTAATACAAAAACAAAAAAAAAACAATACAAAAGTACTTGAGAAAGTACAAAGCAAAATTCAGTGTAAATAAATAAATAATAATAGAATTTTATAAGAAGAATATTAAAGAATAGAAATAAAAAAAAAATATTTTTTGTTTTTGAAGATATTTTTAAATTCTTTGAAATCATCTTCAAAATAACACCAATGATCATAATAACAATAATAAAAAACAAGAATAACAACAATAACAAATCAAGAAAGAAAGTCAATAAATTTTCTCTTTATGAAATCAAATTAGAGAAATTCTGAAGAAATTTGAAAGAATATCGATTTCGTTAGTTTATTATTTTCGAATTGTTGTTGTTGTTCGAATTATAGCTTCTGAGCTAACAACAAAAATATTAAATAATAACAATAATAGTGGAGACATATTGTCTAGACCAAGCAATTGTTGTTATTGTATTAATAATAATGATTTTTTTCTTTTTTATAATGGTCAATAGAAGAAAGAGAATTATTAATACCCACTTTAAATTCTATGGTAACTTTAATTAATGGCTTACCTACTACCTTATTAAAATTATATGGAATTTTATGGCTTCCAATGCCTATTAGAGTTAAAATATATTATAATATACTTTAATAATAAGCATAATATATTTAAAAATTATTTCAATAGAAAGTGGAAGAAAGAATATTTTTATTATTATCCTGGCTCTTCTTGTCCACTTCGATTATATTAGTATAAACAATATTACACGGATTATTCTTATCACGTCCAAGAATGGAAATAATAGAACTTGTTTATACATAATATACTATTTTGGTTTATTAATATTAAGTATTATTATTTTATGGTTATTCAATTTTATTTGATTCTGCCAAAGAATAAATTTGCCAATTTATTATTATAAAAGCTCTCCGGGAAATATTTTTTGAATTTTATTTGATATTCAATTTGTCAAATCCAATTGGGATTTAATTTGACTTAATTTCACTTAATTTACAAAATAGTCTGAATAGGATTTGAATACCTTAAAGTAGGAAATCAGTAAATTAAGCTCCTTATATTAGTTTTCAAAGAGTTTTTTCTATCAACCAGTTTTCTATAAAATATCACACCAATCCATCCCAGCTTCATCTAAAATGATTTAATCTTTTGCAAATAAATATTTGCATTTCTATATTTTAACACTGGGAATGTAGTGTGGCGATCGTAAGTAAATACGACCAGCGATTAATTTTTCCAATCTGTTTTATTTACTAGGATATAACGACGACATTCATAAGCAGCGTTAATTCACATACAGTGCGACGGGTGGGTGTAAACATGGCTGCTATTATATTTTTCAAAACCATGAAATTACCAAGATATCCCGACGACATTTATATCATCGTTACATCACAATAGAGTCGATAAAGCTTTTAATCAGATTCAAGTAGAATCGGAATACTGAAAGTAGTTAAACAAAAAAACAAAGTATATTTTATCGACCATCATCATCATCTTATAGCGCTACAGCTCTGGGTGAGCTTTGGCCTTCATCACTATGCTCCTCCAAAAAGGTCGATTTGGGATTTGTAGGGTTTGAGTATCGTTTTTCACGTTGTCTGCCCATCTGCTTCTTGGCCTTCCTTTACCACGGCTGCTATCGGGCTTTCTATTCAGCACCACTGCTTTATTTCGGCTTTCGTTCATTCAACTTACGTGGCCAGCCCACCTTAGTCTTTGGACCTTTGCAAACCATACAATGTCCACACTATCAATCATACTATTGAGCTCGCTGTTGCTTCGGATTACATATTCTACAATCTGTAATCTATTTGGGCCGAGTATTTTTCGGATAATTTTTCTTTCAAATATGCGCAGGCTGTTCTCCTCGGTCACGTTCATAGTCCATACCTCGCATCCATACGTCACTATGGGTTGTATAAGAGTTTTATATATCGTCATTTTGGCCTTTCTTGATATTAATTGTGATTGAAGCAACTTTCTTTATCGACCATATACAATCGATATACTGACTTTTTAAAAAGTCGCCTTAACATTATATTGTTAAAAACATCACTGCCGACACATATGCATTCATTCAATATGAAATACTCCTATGTATTCCTCCTACCTACTCCTCCTATTTTAAATGTCTTCCGAATAAGACATACTACAGATTTTAGACTCATTTTACAACCACTTATTTGAGTACATTGTAAATTCAAGTTAGTATATTGTTATAAAATTATTGAATAGACAAGTAGTCAATAACTTAACACTTCATTTGCAGCTTCCCGGGATTCGGCAGATAAAGTAAATAAAATTGAGTTCTTATATTTTAAATAATCTTAATTGAAGAATCTTCTAAAAAGAAATTTCTCCCTACAACCATTGCAATAAAAGAATAATTTCATTGCTAAATCTTCAAACGCTACCATCTCTTCACTATCATCAACAAAAGACTCTTCAATCACTGCCACCAAACTACTTTCACAGAATTTCATCAATTTATTAAGACTTAACTTATATGAAAGAAAACTCAGATTTAGCTAAATTGCCAAATTGTTCAACATGGAGATCCAAAACAAAAATCAAATTCATGGCTATTTCGAAAGAACCCATTAAATGTAAAAACATATCCAGTAACAATAAAATTATCCCACAAGTGCTTAGTTTTAAATATCTGGGCGTAAATATTAACAGTTCTCGCAACACCAGAAAGCCTGCCTTTCCCAAGCAGGAAAAGCCAAAACCATGTTAGTTTATCTCCGAGATTTAATATGAAGAAAAAAATGCATCCTAATAGAAAACAAAACAAATATACGAAAGCTGTATTCGGACCATACAAACGTACGCTATTGAAACAACTGCGAACACATCTAAATCAAAACAGAAAATGCGAACAATCAGAAATGCAAAATCTGAGGCAAATATGTAGGTACACATTAAAATATAAGAAACGTTGCAATGAAAACACGGACGGATGCGATATTTTTAAACTGCTAAGATATAAATTGTTCGTATATACTAGTCCGGTACGGAATTGCTTCCGTGTTCGGGGTTTGTTTATTAAACAAATACATATTATTTTTTTAAACTGCTAAGATATAAATGATATTGTCAGACAAAGTTGAAATAGACAAAGAAAGCAGAGAGACAATGTAAATATAGAATGGCAAAAGATCGACTGGCGAAGGTTACTATTGTAAATGGTCAAATCAATATCAAACGGAAGACCTACGAAAGAATTCTAGACGCCGTTTTTCATTTTCTCAAACATTCAGATTGTAATACAGCATTTTTGCTGAGCCTAGACAAGGACTTCCCAAATAATAAAAATATTTTTGTTTAAAGCAGTTAGAATTATTAATCTAATTGAATTCATCAAACCCATTATGGTTTTTTGCAGTACTGAGCTTGTACGTGGAGTCCTCTAAAGCCTAGATAGAGTCTTTCCAAAACCAAAAACTGTTGTTGGAAGCATAATTAATGATCTAATTGAATTTATCAAACCCATTATGGTTGGTTTACAATACTCAACTTGTACGTGCAATCCTCTAGGACCTAGATAGAGTCTTTCCAAAACCAAAAACTGTTGTTGGAAGTAAAATTAATGATCTAATTGAATTCATCAGTCGCGCACAAGTTGTTTCTAGTCCTGAGTTTGTATGTGTAGTCCCCTAAAACAACCAAAAACAACAAATTATCATTTTCTATATTGCAACAAACTTATAGGGCCTACGCTAGGGCTTCTTACACAATTAAAATTTATTATTTGAAGCAAAATTAAGGATCTAATTGAATTCATCAAACCCACTCATAGTTTGTTGTAATCTGAGCTTGTACTTGTAATCATCTAAAGCAATCAAACCTGAATGCATCAAATCGAATCGAATTCAGAAATGATTTAAAAATATAGTTCGAATCCAAAACCAATTCGAATTAATTTCCATCCGGTTTGATCAACTTCCGCTGACAAATCGTTATTATCTTTTCTAAATTCATTTGATTCTGATTAATTTTATGAATATTCAAAATGCAGTTTACATATACAAATAAAGTTTATTTCTTTGTTTCACCTATTTTTCTGTTATAAATTATTATTTTGCAAAAATTTTATTTTTCGAAATTTGATCATAACATTAATAAATTTTTTTTTTTTTTTTATTTTAATTTTTATTTACGTTCACACACCGAATACACAAATTACAATCATTCACGTAATTACCACGCAATTCTAAAATGTAATAAACTTCAATAAAAGACAAAAAAAAAAAAAAAACAACAACTGTAGTAGAGATATTTGAATATTGTCTATACATACTGGAACTGAACTTGATTCCGCCTGATGCCTGAATTTCTCCTCTTTTTCAATTTTACACAAAATTTGATAAGTTTTGTTGTTGTTGTTTTTTTTTTCATTTCTTCTTCTATATCTCTCTCTTTGGTCTTTTTAAACTAAATAAAATAAATTTTGAATTTTGCATTTTATATTATTGTTGTTGTTGTTGTAGATTAAATTTGTTTATTTTTTAATTTTTTTATATAAAATTAGTGATGCGTAGGCCACCCATGTTCTGCAAGATATCAACACTCAACTTATTAACTTTTACATATTTATATTGGAATTCTCATGATTTCAGTTTGCTTTTTTTTTCTTCATCTAAATGGAAATCATTATAGGTTGAAATTGTGTGTCCTTTTAATTTTTCTGGATTATTATTCCAGTATAGCTATATATTACCAGTATTTCTATATTCAGCAGCAGCAGCAGCAGCAATAACAGCAGCAAAATCATCATTTCTATACAATCATGTTGCTTATTTATATGCACTTTAATATTATTTGAATTTGTTTCTTTTTTTCGATTCGATATGACCAAGAGGGCAATATATTAAAAATTATATCAAATCAAGAAATGATAACTGTGTGAGATGAAAACTACGTTCTCTTGTTTGTTGATATTAGAACCAACAATTCTAAAATTAACTTGAAATTATTCTCTAATGTGTACTTTATGTATTATAGTATAATATGGTATGGACCATATTATTGGGTAACAACTGAAATGATGAGAAACGTACCTCGTTGAATCTTTACGATATGTAATATTGCGTGTTTATTATAAACAAACTATATTATGTCTGAGTTGTAAAATGTTTTTATTGTATATAGTATATCGTATAGTTCTTTGAATTTGCTAAAAATAGTTTGTTGGATCATGAACAGGGTTGGATTTTAGGTTTTGGATTTTAATTAACATCTCTGAAAAGCTCATATTATTACCTGACTTTGTAGCTCTTTAACAAAACCTATTGACTCAATGTAAATGTGTGCGACGACTTTTGTTTTACTCTATGTTATTTCTAGTCTCAATAATTAACAATTGCACGGTTTCTATCGGATAGTTCTTTGAATAAAATCGTTGTTCTTTAGTTTCTTTGTAGCAACTTTGGGTTCTGTTTAAATGTTTTTCTGCAAATTTTGTACTGGAATAAAGTCAAACGCACGATCGATCCATGTTTACATGTTACTTTCTTATATCTTCCATTATGAATTTTTGATTAAAACTTGTATTAAAACAATTTCTTGTTGATTTAGGAAGAGCCAAAAATAAATTTAGTTTAGATTTTCATGTTAAGTTCTTTTGTTTTTAACAAAATTTCAAACCATTAAAACAGAATAGGTTTGACGGGAGGCATAAAAATTCTGATTTTTGTTCCCCAAGAGAGGATTGTGAAACTGACAGTTTTGAGTTCTTGTTTGGCTTTTTATTCTTTAGATGTTTTATTTTCTTTTGCTACTCCATCAGGCGTTATGACACTACCAAGGTAGCGGATATCTATTTTTTTTAGCATTAGGTAGGTTTTAATATATTGGCTACTCATGCATCACCAGTGAACATCCTCATTTGTATTTTCAAGTATCGCAATCAGTAGTGATTAGAAAATTTTCCTTTTTCTACGTCTCTATTGTAAACAGCACCGGTGATTACGGTACTTAGGGAAATTACGAAGTTCGTTTACTACTCGTGATGTTGATATGGTTGATTGGTGACGTGACATCAAGATTTTAATTGATTTGTTTGGTTCACATTTCTAAGCTTCTCGTCTCGTATACAATATAGTTTTTGTTTTCAAATCAGCTCTTCAAAACGCTCTGTTGTTTATTGCGACATTGTAGATGAATAAAATTCTTGGATCTGAAGAAAATTTTGCAATTTAAAACCAATAATTCGATCTGCGGTATATTTTAAAAATTTCCTAGCTAAATCTTATTTATCGTTGTTAGTGTACTTGTTAGCTGCATGATTTAAAAAAATTTGCTACAGTTTCCATAATTAATCTTTCTAATTTCTGACGACGTAGTACATATTCTATTGGTCGCAGTACTTTAGGGTACTTTCAGTATTCAATATTGGAGTTACTTGTTGTACCCCACAGTTCTAAACCGCAGATGACCTTGTATAGCAGGATCTTGCACTGCATTGACAGCTGTCCTATTATGGAGTACAACATTCTATTGTGGATAACAGACTGTTCAACTTCAATCCAAGTTGCTTGTTTTTGTTGGCAATACCTCCAATTTAGGCGCACACTCAAATGCATTTCAAGGTACTTTGCAGAGTTAATGGAACATTAAATAATGTTACAGCCGGGAAATTTTATATTGGCTTAAAGTATCTATATTTTCAGCCAAATAAATTTTTGATAAACATTCTTTCAATTTGCTTGAGGCAGCAATTGGTTTTGTGTTTGTTGCTAATACTACTGTACCGTCAGCAAACGTTGCAGTTAATCTCTGTTCTTCACGAATCCCCCATATAGAAATTAATACCTCATCTACATTGATAAATTTATATTCACTCTTCATTTATATTGAATACGACACTGAACCCAATCAATTCTTAAATTTTGTTAACTCTTTATTCTTTTCGATATTCTCTATCTCATTATATGGGGAGCAGTATAATGTTGTGACATTTTATTATTATGACTTTACGATAAGTGAAATACTTGTGGTGGATATACAATACAAGATTTAAATATGAGCATGAACTCAAATGGTTGTATTTTTTTTTTTTTTTTTTGTCCATAAGGTTACTGTGTATAGTGAAAAACATCAAGATAATAAAATGTTATTGGAAATCAGTTTGCACTTAAGCTAGATCGTGTTTAATGTTCTTACTATCAAAAAAGTAATTGTAAGCATGTATATATATATGGTGTGGTATGTAAGGAAAATAAATGTGTTTAATTTTGAAATTTTTAAGATAGTTTAATTTTTTTTTTTATTCTCTTTTTTATTATTTTTATTTCTGGTTTTTGAATATTCGATTGAAAATCTGGATTATTTTTTATTCAATATAATTTTAATAAACTTCCTAACCTAATTTTGATTATATAGTTAAAAATTTGTTTGATTTTACAATTTTATTATAATCAATTAGAATTTTTCTAGATGAGCTTTAATGCATTGACATAGCAATACAATTTGTCGATTTGATTTCTACATACCAATATGATAAATTGTAAGAAATTATTGAATTGAGTTTACAAGAGTGTCGAATTATTGAATTGGTGTACTTTTATTGAATTAAAATTTATTCAAGTTAACAAAAAGTATTTTTTGTTGGACTTTATGTGTTCACCAAATCAATACTGGTGATAGATTGATTTATTAATTAATTTAGGAAAAATAGCATTACTTAATAAGCTTTTGTGTTACAACATTCTATAAATTTTGAAAATGTGATCAAAAGATATAGATGTGTTTCAAACTGGATCATCTGTTTACTACGTAAATGTCTTGCAAGTTCAAATGAAAGCTTAGGTTTGTTTAACATATTATAAAAATAGTGATTAATTTTAATGGTTAGAATTCAATGGTAAACCGCACTTGTTTTTGGACTGGGTAATGCCATCATAATAATGATTTTTGAATTTTGGGAAAAATAGTAATTAATTAAATCAAAATAATCCAGTGAGTAAATATCAATTCGCCCTGAATGCCCATACTAATACTGATAATGTGCTTGTTTTTACTGCACTCACTGCGTTTAAGTGACAAGCAGAACAAACAAACAATCTATCCAAAATGGATTATTGCAAGTTTTATTTCTTCAAAAATTAAAACACTAAAATTGAAATAGAAGTATGATTTTCAATGAAGTTTTGTGAAAAAAACCGAAACAGTATTCCGGCTAGTTTAGTTCTAAACCATTAGACATCAGCCACATTGCTGTACAATCATATAAATCAACAATTTTGTTGTCGCGCCAAGCAACAGCTGTTACATCCACATTATCCACATTAGCGGTTGTTTCAAACGAAGCTCCACGTTCACACTTCATAATTTCTTTTTCGTTCGGCAATTTGCAGTTTGAAATTCTGTTACGTCTTACAGTGCCCAGACAAAGAATTCCCGTTTTCTTTAACTCAACAACTAATGGCAGAGTTGTGTAATAGTTATCGAAAAAAACTCGATAATTTTGCAAATCTGGAATAATTCGAAGTAATCTTATTACTACGTTTGCACTAGTTCCTAAATTTTTCTCATATGGTAGTATATTTTGAATTTTATTTTCATCTCCAGTATATATTTCGAAAATATAAGTAAATCCTGAAATACCACAAAGAAGATATAATTTAACATTCACTATATCCCTCATTATTCATCCTCTCTATAATTACATCATCAAAATTTTCACCATCATCACACAATTTATCTCCACTACAACTCCAACCTTCTATAATTTTTTTCAATTCTTCGTCACTAATAGCTCTTGACCTACAAATTTTAACGATTATTGTAACACAATTTGCATATATGCAAAACTCTTGCAAATATGACATAAATTTTACAAAATCTGTTTCTTGCATATTTGTAATATAACATTTAAAAACGAATTTAAGCAATATTTTCAATCATAAATGCAACAAAATAATAAAATTTAATTAAATTGAAGTTTTTTAATTCAAAATTTACTTACATTTTTGTTATTTAAATAATTTAACAAGTTTTAGTTAAAAGAAAATAAATTGGTATAACGTACAAATGTTACGCACGTGGTCACTATTCAATTAAAACTGACATATTTTCTCTATTTGAGTAATGAAATTAGAAAAGAGAGCTGAATTTTGTTTGAAATACAGAAAATAATATTTTCTAACTCTTTTGTAGAGAAATTTGTAAAGCATAGCTGAATTAAACACTAATAAAGTTATAATTGCATATATGCAATGGTATGCAACGAAAGGTTAATATAATCTTATATATAAAGAAGGATGTTTGTATGTATGTATGTATGTATGTATGTATGTATGTTTGTGTCAGAACTCCTCCGAGACGCATGGACCAATTTCAACAAAATTTTACAGGATGGTTTTTTACTACTTGGAATCGAACCCGTGATATGTTGTTTTCCAAAATTCTGACTGGTTCGGGTACCTGTCATACAACTCCCAGCACCCGCAAAAAATATTTCAAAAACCAAAGGTGCTAGAGAGCTGAAAATTTGCACACAGGTACTCTTCCAAAATTAAACAAATTGGACTTTCACATTTTTTCGAAGTTTTGACTGGTTCGGGTAGCTGTCATACAACTCCCAGTACCCGACAAAAATATTGCAAAAGCCAAAGGTCCTATAGAGCTGAAAATTTGCACACAGGTACTCTTCCAAAAATAAACAAATTGGACTTTCACATTTTTTCGAAATTTTGACTGGTTTGGGTAGCTGTCATACAACTCCCAGCACCCGACAAAAAGATTTCAAAAACCAAAGGTCCTAGAGAGCTGAAGATTTGCACACAGGTACTCTTCCAAAAATAAACAAATTGGACTTTCACATTTTTTCGAAATTATGACTGGTTCGGGTAGCTGTCATACAACTCCCAGCACCCAACAAAAAGATTTCAAAAACCAAAGGTGCTAGAGAGCGGGAAATTTGCACACAGGTACTCTTCCAAAAATAAACAAATATGACTTTCACATTTTTTCGAAATTTTGACTACTTCGGGTAACTGTCGTATAACTCCGCAGATCCCTCAAATTTCCTAATAAGAAAAATAGTTTTCATTGGAACTCAACATACATATGTGTATTAAATTGGAACCAAATCGGTCCAGTTTCTGAGATATGAATTTTTGTTCAAAAGAGCTCTGGCGGAAAGCAGGTTCAACAAATTTGGCAGAAACTGCCGTAATCGGGATCCAAGGTAAAATGTCAAGTCCCTAACTTAACAGGAAGTGGGTCTAATATGCCTGAATTTCATATGTTATGCAGGCCATATATAATTTTCTAATGGAGCTTGATTTTAATTTAGCTTATTTATTTGACCCTTTTTAGTGCAGTTAATATTGGTGCGAAATATTGGTGATAGTCATTCAAAAAGGAAGTTTTTAAATTTTTTTTTATTTTATTATTTTTAGAGAGGAAGAGAAAAAGCAATGAAGAAAACAGCAAAACAAAATTCTCATTTTTATTTATTTCTATCTTTCAATGAAATAAAATAAAGAAAACAATTTTTTTTTTAGAAATATTTGCCTTGAATTTAAGCGTACTAAAACTACAAAAAAAACTTTAGAATCGCAGCTTAATATAAGGTTTTCAAAGCAATACAGAAGAAAAGTCGGACAGCCCGTCCCCGGATATGCTGTGGTCAAGAGTGACGCCTTGAGTCGAGTGTATACTGTTCTGCCAAAGTCCGAAAATCCGATGTTACCAATCACGTTTGGTCCGTACATATTCAACAACGCATTAATTATTCTTGAAGATAAATTTGTGGCTATGATCGGTAAAACATTACTGCAACTCGGTCTATCTTCACCAGTATGAAACCAACAAAATGAACTTTATACAGATTACATACGAGAAAAGAACTGCAACGTTGAAGAGCTGAAAGCGTAATATCGCGAAAAAAATACCACGTCTAAATCAAAATCAGA
Organism: Argyra leucocephala; assembly: GCA_963942445.1. Classification (NCBI taxonomy): domain Eukaryota; kingdom Metazoa; phylum Arthropoda; class Insecta; order Diptera; family Dolichopodidae; genus Argyra; species Argyra leucocephala. The sequence continues at coordinate 26,308,429 of OZ012680.1, forward strand.
AAAAAGCATACAAAATTATCATGGATGAGGCAGAGAACCAACAAGGTGGTACCGTTTTTCTTGATGCTTCGGGGGGCAGAGATAAAACATTTTTAACCAACCTAATTCTAGAGGAAATCAGAGCTCGGGGAAAAGTTGCTCTTGCCATTGCATCTTCAGGAATCACGGCAACATTAATGGAAGGAGGAAGAACAGCCCATTATGCACTTAAGTTGCCACTAAACATCTTCAGACAGGAAAATCCTACCTGCAACATTAGTAAAACAAGTGGTCGGGCTCAAGTGCTCAAGACATGCAAAATTATTGTATGGGATGAATGTAGCATGGCTCACAAGAAAGCTCTCGAAGCCCTTGACGTGACTGTGAGAGATCTGAGAGGAAATAACAACCCTATGGGAGGAGTTCTGGTACTTCTATGTGGAGACTTCCGTCAAACTTTATTCGTCATTCCAAAGTCAACACCAGCCGATGAAATTTACGCATGTTTAAAACATTCATCTTTGTGGAGACATGTACGAAAGATAAGTTTGAAACAAAACATGAGAGTACATCTGGGGTGACAGTGCTCACATTTTCGCCAACAAGCTACTTGAGATCGGAAAAGGTAGATTTGCAGTTGAGCCATCTGGAAAAATAAAATTGCCATCGATTTTTGTAACTTGGTGTCGTTTGTCGCAGAACTAATAGATACAGTCTATCCGGATATTCAGCAAAACTATCATAATTTGAACTGGTTTCGAGAGAGGGCAATTCTTGCTGCTAAAAATGCTGATGTCAGCGAAATGAATAATCAAATACTTTCCATATTACCGGGCGTGGTAAATGAATACAAGTCCATTGATAACGTAGTAAATGCTGATGAGGTAGTCAATTTTCCAACAGAGTTCCTAAATTCTCTTGATCCGGCTAGATTACCGCCACATCGTCTTTTACTGAAACTGGGATCACCAATTATTTGAATACGGAACCTCGACCCACCAAAACTTTGCAACGGTACAAGATTTTGTGTTAAAAAATTGCTGGCAAATGTAATTGAAGCGACTATTTTTACAGGGAAGGGACAGGGTGAAGTCGTTTTCATCCCAAGGATACGACTTATTCCAAATGATCTCCCTTTTAACTTTAAGAGGTTGCAATTTCCAGTTAAACTTGCGTTCTCGATTACGATAAACAAGCCTATTAAGTACCGGTGTGGATTTAAGTGTGAAGGCGAAACTAAAAACGTTGTTTATAATCAAGTTTTATTTTGAGAAAATTATTTAATCAGCCGTCAATTTAATTAGTTTATTATTTCGTATTTTTTCGTCTTTCCTTTTTTCTGTTCTTTTGGTTTTTCCTAATTGTCTTTGCCTTTTTTGGATTTCTAAATTTGGTTTTGTTTTCTTTATAACATTTTGTACTTTTCTTTTTTAAACAATGAAAAAAACTGCTATATGGATAAGAATTGATTAATTAAATTAAGAGTACAAAAAATAAAATGTGAACTACTAACATCTAGGAACTTTAAATTTTCTTGGGGAACGCCGGGTAACTCCGCTAGTAAATTTATAAAACTAAATAAATTTCATTTACTAATAAATTACAAAAATATACTTTGTTAGGGTGCTGTCTACAAAGTCATTCTATAATAATTATAATTAAAAATAATTTTTGTAACGACTGTGTACATTCATAGCGTATACAAAGCTTCCAATTTAAATCATTCCAAAAACAAAATAAAATTCCTTAAAAATTACTTCCTGTAACAAATCTTTAAGTCCTATATAATTTAGTTAAATTTTTATTCAAAATTCGTTTATTTTTTTAATTCATTAAAATTAAGTTGAATAAAATACCAGAGAGAATAATAAAAAAAAAACATGACATTTTAATAATAATTTTTAAGTTAAAAATCACCGGAAAATTCTTTTGCCACACCAACATTTAAAAACAAAATGTAAAGTTTGGTATGATAATATTATACTCAAGCATTGAACTGGATTAGAAGCTATAAATTTGAATCATTTATCACTTTTTTTTTAAATAATCATTTTTGCTTTTTTGTTTTTATTATTTTTTTTTTTTTGATAATAAATAATAAACAAGACGCATATATATATAAATTTTTGAATCAATTTTAAGTCAATTTCATCATTTTATTAGAATTTAAAAAATCAAATTTTATTAAGTTTTAGCATCTGTGTGTATGTGTGTTAAGAGATTGCGTGCAGTTAATTATCTTAAATTTTGAACGAAAAATATTTTTTAAAATGGAAATTTTTTTTTTATTTGTAACGTTTAAAAAAAATTTTATTTTTTATTTACTGAATTTGAACTTAAATCACCTGGTCAAACTTAATTTAAGGTTTAAAACAAAAATAAAAAAAAAAAAAAACGAATCATCAGGATTCACATTTTGTGATATTTGAATGCGCTTGATGAATATTTTAAAGAATTTAAGTTATAAAATTTAAAGAAGAAATGGTTTAAAGCGTCCAATATTGAAATCATCGGAAACTTTTTGATTGATGATCAATTCAAAAGCATTGAATTAAAAAATCAAAGCGAATAAAAAATAACTCCATTTTTAAAATTAAGGACGTTAAAAACTAAAAACTGATTTTTTTTTTTTCCTATACTTTAATAAAAGGTTTCTGTATTCTTTTTGGTTATTACATCCTGATCTATGTGGGATGTTCAGTTAAAACAAATGTTTTTTATTATTTTTCAAAAAACATTTAATTTAATTATAGACTTTATCGATATAGATTTGATTGGATTTTTGTTTACGTTGTTGTACGCAACACTGCTGAATGATGCTTTTGAATACTGAAATAAAAATAGTTTTTTGTTGTTGTTGTTGTTTTTTGTTTTTGAATTCCATTTTAATTTGATTTCAAATTGATTGCGAAAATTACAGAAAATAACAAATTTGAAATGACTATTTTTTTAAAAATATAAACATAGTATAGGTGTATCTATAGCTATAGATATTGATTGAGTAAATTGACAAAATAAAATTTTACATTTTTTATTGAATTAGGTAGATTGAAATAATTCATTGTCAACAAAGCTTGATCCTTTTTTGTGATGAAAATTCAATTTCAGATTAATGTAAACAAAAATTAATATAACTGATACTAAATTCAAATTGATATTCTCTGACAAGTAAACCGTTCAGAATTCTGCATAGTAATATAAAAAAAAACAAAATCATAGCATTTTCAGCACATAGCCTTAATTAGTTTGAGTCTTACCAAGCTCTTCTCGTCAATACTAAATTTTATTTAAAATTTCAATTTCTGACAAATATTCGGCGTCTTCTAAAGTTATTCAAGAGCTCCTCAGCCTTATAGTTTTAACAATTGATGCTCCTAAAGTGACTATTTTTTTCAAACTTCTTAGCTTTGCAAATGACTCAAAACTTTTTACTCTATATCTTCACGATCGGATTGCTGAATGATATAAACAACTTGTAAAATCATATAAACACTTTCGCTTCTTGTATTGTTCAAAAAACAGACTGGAATTGAACATTTCTAAATGACAAGTCATTACCTTTAATTCTGTTCGGACAGTTTAATTCAACTATCAACCACATGATTGTTTGCTTGAAAGGGTAAATTTTACTATAAGCCGGGTTAACACGATCTTAAATTCAGCTTTAAGCTACATTATTTTTCTATTACTGTATTACAACAAGTGAAGAAAAATAAAAAATATATTCACGTGTGTAAGAAAAAAAGTGAAAATAAAAATATGCATGTGTTTTTTATTGTAAATAAAGAAATTTGCCACAATTAACAGTTAACTGGCCACACCGCAGACAAAATAAAGGAGTTTTTTTTCTCTTGGATAGCTTTACTTAGCAATTATAACCGATAAAAACAAAACAAGATCAACTGAAGTGAAACTTTTTAACAGTGATTCCAATTATAACTCTAATTTGGATCATGCCAACTATGGAAAATCACCTCTACAAGTAATGTGGAAATAACATCTATATTAAATTGGTTATTTGTAAAAGATATTTTAAAGCCAATATGGATATACTGAATCCAGCTGCGGAGAGTGGCCAACAATTCAAATACTGAAATATTACAGCGAATCCAATCAAAAATACTACAATTAATAACTGGCTCACCTTTCTTCGTCAATAGTGATATCATACACTGTGATCTACAAGTAAGAACCATTAAAGAGGATATCAATAGTTTTAGTACCAAAAAAGACTAGCAACACATTCGAACAGACTAGCAAACAGCTTGTAACGGATTTGGTGTGATGCAAGTTGTGCAAGTCATCTTAAGCGCCACAGCATTCTGCAACAACCCAATAGACAGCAGAAGCAATGCGGTAAGGGTCTAGTAATGCAATGGACTATAATCTGAACATCATGGATGGTTATAATCATTAGATTCTCTCATCCGCTTGCCATTATACGTTACGTACCTATAAAAATTTGTTTTAATAACCGACGAATGTCATAATAACAGCGCTAAAGCTTTTAAAGTATTTTTCACATTTTAAAACCACAAATTCGATTTAAAATAGTTATGCACACTAAAATGGTAATAATGTGCTTCAAGTACTTGGGAATTGAATTACATCCGTACAGGACCTTCAAAAGTTCAAAGAACAAACCAGTGAAGTACTTAAGATGTTTAAGATGGAGTAAATTGATGAAACAAACATATTAACACAATCAAGCAAAATAAAATGGTAAAAAATACATAAAAATTGCGACAAATATTTAATATAAAAAAACGCCTCGCCGGTTAAATTTTCAGCTAATTTTTCACCAACAAAGCAAACATTAAAATCACATCTGAAGCATTTTATAGTAAATTACAAAGAATAGTCTTAGATAAGCGTATGGTACACAACAGAATAGTTGTATAACTTCTATATAGAGATTGTGTCGTTGGCTCATGAAACAAAACTAATAGGAGAGCAGCGAAAAAGCAATTTTTTATTTCTTTTTAAATTTATAATTCAATAGTGAAAGTCCTAAAATATAATATATTTTTTTTTTAAATTAATTTTCTTCAAAAAAAAGTCTTCGAAAGGCTATACGGCGATCAGTGTTTCACAAGTTATGAGCTGTTTTGTCACTACACATCATTTGCATTTGTACTAAATTTTTTTTATTTTCATTTTTTAACGAATTTCACGAATTTTTATTTTATTTATAAAAACACCAATTTCATTTAGTAGGTAGGTAAATACGCATCATATTATTTGTATGGTTTTTTGTTTATTTTACTTTACTTGATTTGTTTTTCTCTAATGAATATGCAAAATTGAAATAAATTTTTTTCCTATATGTTAGAAGAGTGCATACCACCAATTTTTAAACTATGTTATTTCAACTTGATCATAATCATATGATATATTATCATTTCACTCTGTAACTACGCTAATATGTACTACGAATAAATTATTTCGAAATTTTCAACTAAAATTTAACTGCGTCACAAATTGTAGCTCATCAATCCCACTTACTTAAAATAGCCATAAAATGTTTATGTTAAACACGAAATTATTTTCATATTTCAATTTTCAGAAAATTAAATTAAAATATATTTTTATTTTTTTTTTTTCTGTTAATTTCATCTGAATAATGTTATTATACATAAAATACAAGATATCAAGTATAAATTTTGATTTCAATTAATGAAAGCCAGAAAGACAGAAAATCCAATAATGAAAGACAGAAAATCCAATAATTTCTTCTTGTAGAAACTTAATTTATTTGGCTAGTTGTTTAGAAATCTGCAACTTAGTTCCAGCGGCGTGAATCTTTTTAGTCTGCGTGTCTACCGAGTAACTAAAAACTGTGGAATCAGCGCATTTGGGTGATTTTAAAGTCTTGAGTGATATGACGTTGACTTGGAAGCAACTGTTTCTTTTACAGATGAAATCTTGAGATCTTGTCGTATTCTGTTGTTTCTTACAAACCAAGAGACGTTTACAATGGCTTGCAGTACTTTTGACTGAAAACGTTCAATTATTTCAATGTTTGAGTTACTTGTAGTACCCCATAGCTCTAGACCGTATATCCATATTGGTTTCAATATTGATTTATATATCATTAATTTGCTATAATTTGATAGCTTGGAATAACGCCCTAAAAGCGAGTAGAGTTGCTTGAACAAATTAAAATATAAAAAAAGTTTTATTAAAATATATTGAATTATATTATAATATCGTATATTAGAATCAAAACCAAGATCTACGATGATATTTGAATTATTTTGGTTTCCACTTTTCTTTTCCATCTATTATTCTATTGTCATAGAATAACGGTGGGATGACAATGAATGATTGAAAGCAATTGCAATAAATTAGTGTGATAAAAATAAATCAAAGAACAAGCGTGTACGAACGGTCATCAATAAGATAGAAATCGAATGACTAGAGACTGCGGCTGAACGACTCTTAAAAGCCAGAAGAACAAAACAAAAAAAAAAAGCGACATAAAATTATTTTACTAAAGTCTAATTTTTTCAGAGCTGTTTCATTTGATCAGAAAAAAAAATTCTAATGCAATCTAACAGAAATAATGACAAACAATAAATTTTAATAAAACAATTTTTCTGAACGCTATAATCGTCCCGCAGTAAAAACAAAATATTTCTTCTCTATTCCATTTTTACGTATTCACATAAGAGATTGCTATAATCGCAGCCTTAATGACTCCGACTTCAATTTGCTGGAAATAGTGATCCCAAACTCATTATTAACATTCTCTCTTATTTCATTTACTATTTCAATCTCTATGTTTATAACTATTAGAATTCATTCTGATCAGAAATTTTAATTGTGAATACCTACCTATTTTTATTTGATTTTCTTTTTATTTTACAATTTTATTATCGTAATGTTCAATCAAACCCTCGAATATTATGATTAATTTAAGAGGAGTATATGAAGAATCAACAATAAGAGAAATTATTCAACATAAATTACAATTTGTAAAACAAATGTTCTAGAAAAAAAAAAATAGTTAAAAAAAAAATTAATAATTTATCTTTTCTTACCCACTATTTAAACTTATAAAAAGGAATAAACAAAAAACAGTGGCTTGTATACATCCTTAAACTTCTAAAATACAAAATGTTATTAATAAATTTTAAGAAATATTAGGTATAAAAATAAAATTATTAAATATTTCATTTAATGTAAGTCAAAAAAAAAAAAAAAAAAAAACCTTTAGGTACTGACAAATTTTACCTGATGTTATTTTTGTGTTCTAAATTAAATTTTCTGTTCTAATTTCGGTATTCTCAAAATACGAAACTGTTTTTTTGGTTTTTTTTTTTTTTTTATTTTTAACCTTTGACTATGAATTTTGATATCCATATTAATATATATAACAGTCTTAGTTAAATTTAATCATTTTAAATAAAATTTTCTGTTCTAATATTTCGGTATTTTGAAAATACTAAATTGATTTTTTTTTGTTTTTTTGATGCGATGACGGTTCAATATCTATACTATATGTGTTTTATTGAGTCTTACTTTTTTCTTCTATTGTAACATATAGACCAAGTCTGGTTCAGATTTAATTTCATATCTCAATTCAATCATCTATATCGAATTAACTATAAAATCACTCAACCATCAGTCTAAATCACCATCAATCCAAATAAAAGCAATTTTCTCTTCATGCTTTGTGTAAGCACACTATTTATTTTTAGATGGGCTGTTTGTTGCCAATATAAGCTATTTGTACGCATTATGATATTTCTATCTATGCCAATTCTATTTAATACTTCCATAAGTTTTTAATGGTTGACCTTATCAAATGCCTTTTCATAATCCACAAAGCATAAGAAAACATCTTTATGAACATCAAGACAATTTTGTACTAGTACTTGAATATTAAAAAGGACTTCTATAATTCCAACTTCTTGTTTGAATGCAAATTGCGTTCTGCCCATGTGCGACTCATCATTTAAGCATATACGACTATGTAATACTTTCAGAAAGATTATGAGTGCATGGCTTATTAATTTTATTAATCGATGTTAATTGCATTTTTTGGCATTAGCTTTTTTCTGGAAGAGCCAATCTTGTGGGAAATTTTCGGTACCTATTATAAATATTGTTGAAATTTTTTTTAGAGCACAATGAGATTTTCATAATTGATCAGTTTAATTATTTCTGACGGAGTCTCGTCTGGTACTACGGCTTTATTATTTTTGGCTAACATAATCGTTTTTTGATTTCATCTTTGGGGTTATATGCGTTTCCGATGGTTCTGTAGACGTTTCAATTGTGTACGGGACGAGTAGAATCACAAAACAATTTCTTAATATATTCTTCTAATTAAATAGAATAGCCTCATTTTATTCAAGTTGTTACCAGATTGTACTCTCAATTATTTGTTGTCATTTATTTTATCCCAATGACAAAGAATTCAGTTCGAAAAGCCCATACAGCATTTATTTGCTTCATCGAGAATCGAATCTGGTACCTTTAGGTTTAAAGGCACGCGCTCTATCTACTGCGCCATCCAGCGTGTATACTATCTATAAAGTGAAATTCAGAACTAATACTAATAATACAAACCAATCTGTTTTAATCAATATTTTTGACAAAATTTTTGTCGCAATAATTTTAATATTGATTCAGGCATTAGTATTAAGAGTAATAAATTGCGCCTTACGGTACCTGAATGGTCACCATTCTTTTATAATTATTTTTTGACAATATTTTAATCACAATGGTTTTAATAATGAGTTCAGCGGCAATATTTATGGCGGCAATACTATATTGCGCCGGACGGTATCCAAAAGATCATAATCAAATATTTTGTTATGTTAGTCCAAAGTACTCTTCGCCTATTTACTTTAATAACCTGAATACGATGATGGATTAATCATGTTAATGTACATTATATTAAATTATTTCTATATTGTCATATCCCGTTGATATCGAATTTATCCAATAACTTTTGTTTTTGCATTAGTCCGCAATACTATCTTAGTAACCTGAATACATTGAATGGAAAATTTCTTGGCACGCCATTTTGGATGTGAATAATCCAAAATAAAAATATTGGATTTGATCACTTTATTTATAGATATTTTAGGAAATGGCTTTTCAAACCCGATTTCGTATTATAGATGAAATTTTGTAGTAAACAGTTATCTTGATCATATCTGAAAAGTTTAGTAAACATGAGTTCGTCATATGGAGTATATTCGAATTCATGACCTTCAGATATAATCGGTAAACAGTTTCAGGCAATTTTATAAAAAAATCTGAAGCAAATATTTTACTCGCGTAGGATCAAGTGATTATATTATCTTTGTGACGATTTCTTGTGTTCACAGAATTCCAAAAATAATATATCCATAATATAATAAGTACATATAGTATATCTTTGAAGCGAAAGGATTTTTTTCTATTCATAGAGGATTTCCTGCGCTAATAAAAAACAGAATTCCTCGCAGGGCTATAATTTTTTTTTTGCAAATAAACAGATTATTCATTGTCAACTTTAACTTTAAGGGCTCTTCTGAAGCAAATGTTGTACTCGCCACCAAATGACTATATCTCAAGGATACCGGGTATTGCCAGCTTTCAAAAAATATATATCTTTAATGGTTCATCTTTCATCTATATTGGTTCATGTTTTAAGTACGAAACGTACATTTGAAAGTATCCTTCTTGTATTAATATTATTGTATATAAGCCGTTATATCTGTTAATCTATTATACCGGATACTCCAGAGCATGCGTATCAGCTTTTAAGAGTAGAAGGAGCCGTTATTTTAAAGTTAAAAAATATTTTGATCAACTAAATCGAGGGTGTTCCATCGATTGGTGATATTTTCAACTTCCCGGAAGGAAGAGCAATGAGAGAATTTTTTAAGGCCAAAATTCGGCAAAACTGGTCGAAATCGAGATTTTCAAATGGGAAAAGTTATGAAAAGTCTTAACATTATCGACATTTATGACATGAGTGGTTTCATCATAGATTTTAATTCAGACACATCATAATTTTCCGATGTGACATTTTTCTTGATATTGTCAACCATTTGTTGGGATTTGGACTGTTTTAAGACTTCAGCGAAAGTGACATTGCTAATAATTTTTGATTCTGTAGGTAATGTTTTATTGTCTTTTTCTATTTTTTTTTTCGCGCAATGCTGGATACATTTTTTACCCAAACCTTGGTATACTTGACAGCCCCTATAATTGACTGGATGATTCTCACTACAGCTTATACATTTCACGTTTTCATCTTTTGGTTTTCGTAGGTTGGATGACAGAAGTTGGATGATTTTTGGTGCCCTTGCGTTTAATTTTCAGTATGCTTTTGTACGTCCAAACTTTTGACAGTTTCTACATTGTGGTATTTGACATAATCTGATGATCCTAAAATATTCCTTTGTGATTTGCCTTCTGTTCGCGGTCTACGAAGAACATTGGCAAGTGATTGATGGTTTTATTTTGTTCTATGGAGATGTTTCGAACAATATGCCTCTCCTTTCTAAATCAACTTTTATTTCTTCTATATCAGCGGACTCATGTATATTTTTTAGAATAACTTTATATGGTGTCTATGAATTTTAAATTGGTATATGAGTGAAATTGTGCTCCAATGTCTTGAAGTTTTTAAGCTGCTGTTGAATATTCATCCTTATTTTTTGTTATTATTTTAATTTGATTTTTTGTTACCAAATTAAAAGTGGAATCATCTACCACAGTTTTTATATCGTCCTTCAATTTTTGAAAGAAGATTTGAAGATTGCGATGTTAGAAGACCTGGTATTAATCGAACACTTTCTTTCTAAAAATAGACTACTATTAAACATAAAAAAAAACAAAAATCCTGTTATTTGACAATAAATTATTTTCTGATTCAACATTTCTACACAACAACTCACGTATTGATGTAGTAAAAAGTCATAACTATCTAGGTCTCGGAGTAGATTCCAAAATTAAATGGGAAGATCATATCGATCTTGTCTGCAAATAAATTTCTCCTTATGTTTTTATTCTACGCAGACTAAAAAAATTTCTCGATAAAAAAACCCTTTTTATTATATACTCGTCATATATTTTGTCAAATGTTGTTTATGTCAACCCTATATGGAGTGGAGCGGCAAAAATTAGTTTAAAAAAAATAGAAATACTAATGAAAAAATCTATTAAAATAATTCATAATTACCCAATATTGCAGCCAACGAGTATGAATTTCTAACTGATTGTATTTATTTTACATTAAAAAAACAAAAAAAAAATACTATTGTCAAACAATTGAATTTTTATATTATTAACAAATTATAAGACCAGACAGCTTCGGCTACGGTCATAAAACTCTTATGTACAATGTGTGTCAAAATTACAACTTTAAAATTGTTATTCAATTTATTTATTATATTGAATTAATTTGTAACTATTTTTGAATTATTAAAATTGTAAGTGAACACAGATAAATAAAGAAACAAAAAAACAAATATTTTATTTTTAAATTATTACCAATCATTAAATTTTTAACGATTTAAAAACAAATTACTGTGAATTATTGTTTTAATGCGAACTATTTTATACTTTAAATATCCTTCATTTTATTATATTAATGTTGAAAATTTCCGGTTTTACCGAACTTATCCGAATATACTGATATGTAAGTTCAAAGATAAAATAGGTTGTACATTACCATTAAATTTTTCTGATTTGATCCGGCATTTCTTCAATTGCATTTCGAATTTTATTTTCATAATATTCAATTTATTTAACCTTCAACAAATATTAGATTTATACACCCTGCTATGTTTTCTATTTCTATCAGATTTTCAGTTGAAAACTCATATTTGAAACCCAAATTGAGTAGTTATAGATCTTGACAAAAAAACAGTGAATCAATTATTAGGGTAAAATTTACCACCATATACCAAGTTAAAGGTTAAAATAAAATGTTCAGGTGTAACATAATAATATTCACTTGTTGGTTTTTTTTTTTTTTGTTTTTTGTGGTTTTCTAGTAAAACACTATAGTTACAAATTTTATCTATAAAACTGTTTAAATAATTTATTGTTTTGAATTTCGGCAAAATTCTTTTATTCAGAAAATTTAAGTTGCCCTTAATTCGAAGGGTTCTTTCACAAATTATTAAAATGAAAGTGTAATCATTATCTTAACGAATTTATCAAAAAATGTATATATATCTATGTATATATATATATATATATATATATATTCTAAACAAAATTATCTACCTATAATGCATAATCTTCGGTTTTCAACGATTTTAAACACATGAAAAAAAGTTAATCTAAAAAAATTAAAAATGACATAAAAAACACCTCTTAATATAGGTTGATATAAAAAAATAAACTGCAGTTATACAGCAGTAATTCATTGTGTAATAAATTAAAAAAAAAAAAAAAAAAAAAAACGAAAAAAATATTTTATTTTTAAATTATTACCAATCATTAAATTTGTAACGAATTCATCTGTTCTTTTGAAAACCAAAAAAAAAGAAACCAACAAAAAAAAATTAAACGACAAAAATTAGAAAATATCCTTTTGTCTTGGGCCACAAACCACTTTTCAATTCACCATTCTATACGTTTTTTTTTTTTTTTTTTTGTTATTGTTCTTAACTTCAAAATCAATTCTTTTATCATCAAATTAACTGCACTTAAATTTTGCGTAACTAAAGCGGCTTTTAAAGTTCTTTTGAAATTTGGAATAAAAGAAAGAAAATGGAACCACAAGTTTCAAAATAACAAAAGGATCACGAAGTGCATAAAAAACGATTCTTGTATTGATTTGTATATTAAATTGTTACATTTGAATTTCGAATTACGTCAAACTAAATTTTATGTTTAAATTGCAAATATTCTTCTTCCCATCCTATGGCACAACGATCTAATATCGAAATTGGGCTTTTTTTTGTATTGCGTGGATTGGTGGGAATCTTCATAGACACAATGTACAGCCTCGTAGCTTCCATTGTGTGCCAGATTTTTACTGACTCAACCACACCCCTCCCATTAATACTAGTCCGACGGACTAACCATTAATTTATTTCTATTTTGATTTTCTTAAAGAAAAAGTTTACGAAATTCTATCGTATTAAATCTAGTGGCTTAGTTCTTTTAAGCCTTCTGACATCATTTTGATTATCTAGCAGTTGAGTGGCCTCAACGTTAACATGTCCCTCCAGGCGAGCTATATGCTTTGTTGCATATCTTTTTATTTTATTTTCTATGCAAGGAATTTTTAGATCTCTGTGCAAATCACTGTTGCGAACATACCAGGGGGCATTTACCATGTTGCACAAGACTTTATTTTGGAATTTTTGTATACAAAGTACATGTGTTTGTTTGGCACATCCCCATATTTGTATGCCGTACAACCATATCGGTTTGAGTATCTGATTATATAACAAAATCTTGTTATGTATAGGTAATTTAGAATTACGACCTAAGAGCCAGTACATTTCTCTATATTTATTTTCAAGCTCAAATTTTTTCTTTTTAACGTGCTCTTTCCATCTAAGTTGGACATCTAATGTCATTCCTAGGTATTTAGCATTGTTTTCTTGGGGTATATTGACCCCATTCAGATTTACCAATGGTGGTTGATTTTCTAATTTTTTATTTGTAAAATTTACATGTACTGATTTTAACTCATTGAGTTTAATTTTCCATTTCTTTGTCCAGAGGTGTAGCTTGTCGCTTGCGAATTGCAATTTAATTGTAGCTTCGTCAATATTTGATCCTACTGCCATCAACGCAGTATCGTCAGCGAATGCAGCTACAGTTATATTTTCCATTTCTGGTAAATCATTGGTGTAGAGCAAATACAGTATGGGACCCAGAATAATACATTGAGGCACACCCGTTTTAATATCTCTAATAGTAGAAAACTCTTCGTCTTGTTTTATTCTGAATAGTCTGTTTTCTAGATATGATGACAGTATATCTACGTATTGTTTAGGTAACATATTGCTTAGTTTATTTATTAAGCCTCGATGCCATACTTTATCAAAAGCTTGGGCTACATCTAGAAATGTGGTAGAACATATTTTCTTTTCCTGTAAAGTTTTTCTTTTATGTCTGTTATTCTATGTATTTGAACGATTGTCGAATGCTTAGATCTAAAGCCAAATTGATAATTTGGAATCAGATTACTATTTTCCATGATCGGACTCATTCGAATCAATAGTAGTTTTTCAAATAATTTTGAAATAATTGGTAGTAGTAATATTGGTCTGTAGGATTTGACCTCATTTATGGGCTTACCTGGCTTTGGTATCATAATTATCTCTGCTATTTTCCACATATTCGGCACATACCTTATTCTTATAGCAGCGTTTATAATGCGTGTTAGCAATGTTATCGCTTTTTTCGGAAGTTCTTTCAGGACTTCCGATGTTATTAGATCAAAACCTGGAGCTTTTTTATCTCTCAGTTTTTTAATTTGTTCAACTATTTCTCTCTGTGAGAATAGTGATATGACATTTTCTTGCCAATTATTATTTTCTTCAGTGAGATCATCCGAATCTGTCTCGTCTGGACAAAAAATGTCTTCAAGATGATCTGCGAATGATGAATTTGGCCTTAATTTATTTTTATTTTGTTTATACGCGATAGTTTTGAGTCAAGCTTTTGTGATGTGATCCAAATATTAGAAGAAAAAAAGCCAATTACAGCTTAGGACTCAGACAAGATCTATTTACAAAATCAATAAAACAAAAATCAAATCACATAACGCGCTCACCGAAGACATCACAATATCAACGGGCATTCGACAAGGTGATAGTTTCAGTCCAACTCTGCTTAACTTAATAATGCATAAAATAATCAGAAATATATATAATGAACCCTTCTGAGGAATATCGAATTGACGATGCAAATGTTAAAACCATATGTAATTATGTTGTACTAATCGCAGAGAATAAAGATGATCTACAGCGATTATGATTCAGATTTAGCGAAACTGCTTAGTTGTACAACAAGGAAATATCCACAACAAAAACTAAATCTTTTCAATGTGAACATTAAATGTATTAGATGTAAAATATCCATTAATAATGTAGGTAAGTATTACCAGCTCTGGCAACACTGAAACAATCAGTGTTCAAAAAAATCGCCATCACTTTAGGTTATCTCCAAGATTTTATATGGAAAAATGAATACACGCTAATAGAAAGTAAAATACGAATTTGTAAAAGCTGCATTTGGGCATTGGGACAAACTTCGGACACTTCTAAATCAAAGCAGAAAATTTGAACAACCAGAAATACGACCCTTTGTAAATTTTCGTCTATATGGAAACAATCATTTTTCATTGAATAGTTAAACAGATTCGCAAGGCAACGACTATTAGTCAATGACAACTTTGTTCCTCCCTTTTCCAAATTGACAATGTTTTTCCATTAACCTTTATTCAGCTGGCATTTCAAACTCTTACTTCAGCTGGAAAGAAACACCTGTTCCTTCAAACAATTTGTATGGATTTTACTATGATTTTTACTATTTTTGTTATTTTATTGTGATTATTTTTGTATTTGTTCTACTTTTACTCTTAAATTTAGTTTTATTACTTGGGGAAAGATATTTCCGGGGCAATAAATAATTTTGATATTGCAGTAACAAGAGCAGCATACGAAGCTACGCCAACTCCAAATCAGAATAAACATCAACAAAGATGTCCATTGGCAGTCAAAAATAAAATTGAAGAAAAGCGGAAACTACGTAAAATATGGCAAAGATCTAGGGCACCATCAGACAAGAGAAAACTTAACAAAGCAACAAAAGAGTTAAAGGTAATGCTGATCGATACTAAAAATTATGAAATACAACAATATCTGGCAAACTTAGCTCCAACCGAAGCTCCAGACTATTCTCTATGGAAAGCTACTAAAAAACTGAAACGCCCAAAACAACATACTGCACCAATTAAAAAAAGTAACGGTGATTGAGCAAGATCGGACAAAGAAAAAGCGCTGACTTTTGCTGAACACCTTGAGCAAACCTTCAAACCATATGAATGTGAAATTACCGATGAAGAAAACCATGAAATTGTAAAATTTCTAGACGTGCCACTGCAATTAGATGTCCCAATAAAAATATTTACCATTTGTGAAGTGATCAAAATAATAAAAAAATAAATAAACCCAGTCTTAAAAGTCCCCAGGCCACGACAGAATAACCGCCAAGATACTTAAAGAATTACCTCATAAGGGACACACAATCATCACCTACATTTACAATGCAATTTTAAGAATCTGCTCTTTTCCTGACCAATTGAAAATGGCCCAAATTATTCTAATTTCAAAACCAGGGAAGGATCCAACCATGGTACAATCATATAGACCGATTAGTCTACTGCCAATCACATCTAAACTCTTCGAGAAACTCTTCATAAGCAGACTCAAACCAGTCCTGTTATCAAAAAATTTGATCCCATGTCATCAATTTGGTTTCAGGCAGAATCATGCTACAATAGAACAAGTTCATCGCATAGTGGATAAAATCAATAAAGACTTCGAGGAAAAAAAATACTGCTCGACAGTATTTCTCGACGTAACACAAGCGTTCGATAAGGTATGGCACGAAGGACTTCTTCATAAATTAAAAACCTTTTTACCTTACCATTACTACTTAATTCTAAAATCTTACCTAGCGAACAGAAAATTTGTAGTCAAATATGGAGAAGCGTATAGTTTACACATTAATGTAAAGTCAGTAGTACCACAAGGTAGTGTGATTGGTCCAATGTTGTATTTATTATACACTGCTGATATTCCTACGAGCGAAGACACGATGATGGCCACATTTGCAGATGATACAGCAATATTGTCATCAAATAAAGACCCAAAGCTGGCGTCACAGCACCTTCAAAGGGGATTAAGCAAAGTTCAACAATGGCTAAAAATTTGGAAAATAAGAACTAACGAATCTAAATCGGTGCATATTACATCTACCACCAGAAGGGCACATGTCCGCCAGTAACCCTAAACAACAAAGTTTTACCGCAGGAAGATTCGATAAAGTACTTAGGCTTGCATCTGGACCGTAGACTAACGTGGCAAAAGTACATTCTCAATAAAAATAACCAGTTAAGAACTAAGTTCAGGAATATGCATTGCCTTATGGGACGTCGTTCATGCGTTTCATTGGAGAGCAATGTGTTGCTATATAAGGCAATCCTAAAGCCCATATGGAATTGAGTTATGGGGTACAGCTAGCAACTCTAACATATCTCTTCGTACAATTGTCAGTGCCCCTTGGTACGTCAGCAATTCAAATATAAGAAAGGATTTAAACATATGCTCCGTAAAAGACGTGGTGACAAAGACCAGCAAAAGATACCACGAAAGATTGCATCTCCATCCAAACCAACTGCCAGCTGACCTGCTGAATACCGCCCATATAAGAAGACTAAAACGCCTCAGGCCTCATGATCTTTTAAATAGATTCTAAAACTAAGGTCAAATTCATATTATATTTCTTTTATTATTTTCTTTTTTCTTTTCTGTAAGTAACTGTAGAGTCATAAATTTTTAATATTAAAATTAATATTAATTTTTAATATAAGGGGTCGACTCAATGGAATCGTCCCTCACAAGCCATTTGTACATTTTCAAATATTTTTACTTGTTATCTTTAATACGCCTTTTGCATATTAGTAATTTATAAGATAGTTGTAATATAATCATAGAGATAATAAAAAAAAAAAAAAAAAAAAAAACTTGGGGGAATCTATTCTCTAAAATATTTTTTTCGAGGTAACGTTATTTTAGGAAAAAGAAGGTCTATTAAGCATTTATGTTTGTTACGAAGTATTTAGTATGAAGTTCGGACTTGAAACAGCAAAAGTGTATCTAATTTAAAAAATATTATATAAAAAAAACATTGTTCTAGAAAGGTATTTGATTATACTATAAAGCTCTGTAACTAGATGGACAACTTTGAAATTTTATTTGCCGGTAGGAAGGAAAGTAAAAACACATTTTTTGCGTGTTTTGTTGTAAAAACACAAAACACGCAAAAAATGTTTTTTTTTCATCAAAAAACCATATTTTTTAAATTTTATATATTTTATCGTAAATATTATTTAATTTCTTCAAATTTAGGCAAAAGTGTTCGAAATGCATTGAATTACAAAAAAGTGCAGGTTTTTTCATTAATTTTTTTTTCATGGGAACTTACTAAAAAAAATGCAAAAAATTAAAAATAAAACATTAAAAAAAAAAGTTTAGAGAAAAAACGGTACAAAATACATTTTTATAATATATTAATATGCAGTATTAGGTATCGAACTATTCTTGTTTTATATTTAAACATCTTCTGGATACCCAAGTACCGATAGAATTTTTATTTTGTTCATGTACCTACTGACGATGGTATACGTTTCAGGTCCAGAAAAATTTATTTCATTTCTATAACAAAACTATCATTAGGTACCGAACTATTCTTGTTTTATATCTTGATGATAAGACATCTTCTGGATACCCAAATACCGTTAGCATTTTTATTTTTTTCATGTACTTACTGACGATGGTATATGTTTCCGGTCCAGAAAAATTTTATTTAATTTTTATAACAAAATTATCATTAGGTACCGAACTACTCTTATTTTATATTTGAATGATAAAATATCTTCTGGGTACCCAAGTACCGATAGAATTTTTATTTTTTCCATGTACCTACTCACGATGATGTACGTTTCAGGTCCAGAAAAATTTATTTCATTTCTATAACAAAATTATAATTAGGTACCGAACTATTCTTATTTCATATTTTGATGATTAATTGTCCTTTGAGTACCCAAGTACCGTTATTTATTATATAAACTTTATTTAAATGAACAATGTGTATAAATAAAGTGTAAGTATATAAAAGTTTACTATAATAAATTATTTCTGTGATATAAAAAATTATATTTTTTTATTTTAATACAAAAATTCATATAAAATACACTATAGGTACAAGTGTACCTTTTTAGCTGACCACAAAGAAAATGGTTGGTTTACCCACCCCCAAATATTTTTTTTACTTCAAAAAAGTTTTAAAATATAAATTTTGAAAAAGGTAAAATGTAATAGAACAATGTTTTGCAGTTGAGAACAATATTACCAATCACCTGTAATAGTTTAGAATGCACAATGTACATATACCTTTCATATAGTAACTATGACTGAAACTTAGAAAAGTAAATTTAAACCTACCAGATTACACTTAAACCTCACAAATATAACCCACAGAATCTGATGGTAAACCTTTGATAAAAAAAACTGTGGTTCTCAGGATAATAGATTGAAATAAAAATTTTTAACTTTATTCACTGTTCTTGGCCATATTTTCTACTTTTTAATATACGCTTAGATTTAAATAACGGATTATTTAATTTCAAAACTCAAATACTCAAAAATATTGAATCATTTTGTACTGAAAAAAATAGATTGAAGGTTAATCTTTTTCTATTCAAAACTTAACATTATACATTATTGTTTTAATCCTATTAACTTAGAATGGTATTTTAATACAATTGTGATGATTTAGTTTTTAGAAGTTTCCAATAATTCCATTTATAAAATTCCAAAGTGCAAAACAATATCCCGTTAGGTTAAAATTAGACTTTAATATATAATTTGTAATTACAATTTTTGCTAATGCTAATAATGGTTGTTAATTAATTAGATAATATTAGTAGTTCACGTTATTTAATTTATTTTAACCTCTAATATCCGCCCCATGTCCCACGTATCTGGTTACAGTAAAATGTGGACAATGAATCTCTGCAAAATAATATTATAGTAGCTAAATTTTGTACTACAAGCCTCGCAAATTAAACCATGAATTTCGGACCTTGACTATAACATTGATTCATATGTTAAGATCAGTTATATATGAAGAGTCACTTTTTTCTACTAAATGTAATAATTTTTACAACAGAGAATTAATTGTACATACACACACATATATATTATATCTCTTCTCCACAAGACTAAATAAACTATATTTTTAATCTCAAGGAATATCAAAAAAAAAAAAAAAAAAAACACAAAAAAAAAACACCTTTTCAGGTGAAAATACAGTAATATAAATTAGTGTTTGAATTGTTGCACAAAAGAAGTTTACATAGCGGTTAAATGTCTTTTAACCAAAAACAAAAACAATAAATAATAATAAAAAATAAAAAAAATTTAATTTAAATCACTGTCAAATTGTACACACTACATTTTCCATATACCCAGAGTCCTTTCTTAAATCGTTTTTTTGATCCTTTTTTTTTTTTTTTTGGTTATAATTTTTGGCAGTGGTTTTTACCTTGATTTAAGAAAATAACTTACAAAATTTATTTTTCGATTTTTTTTTTTTTTTTTTTTTTTTTTTTTGTAGAATACCGTACATTTATAAGATTAATTGATTACCTAAGGCATATAGTGTATAAAAACTTACACATATTCAAAAATTAAATTATATGATTTTTGTATTTTTTTTTTTGTGTTTTGTGTCAGGTTGATCATCATCAGATTAAATAAAGATTTATTTTGCAATCGTCAATCATTTCGTAAATTTTTAATAGGTGAAAAAACTTTTTAATTTTGATTTACTCGCTCTGAACCTCTGATCGTTCTTTATATGCCATCAATAAATGATCGAAAATCAGAATATAAGAATCAAAATAATATAAATTGTGCAATATATTCAACTCATCATTAATTTCAGTCATGGATCAATCATTAAGAAAAATTTTTAAATTCTAGAAAAGGATCTCGCTCTCCCTCACATCAAAATTTAAAACATTAGAAAAAGGTCCAAACATTTTTTTTTTTTTGTTTAATTTAAATTTTGATTTAAAACAAAAAATTGATACAGGTAAAATTATAAGTTAGGAGAGAAGCTCTACCTGTTTCAATTGATTTCTAAGAATATTATTTTGTTTGTATAGTGGCAAACTGATAGAAAACTAGACCGGTAGCTAAAAAATATTTGACTGAAGATTGCAAAATCATTAATTATTTTCAAAAATCCATTATTCATTACTACCATTATTTTAGCCATTTTAGACAGAGGCAATAGAAACATATAATAAATCACCCATTGATTATGCGATGATCAGTGATTATTGTTTTTTTAGAGTATAGGTTTTTATCTTTTGATTACTTGCATAAAATAGTTTGTTTTTAAAATATATCCCGCCAGGATTTTTTAATGATATAAAATCTAGTTAAACAGCAGTGGTATAAAAAATGTATATACTAATTTATTTATTTATTTACATATAAATTT